>VWZU01013446.1:235856-253007 GCA_013397095.1 Sterrhoptilus dennistouni | reverse complement strand
AAACCCCATCAGTTTGCTTTGTGAGGGATGAAGAGGAAGGAGGACCCTTACCACAAGAGGAAGATGTAGAGCCAGAGATAATTACCCAATCCCCACCCCTCGGTCAGCTGCAAGACATAGGGAAATATTTCAACCACGAGATAGAAGAGCCCCTGTTTATCTGTCTGCTCCAATGCTGGGATATTGTGCCACATTATATGAAACCAGATGGTAGCAAAGCCAAGCACCTGGGATCCCTGTCACAGAATTTGGGCAATGATAAGGGAATTAGGAAGAAGACAGAGACTCTCAGCTTCTGGGGGTGATTTCTGTCAAATGGGAGGGATATTTTTGCAAGGAAGACCTAAGAGCTGGAACAAAACAAATTTGGAAGATAGATCATCCATGTTGCACTGCTAAATTTATATATATATATATATGTATATATATTTTTTTATTATTATTAATTTTTTTTTTCTAGACTGCTGAGCTCAACTATGTTTGGCATTGTTCCCCTGGCTTGGCTTGGCCTNAGGCACTGTGGCCACTCAAACTGCAGCTGAGCAACCCCTGCTGGTAGCAGCTACCCCTGTACAGAAGAAGCAATCTAAAACCCCATCAGTTTGCTTTGTGAGGGATGAAGAGGAAGGAGGACCCTTACCACAAGAGGAAGATGTAGAGCCAGAGATAATTACCCAATCCCCACCCCTCGGTCAGCTGCAAGACATAGGGAAATATTTCAACCACGAGATAGAAGAGCCCCTGTTTATCTGTCTGCTCCAATGCTGGGATATTGTGCCACATTATATGAAACCAGATGGTAGCAAAGCCAAGCACCTGGGATCCCTGTCACAGAATTTGGGCAATGATAAGGGAATTAGGAAGAAGACAGAGACTCTCAGCTTCTGGGGGTGATTTCTGTCAAATGGGAGGGATATTTTTGCAAGGAAGACCTAAGAGCTGGAACAAAACAAATTTGGAAGATAGATCATCCATGTTGCACTGCTANTAGATAGATAGATAGATAGATAGATATACACACATATAATTTATATATATATATATATGTATATATATTTTTTTATTATTATTAATTTTTTTTTTCTAGACTGCTGAGCTCAACTATGTTTGGCATTGTTCCCCTGGCTTGGCTTGGCCTCTTGTAGCTGACTCCAGCACTAGTGCTGCTTGGCTTGGCTCAGCTGGGGTTTTGAGCTCTGTGCGGCTGCTTCTGCTCTGCCAGAGCCCGGAGTGTTCACTCCACTGGGCTCAAAGGAACAGAGAAGGGACCAGGGGTGATGTGGAGCAGGGTTGAGCCCACCAGGCTGATCCTGACACCTTCTTGGCTAGGGATAGCAAAGTTAGTGCTGTATGGGTGTGATGACATGGTCTACTGCATACCACACACATATCAAACCATGGGAGTGCAGTTTCAGCAGAAAAAGCCAAGGATCAGAAAGAAAGGGAAGTACACCAAGAACTCCATCCCCTTTCTCTGGACACTGAAACGTGTGCTGTGACCCGGCAGATCAAGCAGGTAAACCCCTGTGGTAGGGTGGATGATGGTCAAAAGAAAACTACATGGGGGTTGAGCAGATAGATTCCATCACACTCACCCAAACCTGCCAAGGCAAGCACTACATGCTTACAAATAGTGGCACAACCACTGGATGGCTGGAGACGTACGCTGTGCCTCATGCCACCACCTGGCCCAACACCATCTTGGGCCTTGAAAAACAAGTTAGGACATGGCAGCCCTGAGAGAAGTGAGTTGGACAACGGGACCCATTTCTAAAACAGCCTTGCAGACATCCAGGCCAGAGAGCATAGTATTGAGAGTGCCCTGCCCAAACAAAACCTCTATATACTGTGGAAGTGAATAAAGCCCCTGTGGTCCATATGGAGAATATGTTAGGGAAAACTGTCTGGATTAGTCCTGCCTCAAGCAAAGGCAAACTCATCCGTGGGACCACAGGTGTACTTGGTGGGTGACACTGAGGGAACAGTTGTATATTTGATAAGAGTATTCAACTCTGTTCAAGGTAAACGGTGGTAATTTTCATTAAAAGTGGTGTTTATTTTCCCATAAAGTTAAGCAAAGTCATATGGAAAGATGACAATGTAATGTAAATAGACATTAGAGTTTCTAACAAATTTAAGAAATGTAAGGTGATCTAAGGCAACCTCTGTCTACCAGACTTGCATCTCTTTAAATACTGAGAGCAAAAGCAAGTGCTTCTTGATCCCAAATTAACCTGCTTTGTGAAAACCTTCATTAAAAATAGAGTAAAAGCCCATAAACTATAAACCAGTCTTATGTTTAGGTAAAACTCAATCTACACCTTTACTGTGGTACATCTAAGTTTCTTCCAAAGGATAAATGTTTCATGCGGCTGTTCCAGGAAGGTCAGAAAGTTGTACATGCTGTGCTCTACCTCATCAAACAAAACAAGAAGCAATTTGTAACAAATTTAAGTGTACAAAAGAGAATGCTAGCAGGCATGTGTCATTCATTGTATTCAGTTACTTTATTTTCACTATCCAAATGCAAAAGAAACACACAGTTAAGTTTCAGGTATGGATATACAGTTTTCTAAAAATATCCCTTTCATGTTCTCTTTAATAAACCATGTGTTCAAATGTTTACATTTCAATCATAAGTAGCAGGTATTTTTTCCTCCCTGTTCCCTACCACCAAGGGACTTTTTCTACTTTAATATAAAGTACTGTAAACCTCTTATTCAAAAAGAAAAATTCAGAACAAAACTTCTTAGTCAAAGATCTTTTCAGAATTGTTGTCTGGCATGGCACAACATTTAGTAGTTTATTTTGGTATAGTAATTACTGAAAGTTTTTCAGCCAGGTTAGGTGTGTGTAAATATTTCAGACTTAAGGCAGATAATACACAGTTTAGAAATATATTAGCATATATTTGTCATGGTATGGCATTTTCAGTAGACATCAGTTTTTCATAATTCATTGTGCATTTCACATTTCAAAAAAGCTTCTCCCATGCTGAACATCATCCTTCTTCCTTTAGTCTTGTCCTTCTATACCTCTACTTTTCCTCTCAGAACTTTAACCTTTTGTTGCTGCTGTTGTTTGTGATCACATTGTGTTTATGATCCTGCTTTCCTGAAAAGCTTGCTTTCTTTACATGAGAGTTACATGTCTTCATACTTAATAGAGTAATGTCTTTTCCCATACATTTCAAGACAGCTGGTCAGCATCTCAACTAAATGCAACAATTAAAAATTTAATTTTGGGGGAAAAATGTAATTCTTACATATATTTTCACAGTTGTATTCATCAGCACATTTAATAACAATTATCTCAACTATGAAACCTTTTAACCAGTACTAGGACTTGACAAGAACACGGGTTTCTTTTCCTGAAAATTAATTTCTCCTCTAACATGACTGTTGCATGTTTGTGGAATACTGTATGGAATATATTTAAAAACTAACTTTGAAACTTAACATATTTATACTGATAGACAACAAACCAGTCCTACACAACACAATACTTGATTGCAGAAATTCTATAAGATACATTGTGTACTTATTAAAAAATTCTTTCACTTCAAATATAAGTGCAAAGCAGTAGTTAATATTTTAATTCTACACTGTAGTAGCAGTCATGTATGCATAAACCAGCACTTTTTCTACCAACAAAATCAAACAGCATTTTGGGTAGCATAATGATTACACTAAAGTATGAAAAATGCAATGCCAACAGGAGACAGTTTCTAAAACAAAGTACTTAGTCTATTAATATAAAAGCCATTTTAAAAATATGACATTATCAATGCTACTATAGATCTGAGAGCTTTCAAAAAATAAAATACAGTGTTTTTTGGTGTTGTTGTTGTTTTGGTTGTTTTTGGTTTTTTTTGAAAGGTTACACAATTGGCAGTAGCAAATTCAGCAAAATCACTACATTTACATCCTCAACAGCTTTTTGAGAAAGCCACCAGGTCTGCTCTGGGACCTAGATACTGACACTGCAGATGACCATACATCCCTCGAGCCCTAAGCACTACTTGGTCCTATTCTCCCAGCTAAGAACATCCATCTCAAATGATCAAGCCCTCTGCACAGGCCTTTGGTTGTTAAAAAAGACTGTCTCTGGCCAACAGCATACAATTACGCTGCAGTGTAAAGATATGGCTTTCTCTAAAAATTATATAGTATTAAAGTAAAAAAACTACAACAAACAACTCCACAAGACACTTAAAAATCATCCTTGAGTTCACCACTACATTTATGCAATTAAATAGACTATATAATTAGTCATACTGTAGTAGAACAAGAAAAAGACCTTTAATTCACTTGAAAAATTAGCAGACTGGAAGATTTCTTCATTGCATTACACAAACTTCCCTGAGATTTTTACATAAATTATGTTTAGTCTACTATGTATTTGCAACCAGTGAGCTACTGTCATACACTGCAAATTTTACATAATTCCTGCATATGTTATCCAGCTAAAATGCTGTCTTGATGCTTTAAAGCTTTATCCTCTTTATTACAAAAAAACATGTGCACATAACTGAGACTACAAATACAAAGACATTTTTGCACAAAATTTCAAATCCTCAAAGCAATGTATAGAAATTGATAAAACATGTTAAGTTGAACAAAGCACTTCAAAGTTCTTTGCAGCTTAAAAACTGACTGTGAAATTAGTTTGAAAAATCGTCTATGCAAATGCTTGGTGGCAAGAACACTAACAGAAATAGTTTTAAATGTCATGGGCAGAGAGAAGGCTGACGCTGCTCTCTCTATTTAGCACTCTGTTGTACTATAAAATAGTAATTTTGTAGGAGTGATTGTGGGAGAGAAACATCATAGTGGTACAAAATACTGCTATACTGGCACTATGTTACACTAAGTAAGGATTTTTTTGGTTTGTTTTTGGGGTTTTTTTTTTTTTTTGTTTTTTTGTAAAGTTGATGTTCTTCAGCTTCTGATGAGATGGATGTAGTTTATATTAATAACAAATATTAAGGAGACTCCACAGTGAAAGTTTTCCCTAACTCACTGCCACAAATTTTAAAAATGAACACTTAATTTTAAATATAATTCTGGATGTCAGGTCAGTTTGCCAAGCTGTATATCCCCTTGACCGAACTTCTCTCAGCAGAAGTCCAAGAACAGGCATCTAACTTTGCAAACAATAGTGCTTAAGTAAAAACAAACAAACAAACAAGATTATTTGAACTAAAAATAAACAAACCCTGCAATTACACAGCTTTGAGATATGAGATTATCCCCAAGTTTTATGCCTCAAGGCAAAACCGAAGCATTCTGTTGTCAAAAACTTTTGTTACTTATTTCAAAAGCTGAATTATACAGCATTTGTGTAGCTCTGATCTCCTTCCAGTTCTCAGTAACTGGAATCATATCCTTGCCCTCCACTAAGTGTGGAGCAATTGCACTTGTAACTCCTCCTTCCAAATAGTCTCATGTTGGGTATTACACAGAAAGAAATACTCTTGGGCCACTTCAATACAGAACAGGTTTGATATGGTTGTGACTGGCCGTATCAGATACTGAGTTGTATGTATTCCTTTTCTGGAATGGAAGGAAGGTTATTTAGATGCTGGAAGGAAGATATTTAGATGGTCATCTTAACAGCAAAGTGAGGAATTCTAAAAGTGAGGGCATTTTCTAGATTTTTAATCCTGCTTTGAAAGTTCAAATTCATAGATACAGCATGAAACCTATGAAGATGGAAAGGAAAAAAAGAGCAGCATTTAAAAGCAGTATGCTTAGCTTTTTCTCATCTAAACTGAAGACACTGCTTTGGGTAAAATGAATTCACTTCTATGTGTTATCACTGTATCTCCAATTCTGTAAAAGCAATCTAATACTCAACAAGGGAAGATAAGGAAAAAGGGATAACATCTTTGCTTTTTCATCTTTAAATTAAAATTTTTGCATGGATTAGTAAATTTTCTGTCTCTCCCAATAAAGGCGCAATCTGCTCCCTTTCCCTCAATATACTTACAGTACATCACGCAACCTATTACATCTCTTTGGATATACTGCTGGCTGATAACTGATTCAGACAAGCACAGCAAACCACTTCTGTTTTGTTACACAGAGAAGCCAGTTCTGCATCAACAATGAAAAAATCACAAAACTGTATTAACAGACAAAAGTCTTTGTGCAACACACAAAACAGGGTGCCAAATCACTATATACTCAGTGTAAAAGCATTTCTAGAAGACTCTTCCGGACATCTTCATTTCAGAAAGGAAATACACTGGTTTTTTATCTCTTAGTTTCATCACATTTTAAGTAATCTTTTTTGTATTGCCAAGTAAGGCAAATAATGGTGTTGCTGAATGACCATCCATTATTTAATTTAGAAAAATAATTTCTTTCCCTATTGAGAATTTCAACATGTTCTCATAGTCACAAATATATCCTGATAAAAAAGTCCTACCAGGATTCCTTAGTATGCAGATTGAGATAGGGTGTTTGCCACACAGATTTTACATCCAGCAAGGATAAGATGTGTGCACATGTACGCATGTCAAATATACACAGCTGACCAAGTACGTTTTGTTCTGCATTCCAATTCATCCTCTGAAGGAGGGACAGCTTTCTCATCCACCCATGTTTTCCCTTATATGATCCACTCGCAGAGCAAGATCCCGAAAGGTGGGGCGCTGGGCAACATTATTATTCCAGCACTCTTTCATGATAGCATAAATCTGGAGAAGAAAAAAAGAAAATTGGTAGTAGGTAAACAGACACCATTTATATTTAATTTAAACTGGACTAAAGAACATCCAGCTTAATTTTATGCTTCCAAACAAAGCTGCGAAAGAGTGTGCCTAAATTCTTGCTATACTCATCAGTTTATCTGCTTGATCCCAGTGATAGCAAGAACCTAGGATAGGTAGCTCTGCAAAAATTCTTATTATAAAACACATTTTTTTAAAAGTTAATATGAAAATTCACTTAGTTGTCTTTTAAAACTTTTACAAGACTTATGTTATTTTCCTAAGGTTTTTTCCTTGCCTTTTCTTAAAATTTTAAAAAATGCTTTAACATGACAAACACCAGCATGTCCAGAAATTTACAAAGATTTACAAAGACAGTAATTGTAAATAAGGCTTCCCCTGCAAAGTCTGCATATACTTTTCCACATTTATATATTAAATTCTTAATTATTCTTCATATATAATCAGAAATAAGCAAAAAACCAGTTACTGTGAAAACTGAACCAACTTTGAAAGTTATTTCCCCTACAATAGTTACATGGCAACAGTTTTCCTTTTGCCCAGAGATGTACCTAATACCTGGTCTCATAGAACTTGCCAAACTCTTTACCTGTACTCTTCTCATTAATTCAATCCAGGTTGTTATTACTAATTTCTCATACTTGCAACAGTTATTCACATGTTGCTTAAGAACAGTCCGTACAGATACTAGGAAAAGAGTAGAAACTGTTTATTATCTTTCAGCAAATTTGAAACAGCTGCACTGACCAAGCTGCTTTAGAACCAAGTCTCAAGCAGCTTGTAAGCTGCAAGATAAGCTGCTGTAAGCTACAGGTATCTGGAAAATTTATTATCTGTTATGAGTGGCCTTTCGGGATCAAAAGGGGGTGAGTACAGTTTCTGACACAGAGACATATCCACCTTGCTTTGATATCTGGAGAAATGTCAGACACTGAAACGTTTGGGTTAGTTAAAATACAGTTTCAGTAAAACCGATTATGTATTATCTCATACATATGACATTCAGGTTATCTACAAAAAGCCAAACCTTTGCAATTCAACAGTTGCTGCACTGGTACATAAAATGCAAGAAAGGTTCTTCAAAGACTTCTCTTTCCATTCTCTATACATTTTTTCTTCCCCTGTGTCTTCCTGCCTCACTTGTAACATTCTTTCTCTCCTCTATTAGACTACTTGACCCTGATGTTTTCTTTTCCGTCAGTTTTGAATGGATTATTTCTTCACTGATTACCAAGTGTGTTTGACTTTAAAGGGATGCAGCAATTAATCTGAGCTAGAAGTTACATATGTAAACAACAAGAACCCATAACTCTTTCACTTCCTTTTTTTCATTACTGATTCACCTACACATACCAACCAGGTCAATTTGACTGAACCTGGCATTGTGCACCCTGCTCTGAAGAACAGAATACTACACAACTTAGAAGTGGAATGAAAGTAGTTTTTAAAGTATCTGGTGTGTAAGTAAAACCAAAAGAACACTAAATTGATTTTTGTGCTCTGAGGACAGCTTTACAACTATACTTTAGTATCTACAAAGAACATGAATACAAATCAGAAGACCCTGAACAGAGAAAATCTGATTCATATACTTAACTGTGCCTAGAGTCTGCAAGTTGAAAACGTTTGACAGTGAATAATATACATGATAAACATGAGCCTTCCACACTCGAGAAGAGAACAGTAACAAAAAGGCAATAATCAAGATAAGAAGCTCTTAAAACCCTGGAATTAAATGTGAAAAACCTTAGGTAGATATTAAGATATTTTTGCTAAATATAACAGATTTCAAAAAACTCCAAAGTTCACAGCTTTGAATGAGAATCTCTACATGAGACTTACACATAACAGTTCTATATACTAATCTAATTAGTTCTATATACTAATCTTTTTGCCCTAATACATGTATGATTTTGAAATAGAAGTGTGAGTGCCCAAGTACAGCAGTCAGTCATAATAGTCCCACTTCATAAATTCAGAAAGACTACAGTCTGGGCTCCTGAGGCAGTACAAGCTAAAGAATAAGAAGAAAATATTATTATACTCAACATGAAACTGATAAAATAACAGCACAACCATTCCACTTGAATAAATACTTAAGTAGTCCAAGCAGAACAAAACATAAATTTTGTATTTACAGGTACTCACCCTAACTGAGCACCATTCACACTATAGTAATATTTTAACACAGTACTTCACCTCATTAGGGCATCCATCTGGTCTTGGCAGTCGTTCATTATTCTTCAAAAGCTCTATCAAATGAAATACAATCATCTGCCCTTGTTTATCATTGCCAATCATGCGCATGAATTCCTGAAACAAAACATCAACTGTGATATATAATTTTTACAAGGAAGAAAAGAGGCTGCAATATTCTTACCAAGCAAAGATTCTTTATAAGAATAATAAGAATAAATTGAATAGTACATAACAATGACAAAATTTAAAATTACACCTCCAGAGAATATATCAGTAATTATAGGGGGTGTTTCGTGTGTAAAATGGAATAACGATATAGAATAGAATGGAATGATACATACACAATTTAAAGCACTAAGTGAAAAATCCTTTAAAATGTTGATCATCATCTGATGATTTGGCTACCCTGGATAAAGAGAAGGCTGACATTTTCAATTACTTTTGTGCCTGAGTCCTCAAGGGCAAGTACTCCAGGCACACTGCTCAAGTTGAGAAAGGCAGATAGAGAGACTGAGAGAATGAAGACCCTAAGCCCATTGTAGGAGAGGGTCGTGTTCATGACCATCTAAGGAACCTAAATCTGCAGAAGTCTATAGGACCTGATGAAATTTATTCAAGGTGAAGTTTGTGATGACTGGAAAAAGGGAAAGATAACACTGATTTTTGAAAAGGGGAAAGTGGAAGATACAATGAACTACAAGCCAGTCAGTCTCACCTTGCCAGGCAAGATCATGGAGCCAGTTCTCCTGCACACCATGCTAAGGCATATGGAATACAAAGAAGTAACTGGAAACAGACAACATGGCTTTACTAAGGGTGCAAATTTTTGCCTCAGAAATCTAGTGACCTTCTATGATGGAGCTATCTAGACTTATGCAAAGTTTAACGCTGTCTCACATAACATCCTTTTCTCTAAATGGGAGAGACATGGATTGAGGGATGTATGACTCAGTGGATAAAGAACTGTCTGGAAGGCTGTGCTCAGAGCTGTGGTCAATGGCTCACTGTCCACGGGGAGAGCAGTGACGGGTGGTGTCCCTCAGGGGTAAGTACCAGGGCCAAACTGTTCAATATCTTTGTAGGTGCCCTGGACAGTGGGACTGAGTGCACCCTCAGCACATTCACTGACCACAGCCTGTGTGGGGCAGCTGACACCCTGCAGGGAAGGGAGACTATCCAGGGGACCTGGACAGGCTTGAAAGTGGCTCATGCAAGCCTCATGATGTTCAGCAAGGAGAAGCACAAGGCTCTATGCCTGGGTCCCAGACACACGTGCAGGTTTGGAGGGGACGTGACTGAAAGCAGCCCTGTGGAGAACTTGGTTGATTAAAAACTCAACCTGACCCAGTCACATGCACTTGTAGCCCAAAAAGCCAAATGTGTCCTGGGCTGCATCAAAGCAGTGCAGCCAACAGGGTTGGGGAGGGGATTCTGTCCTTTGGCTCAGACCCCACCTGCAGGGCCACATCCTGCTCTGGGGTTCCAGCACAGGAGTGACATGGATGGACCTGTTGGAGCAAGTCCAGAGAAGGGCATGGGGTTGCTAAGAGGACTGGAGCACTTCCCTTATGAAGACAAACTGAGGAGGTTGGGTCTATTCTGCCTGGAGAAGAGGAGGTTGCATGGAGACCTCACAGCAACTTCCTGAAGGGGGCCTGCAGAGAAGGTGGGAGGGACTCTTCATAAGGAACTGCAGTGACAGGAAAAGGAATAAAGGGTACAAACTGAAAGGGGAGAAATAAAGGTTGGATATTAGGAAGAAATTATTTACTGTGAGGGTTCTGAGACACTGGAACAGGTTGCCCAGAGAAGCTGTGGCTCCCCCATCCCTGGAATTGTTCAAGGCTGGGCTGGATGGGGCTCTGAGTACTCTGATCTAGTGGGAGGTGTTCCTGTCCATGGCAGCAGGGATTAGGACTAGATGATCTTTAAGGTCCCTTCCAACCCATAGCATTTTATGCTTCTATGACTAATTAGTTTTAAAAGGATGAAACTTACAGCTGATTCTAAATAGCTCTCTGAAACATTAAAATAACTTAATGCTTTGAAAAATGCCAAATTGAAAACAGATATTATCATGCCGATGTATAAAAAACAGTTAGCAGGACTAAATAGTTACTATACAGCGGAAAAATTAGTATAATTAAAGTCAGCAAAAATGGCTTAGCTAAACCTTGCTGCCCAAAAAACCTGAAATAACTCAGAAAGCAGATTAAAACCTCACTCAGACTGCCAGACATCAAAAATAAATTAGGATGTGCTATTAATGGAAATAAATTTCTAAGCACAACATAACGGACATTTTTTTCCTCCAATACTACAAAATTTCTTTAACGATCCTTAACATGAAAGTGTGCAACACCCATGGGTTGAATGTGCAAATGGTGATATTATGAAAACAATGTATAATTATAAAAGCTATGAGAGTTGAACAGACCACTTTGGTTAAATTTATCAAATTACCTTTTCTTGACACATACCAATCTGATGAAGTGGTGAATGCGCACATAGAATTGATGCATTGAAAGAATAGTCCACCTGTGCTTGTAACTTACTCTATTACTTTTCATTTCATAATACATCTGAAAAACTCCAGGTGTCTGCAACATTTATCGTCTTATGCTGCAAGAGCTGTCCTGAGTTCTTCCTTGATAGCTCTGATAGCTCATTGTATGGAATTAGTAAGAGATCCACTGAGGCCAGTGCAGAGATATCCTCCAAGGGCATTTTTGCCTATCATCACTATTCAGCTCTCGAAACCACGTTTGCTAGGACTGACACTCTGGCTAAGTGGTAAGACCAGCTTCAATAAATACAGAAGCCTCAACTCTCCTCTGTTATGCCCATGGATACTGCTAGGTGAAAATAAGATCATATATCTTATTTTCAGTTGGAGGATAATAGCATCTTTCTTCATGCATTGTAAATTTGTCTTTAAAGACACCTGTTAACAGTCTGCAAAAAAAACACTCCTTTTCTTTCTTGTTTGCTAATATAAATTACCTTTAAGTTCCTTATTCAAGTTAAATTATATGTATGTGTTTGGGTCAGCCTTAAATTTGGAATGACACTAAACACAAAGGTCATGCAATGGAATGGTTGCAGCTGGGATAACTCTCCACAAAGGATGGGAAAGAACAACTTTTAAGAGATTTTAAAATCTTTTTCAAATGGAAGTTACAGAATGGATAAGATATGCACAGACTATGAACTAATTTTCAGATCTTTCCTTCTTATGGCTTGATACCAGTACTTTTTAGTTACTGCTTCAGACTGGATGCTGTCTCATAAACACTAAGGTATTTCCAGAAAAGGGTCAGTAAACATTAATCTGTTGAGGTACACAACAATCTAGAAAATTGAAATAAACAAACAGGTTCTCTAAGATTCATTAACTATATACTTACAGCTGGCGGGCTTTTGCTTTTGTCAATATAGGTGAAGAGTTCATACAAGACCACACCAAAACTCCACACATCTGAGGCCACAGAAAATTTGCTTTCTGTCAGAGATTCTGGAGCGTACCTGCAACACACAGTACCAGGAAAATGGATCTCTGCAACACGTGTAATTTTGATTTTGAAAACATTTCTTTTAGTAAGACAGATTTCTTTTTCATGAGTAAGTGATCTTTTTTCATTGATATTAGCAAGTTCTCATTTCCTTTCAGTACCTTCAATTAGTAACCACTTCTTTAATAATAGTTAATTGGTTTTGAAAACCAAATCCACCTTAAACAAACACAGTTAGTGATAACTATAACCAAGTTTGATTTTTTACAACAAGGTTGTAGATATATTTCTTATCTGTAGTGCAAATAAACAAGAATTTGATGTGATAAGACCTGCAAAGAAAGACAACTATAGCCTTCCATCACTTTCAGTGAGCCCTGAACTGTGTTGCAGGCACATCTGGAACTAAACTGTACATCTCTAATAACATCTACTAGGAAGTAATTTTGTATCATTTATTCTTTAGGCAAACAGTGCCTGAATCAGAATTAAAATACAGACTAAAATCACATGTATAGAATGGCATTTTCTCTTGGGGTGTATCCAACAGACCTCTCAGCTGGAAGACATGAATGACCAGTGTTTAGGGAACTTCTTAGAAGGCCTAAAAATTTGAAAATGTCCAGGTGAATAGGCCATTTTAGACTTCCTTTATCTCTGAATATGTTTTCTGTTGGACACTATTTCCTTTAAACAAGTATTTTTTGGGGGTTTTTTTTGGGGGTTTTTCTGTATTTTTTAAAATAAGTTAAAGTCCTAGATGCTACTCTGCGAAATGAAATATCGTGCATGTGACTTCCACAATGCTGGAAAACCGATGTAGAGCTTGCAAGCAAGAATTCCACAACATGCAAAATGAATTGGCTGAAATGGCAAAAACTGAAAACATACCATGATTTCACATACCAAAAGAAGACTTACCAAAATATAGGACTTTCACCAGGTTCTTTCACTTTGTAGTATTCTTTGTCTTGTGGCAAGACTTTCGTCAATCCAAAATCTCCAATTTTAACTCTGTTCTCATTCTCCACCAAGATATTTCTTGTTGCTAAATCCCGGTGAACATATCTTTTTGTACCCAGATACTCCATGCCCTAGGTGTAGAGGTTACAAACATAACAGGAAAAGAGTTATTTTTACCACTACATAGCTGCACTTTCTCTAAGAGAATGAATTAAACTCAAAGTTAAAAACAGAATCAGGTTTGTCTTCTCTGAGGAGTTAATCTTCCCAAGCTCAGGGACTTCCCTTAACTGGAGGGACATAGACTGAGCACCTGTATTTTTGGATTATGAGCCAAGTATTTTTTGTTTATGTTGCTGGATAAACAATACAGCTCCTTCCTCTGCCCAAATGCAGTTGGATATTTGGTATGCAGAAGGAAAAAAATTGTGCTAAGCTATACAATCCAGAGTACATGAGAAGGTCGTCCAACCTATCCATTTCATTTATGCTTTTTTCTTCATTTTCCACATCTGCTTTCCTGATTGCTTCCATGAAACTTTGTATTATGATTCCTTGAATTTGACAATTATTCACTGTATTCCCAACTGTGTACCTTGTTCCTCTTTTTTGTGGACCATTATTCACCAATACAGTTCTGCCTACTGTTATATTTCCACAGATTGCTGTAACAAAACATTGGTCTGAAGCCATGGTGTCTTTTATTGCTGATGATCCCTTCTTACCAATGCACCTAATTACTTCACTAACCATTAAATTCAGAAGAAGCTAGTGGCTGTAGAGGCATTAGTAAAACAGGAATATCTTGCTTAGACAGCAATAAATGGAGGACTGAAAGTCATGCTCCACAACATCAAGAGATATTCAACTCACATGTGAAAGGAATCACAAAGCAAGTTGTCAGTTTCACAGTTTTATAAGAAAGCATATAATAAGCATATAAGCATAAAGCATATAAAGAGCTTTTATATAAAGAATAAAGCATATAAGCATATAAGGAGAGGTTAAATTACACTAATAGCACTGGTGATCTCAAAAGTTCTGAAAAGTAGTGTTATACTAGTCATGCCAAGAGGCTTATTTCTCTCTCTCTCTCTTTTTTTTTTTTTTTTTTTTTTTTTTTTTTTTTTTTTAATGTGAGAATTCTTAAGAGTTTGGCTGCAAGTACAACCTTTCTCTCAGAACCTAGTACTGCCCAGTACCATTGGGTGGCATTGCTGTTCACTCACAGCTCATTCCAAAACTGTTCAAAAATGCCCCATTCTTCATGGCCATTTATTCACTGCCATAAATACCAAACCAAACTTCTTCAAAGTGAGGCTTCTGTGTTTCTGGTACAACTAGCCTATGAAAATGCTACACCTTTTTCTTACTACAATGTATTATTCTGAAAACAGCCCTAAAGTTTGATGATAGTAACCTAAGAGAGATCATGCAAATTCTAAGTAGATATCAATCCTGTGGCACTAGTCTAACAACAGAGTTTAAATATGATTTAAAATGTTTGTCTTTAAAACTGGGTTCACCAGCAAGGACACCTGAAACACTTTAAACATTAAGAGAAGGAAAACCCTTTCCCAGTATAGTAGCAAGGAACCAAAACACAGTAAATAACCAAATGCATTCATCTTAACCTCAGGTAATGGATGTGCCTTCATCTCTCTCATACACTTCAGAGGAGAGCGGCAAGGCAGAGGCGGAAAGGTTTTTGATCAAAACCTCCCAAGATTAACAGACAGACAGAAATGCACAGCAGAAAGGAGAGATGTGATATGCTGAAAGAGCAAACATTGCAAGAAAAGCAAAACCAGGTGAAAAGTGTAACATGATCAGCTAAACAAAGAAAAAGCATACATTTTCACAATATAAGGTACTCTTTATGTTTATAATTAAGTTGTTTCGGAGTAACAGAATGCCACAGATTAAAGTGAAATCTTAAAGCAATTGATATAACCTCTACTTTGCAGATTGTACAGCAACAACACTCCGAAGCAAGGCACATACACTGTAACTCTTAGATTTTGCTTTCCTTACAAGTGAAGACTTTTTTTAAGAGGAAGTTCTATGGAGACTTCTCACATTTTTATACTGTTTGTCGTCGTGGTTTGTCATTATCAAAGCCAGATGTCTTTCCACTTCAGTATCTGCAGGATACATATTTTACTTCCCTTTCTCTTGGCTGGTGATTGGTACTTAGGAAGGAATCACCTTATCTGCTATTTTGATTTCTCACCATCCTGAAGGCCTGTAATATTTTGAAAGTTCTTTCATATACGTATATGTACACACACACAATAAGGTCCTTTTTATTTTGCAGTTTCTGAATACAGTTCCTTTCCCAAAGATTTCTACCATACTTGCACGGCCAACAAAGGGCAAAATCCACCTTCCAGTCTTCCCAATGGGTACCTCAGACCAGGGTCCTGAGACATGTTGCCACTATAGTTTCAACAGGCTTTGAATGAAAGCCTGAAGACTTCTACATGCTTCACAGCTTCTTAAGAGAGTGCACAAGGCCAGCACCTTGAGGTCACAGGCTGAGATGGACACAGAATAAAATAGCTAAGTGTCTGCAGTCTTTGCGTGTTCAAAAATTCATGTCGCATCTTACTTTATGAATGATTTGGTCACGGCCCTCATAGATGGTGCTGAGTGTTAAGACTCTTCCAGGTCTCTGTTTGACCGAAGACTGTTTATAGTGATTTACCAGCATAACAGCATTTTTGTTGCAGAAATAATTATGAGGTCATTTTTTAGGTCTGTTACCAGAGAATGACTTCTTGTTTTGGAGACAGATCAGAGAGCACTTCAAGCCTCTGAAGTGGGTGGCCACCTGTTCAATCCTTTCTCTCTGCAAAAAGACTGACACTTTCCGTAGACTTGGTAACAATTTTTGTTTTCCCACATTCCATGCTGCTTGCCCATCAAGGAGCTTCTCCTGGAGACTACTCACATTGCTGTGCTTCAGCGAAGCACATGACTAGGTGACGTAAGCTGTTAAGGGTGCAGCATTCCTCATACATGCAAGACGGTCAGCAGCTAAAAGGTTAGTCCAGTTTCAAGCAGGGAACCAGCAAGCTTTTTCATCATGAGAAAGTTTGAATATCCGGAGAAGATCTTGGCTCTGGCAGACACTCTCCCCTGATTCTTGTCAGACCTTCTCTGATACTGAGAAGCTAAGTCTTAGGATCTTAATGTGGCAGGGCACAATTACCAGACATAAGTATATCTGTGGGCAATATACCCTAGAAAATACCCCCATCCGTTCTAGAGCTGATGAGGAAGCTGACAGAAGAGCTCGCCAAGTGACCCTCCATTATATATCATCAGTTCTGGCTCACTGGGGGCATCCCAGATGACTGAAAGCTATCCACAAAAAGGGCCAGAAGGAGGATCTGGGAAACTACAGGCCAGTCAGTCAGCCTCAGCTTGGTGCCTGGCAAGGTTATGGAACAAATTATCTTGTGCCACCACACAGAACCTGGATGGCGGCGGGCTCAGACCCAGCCAGAATGGATTTAGGAGGGGTAGGTTCTGCCTGGCCAACCTGATCCCCTTTTATGATCAGGTGACCTGCCTGGTAAATGTAGGGAAGGCTGTGGATGTTGTCTGCCTATACTTCAGCAAGGCCTTTGACACTGTCTCCCACAGCACACTCCTGGAAGAGCTGGGAGGCCACGGCTTGGACAGGAGCACCCTTTGGTGGGTTAAGAACTGCCTGGATGGCAGGCCCAGAGAGTG
>VWZU01013446.1:171254-235427 GCA_013397095.1 Sterrhoptilus dennistouni | reverse complement strand
CCAGCTATAGTGTGGCCAGCAGGATCAGAGCAGGAATTGTCCCCCTGTACTTGGCACTGGTGAGGTCACACCTCAAATCCTGTGCTCAGTTCTGGGCCCCTCAGTTTAGGAAGGATGTTGACTTGCTGGAGGATGTCCAGAGAAGGGCATTGGAGCTGGTGAAGGGTCTGGGGCTCGGGTCCTGTGAGGAGCAGCTGAGAGAGCTGAGGTTGTTTAGCCAGGTGAAGAGGAGGGTCAGGGGAGACTTTATCACTCCCTACAACTCCCTAAAAGGAGGCTGTAGCCAGGTGCAGTTTAACTCTTTTCCCAGGCAACGAGCAACACAGTCCAACAGGACACAGTCTCAAGCTGCACCAGGGCAGGTTTAGGTTGGACATTAAGACGTTGTTCACAGAAAGGGTGATTGGGCATTGGAATGGGCTGCCCAGGGATGTGGGGAATTCACTATCCATTAAGGTGTTTAAGGAAAGACTGTATGTGGCACTCATACCATGGTCTGGTTGACCATGATCATGACCAAGATGGTGTCCATTCATAGGTTGGACTCAATGATCTCAAATGTCTTTTTCCAGCCTAGTTGATGCTGAGATTATGTAATCATATGTAACCTACGGTTTCGATGTCTTTGATGTAGGTATTGGGAAAAGAAATTTAAAAATCTTTCTGGTACATGCCTTGAGTGGATGTGGTTATATATTTTATTTTTGTCTCTCTCCCCCTCACCCCCATTTTTTTTTCTTTTCCCAGATTTCTAAATATGCAATGAAGTCTCAGGTGTCTCTAGTTTCTTATATCCAAAGTGCAATTACAGAATAAAACTAGGGAAGGCATAAGCCCTCTTTATAAGGAAAATGAGATATCACAAGAAAGATAATATGTTTGTACGGCTTTTAGGATTTTATGAATTATGTTTGGTACCAAATAATTTATTACAGGCTTCAGTACTTCTAAGGCCCCTAGTTCCACATATAGAAATTGCGTATCTCAGCTCTTGCTTACAGTTCAAAGTAAATTTTTTAAAGATACACATGTTGTCATGGTGTTTTTCTATCTGAATGTCAAATTTCTGAAAACTCCACCACAGAATATCATTAACAGATTGCCCGGGTGAGTCTATTAACTCCTACAATATTTTATGTCAGGTGACCTTAGGCAGAAAAGAGAGTACTCTGCCTCAGTCAGCATATAGGCTAGTCTCAGCATCCTGTATTATGACACCCCAAAGTTTTTCCAGCTCTTGACCATGTGAGTATATTGCTACTTTTTCTTAGGGTTATGTGGTGCTAGCAGCCCAATGACCTTATAGAAGGCGCACCAAAACAACAAGATATTGTTGCTTTGAGACAAATGGGATGAAGAAAGGAGACAAAACTTTATTGAAAGATGTATATAATTTGAAATGTCCTACCTTGCATATCTGAGATGCATACAGCAAAAGCTTCTTGTGGTCCAGCCTCTCTTTGTGTTTCTGCAGATAATCTCGTAAACTTCCATATGGTAAGTATTCCATAATTAATCTTAGATTCCTACGTCCTTTTACAGCAATAATAAAAAGTACAAATGTAATATTTTCTGTAATTTTCCACAGACAAGCTTTTGGAGTATTTAAAATAAGTATTTTAAAACATCTATCAGTAGCTGTAATACAGAATGAACTTAATACAAAAATACTTATTTATGATCTATACATCACTATGCAATTTTTCACATATTAAGTAATTGTATTTCCTCAGAAAATGCCACTTACTGAAACTCAACAACAATGTGGATATGCTTTAAAAAATAATATATCACTAATCAACACTATTTCATCAATACTTCAGCTATTATAGCTAAGGCAAAGTAGAAGTCTGTATGTCTGCGTTGCCTAGACAAAACTCAGAATGGAAGTGACATCAGCTTATTACCAATGTTAACATCTTTTGAAACAACTTCCTTTGTTTTGTACTCTCTCAGTCCTGGTAGATTTAGTCATTAAGACTTACCTCTGAATTTCTCAGTACACGTATTTAGGTGTATTCATTATAGCACATACCTGCACTGTAGCATACTCCTTTGTATTTAACGATGTTATCATGCTGCAGAGATTTAAGTATTTCAATTTCTCTTTCAAAGTCCCTAAGGTGCTCTTCTGTGCTATGTTGCAGCTTTTTCACAGCAACCACCTCCCCAGTATTATCCTGCAGTGGGTCATATCGGCACATCTCAACACTGCCAAAATTTCCCTAGGTCACAAATGGAAACACTTGGGAATTAAAAACAAGTCCACATCATTCTCTCCTTCTGTTTCCTGGTGTACATGTTTGCTCATGTTGAGTGTAGTTTTTGTTCAGTGTAAGCATTCAGCGTACTAAGCATTAAGGTGATGTGATTAATTATTTAAGTGAAATGCCACAAAACTTCCCCGAGAGAAAAAGTGCAGGACCAAGGGTAACAGTTGCAAAAGACGTATTCCATGAACGGAAGCAAACAGAACAGGAAATGACAACGAGGAAAGAGGGTGATGTCCACCTATTTTTCTCCTTTCACAAATGTCCACTTCCACTGGCATAATCCTTTTCCTGCACTTGCATAAATTCCTTTGTCTTGGTTTTTAATTCTGCTCTGTTTCTTTTTGGCTCCTCTTTCATTTGTTTCAATGTTCTGTCTCTTTCTTCATTTATTTGTCTTTTGTCTTCTTTTATGCAGCCATCACTTAGCAGTCTGTGCTTTCCCTATGCTATGCTATTACAGTCAACAGCCAACCATCTGCAAACAGAAGTACTTCTGCTACTTCACTTTCAGGCTGCTTCAGTACTTGAAGCCAAAGGAATACATAACTAGCATGTAAAATAGCTAGCAAATAAACCAGACAAGAACCACTGTAGAAAAATAGTACTTGGTGAAGATCTGCCAGCTGCATTTGGTCATCTGCCTAGGTATGCTTTCACACAGCCAGGCTGCAATGACTTGCAAAACTAGTAACCAAATGCTGATTTCTAAAGCCAAAAAGTTCAAGGCCTACGTGTATCTTGAAGACATACCTTCCTTTTGAATTGAGAGACTGTATATTCAGATTTCTCAGAATATGCATACACAGAACCCCCAATCCCACTGCTAATTCTGTGCAAGACCACTCCAGAGTGTTGTTAACTGAATACCAAGTGTGTCTGTATAGATCTATATACATAAAGTTTACGCAGCTCTGCGTTACTGAAAAATACTTGAGCCTTTTGGTGTGACTGTATTCATTGTGGGGGTTAGCTAATTTCTTCTGTCCAAGAATACTGTGAAAATGAAAAAAGAACTAGAAGGAACTGCATGTGTTGCTCAAATATGACTGAAATTAGTAACTTCTAAAACAGAAGTTTCACTGTAAATAATGTATATGGGGTCATCAAAGGATTACTGAAAACAATAGTTAATTCCTAAACTATTACAGAATTTTGAATCACCTTACCTTGCCAAGTTGCTGTAAAAACTTAAGATGTCTTTCTTCGAATTGTGTTGGGTCCCGATCTTCAAAAGCGCCAGAAAATCCAAGTGCTCCAATTCTCATATTTGGCAACATATCACTTTCTGTCAATAGCTCATAATCTGAGAGGTAGAAGGAAGAAGGGAAGAAAGAGAACAGAAGACACAGAGTAGTGAACAAGAGAAGGAAGAACCTTATTATAATCATGGCATGTTCTTCTTTTGTTTGGCGTACTTCAAGCTCAGTAGAATATTGACAGCCACTTTTATTTTTATATAGTAATTTGCAGTCAAATACAATGATGTATTGCAAAAAACATACTAAGAATAAAGTGAACCATTAGAAATCAGGAGTCTTTTTTATTCCAATGTATTGCAAACTCACCTGGAGTGAACAAACTGTTCAAATCACGTATAATTGCTCTAAAAGAAGGCCTGAAATCTGGCTCGTAATCCATGCAGTTGTTTATAAGATTGGCAAGTTCTGTCCAGTTGGGGGCAGGAAGCTGGTGCCTATCTTCATAAAACTGTAGTTTCTGGAATTAAGCAGGTAAGTCATTTTACAACCATGAAGAGTTGCAGAAGCATTAACATTCTCACCAGAGTAGCCAAAAATTACAGCTCTAAACCTAGACTTGTTATCTCACCAAATGTGCATCTCACCGATTTTCATCAAAAGCAAGGCTGGTATAATTTAGAGTGATCAGTTCAGAAATTTCCAGCCCATTACTGGTAGAAGATAAAAGGATAGAGAAAGATGAGAAAAATGGTGTTTCCTTTATTGGTAATTTCATAAATCCTCAGCTGGATAGGTCCAGCAGAAAATTCTACTGATCTGCGAAATGGCTGAACTCACAGTTGTGAAAAACTTTGTATTATGAAAGAATGTAGGGCAACTTCTTAGATTATTATTACAAATACTTAGATATCTATAAGCTAGGTCTAGGTAAACCCTGGAGATTATTGTAAGAGCTGATCAAAATATTTGAGAAATCAGATCAAGGCTTTATGGGAAGGTTACAGTACCTTTACAAAAATAATACTATCAGTACTCTTGTGGCATAGTGAAGTATTCTCTTTGCTTCTGACTAAAGAAGCAAATACATATGAATTAATATTTTTTATGGAATATGTTTCCCCTCAATCTCCGGACCCTATCTGAGATAAAAGTTAACATTTCTTGTTTAGCTAAAATAGTAGAATTTTACAACACACAAAGTACTACTGCATTTAAGATTTCAATTAAAAGAATGCTAATTAAAATCCATGCACAGTTAGGAATACTTTTTGGTTAAAGTGATACATTACTGCAAGAAAGCAACAAAAAAATGAACTAGATAACACTGACAATTCTGTATTTTGTCCCCCCACAAAAATTAAAATAAACAACATAAAACTAAGCTTCAAAACACCTCTTCAGGTTACTATCTACAAGTAAAAATGTCTTTTTCCTACAGTGGTCATAGGCCACATCACTTTACATGCTGATGTAAGCAGTTACAACAGCAGATGTTTTAAATTAGAAGTGCTCAAAAAACTGCTATGACTGCAGACCCAGTAATACTTACCCTTGAAGAATCCAGTGCACTCAGGGGTTTGTCTCCTCCACTGCAGATTTCCCACAAAGTGGTACCAAAACTCCATTTGTCTGTAGCGAGGCTTAGTTGTTTGGGATTCTCAATACATTCAGGAGGAACCCATGGTATTCTCTCAAGAAGAACTGTGTGATCACACAAAGAAAACTTGTTAAGACAAATAACAAGACCAGAACATTCTTTAACATTTTTGATTTGGTAAAAATTAATATACGTAGGTATTTCACTCTGCAATGCACTAATAATACTTTTCCCAGTAATTGTTCCCATCAAGAAAATAAAATTATGGGATATGGAAAAAAAATAAAAATAATATTTGTGAATCAGAGAGGAGGTCCATTAGCTTTATTGTAAAATAAGTCTAAAGGTATACAAGTGCCTTAATATCATTTCCATGTTACGTTTCTTCTCTGATCCCTCTATTTCCCCCAATCTTACCAAGACTTAATAGCTACCACAGAGATCCAAGACATCAAAGAGTAAAAAGTACTTTGCTAGTGGTTGGCATATTATGGCATAGGAAAAGGCATTATGAAAAGGAATTTTACTCTACTTGGTTTTTAAGCTATTGCTACTGACTGTAGTAACAAGTTAAAACATGGAATTATACTGATTTGGATTTTCAGCTCCTTAAAATGTGACCTCATAAAAATAATGTAAGCTTCATATATAAACAGGGAGAATTTAAATAGTTTACTGGCAAATAATGACACTGCATTACTTATAAGCTGTTAGATACATTATTTCTTTAGAAATCAAAAAAAAGTACCAAGTATGAAGTGTTCTTATTAAAAAGAAAGACCACAAAAATAATAGTAAGGTTACTTCCATTCCATTAGCATAACAACCTTGCACACATTTTCCATTTAATTTATTTTGCTGTTTATAAAGCAGCATTGGAACAGTCTTAGTGGTGGATGACAACCCAGTATTTTTAACATCAAGTCATTCCAAGTATTCACCAAGAAATGCACTGAAGATGCTTTTTAACTGCCAGTCAGCATTTTCAAAAGTGCATTTGGTTTCACTTGCGAAAGTTCCTGCAAGCTATAAAAGACTTCATCAATTACAGTTCAGCAGTTACTGCAAATGTAACAGACTATATTATATACTTACAATATGATATAACAATAGTACTACCAATGAAAAAGGGCTGAAAATGCGAACAGCTGGGAAAAAGTGCTCACACAGTGGAGAATTGTGGCTTTATTTCCTGTAGCTATTTCTAATTAAAAAGATACACTCAAAACTGCTTGGCTAGGACTGTAAAGATAATTACAAAATGACAGATCAAGGAACTTACTATAGCAGAATTATTTTAGATGGTGGCCAGAAAAAAACCCCAATCCCAAACTTATTTTTCAAGTCAGAATCACTGAACAAGAAAATTGATGCAAAGACTTACTATCTCTTGGCAAAACTGTAATACTGATGCCAGGATCACTTAGCTTTATAAATGGAAGGTTTCCAGACTTCCTGTCTTCCTCTCTGATAAGCAAGATGTTTTTTGCACAGACATTCCCATGAACAAGGCCTTTATCCTCCTGTAAACAGAAATTAATATTTTACAAACTGACAAAAAAAGTCTTACTGTTGAAGAGATATTTAAAAACAAATACTGTACAGCATGAGGGAAACATCAGCAAATAAAATGACGACGGCAGATTAAGTTGATCAAACTTCAGGTACTTCACCAGTTTCTCTCAAAGTTACAGTTTCCATCCAATTTTTGTTATCTGCCTAAAGTCTGAAACAACTTGACATATGTTAACTCAGAAGAATACTCATCCATCCATTTAAAATTAATGTAAGAACATTTAAATTCTGTTAAAGGAAAGACTTATCTAGTCACATAAGAAGAATGCACTAGCAGAGTGAACAGTACAGTGTTTTCCCCTCCCAGTAGTTAACACTACCAGGAAATAGTTTATGTTCAGCATCATGAGCTGAGGTGGGAAGTTCAGAACGGACTGATTTGTGGGGGAGCTGGGGGGAAAGCACCACTGCAAATGTGTTTATATTTCATGCTAAAACATAAAGCATTAAAAAAGAACGGACATCCAACTACACTTTGTGGAAGATACAAAGTCTGTCTCTGGGTATCTACTAAACAGCTGGTGTATGGCCAATCCATTATCAAAATCCTCCAGAGTTTCAAGAATTCAGGTAATAGTTCAGCCTTTCTACATGCATTAGTTGGAATCACTTGAATTCTGCCACAAACAAAACTGAACCACTTACCAGAAAATGCATGGCTAATGCCAACTGTTTGGCTACTTCCAGCTTCCACAAAATATTGATACTATTTTTGTTCTTTTTCAAATATGTGTCCAAGGATCCAAATTTTACATATTCTTGTACAAGGATGTCTGATTCATAATGATAAAAAAGAGTAACAATTGAAACCAACAACAAATAATGAAATTTCAGGACAGATTCATGACTTTAGTATTCCTATTTTTTTGATACCTTGTTGGTGGTCTACTTCGAAATTTCAATCTCTGTGGTATCTGAGTACTGCCATAAACACATAAACACTTTTTACTTCTTTGGAGTGTGAAAGTTCACCTAATTCTTCTCAAATGCAAAGTTACTAGATTTAATCTTTTAGGGTTAATTATTCAGATTTAATCTTTTACAGAATGGGTAAAATCTAGTGAGCATCTCTCCACCCTCACCTGGAAGGCACAATAATGTAACTGCTGATGAAGAAGAGTAGTGTACAGCACTGTCAGTGTGGTGAGTTGAGTAACATTCAAGCCATTCACTTCACAGTTGTTTACAATCTATATTCTTACTGAAAAATGCAATGCTTTATTGACAAAAGATGCTTTGCTTGAAAAAGACAAGTATCTGCCCTAAAATTGTGTATGTGTATATGACATATACCTTCATGCAGCCATCAAGCAAATAACTCCAGAAACAAGAACTACTGTCTACATCACCTTCAACATAACAATTTCAAATCGCATGACTGAACCTTTGCCCTCAGCTTCAAGATGCTCACATTGGAAACTACTGGTATAATATCTGTCTGTAACAAATAAATAGGTTTTTTAACAAATTCATTTTAGAGACAGCAAACTCTTTCTTCTTTTCTTTTGCAATTACATGAAACAATTCTTATCAAATTTGTACATCAGGTCTGTAAATCACAAAATCAATAAGACCTACTCTTCCTATTTCTTAGTAACTGCCTCTCCTTAAACTGCAGCAAGTCTCCTGCCCTCAGAAAGAGAATAACTTCTAGAGGACAATCTTAAGGTGAAATAAGTACAAGCTACAGTCTTAAGGTGAAATAAGTAACCATATACCTTCTTTCAACAATCTCTTTTCAATCATAAACTTGATCTACCTGAAATTTTAGATATAGTCTCCATGTGTGGTACAATGAATAAAATACAAAAACCTTATGTGGTTGTTTTGACACAAGTTCTTGACCAAACATAATGCTGTGCCTTTCCAGCCTTCTAAGAGAGGTAATATCTGATTATAGAGATAAATTCTGATTACTGAATCCACCATCTCTTTTGGAAATTCTTTCTCCCTAATGAAGGTAACCACCAACATAATATGCTCATGTGATTATAAAATGCTTCCTTTCATCCAGATTTCTAATCACAGAGGGAAAAAAAAAAGGGTTTTGGCAAACCGACATTTTAGCCTAAAGACTGAATGAAGAAGAAAAACTGTCAAAGTGAGATCCAGCAGTCACATTTGAAGACAGCACACATCAGCATATGACAACCACCCAAAATTAACATTTCATTACAAGATGGTATAAATGTATTCAAGCATTCTTAAAAAAATCTTATTAATACATAGTCACAAAGCTGTAAGCTAAACTGAAAATACATTCAACTTTTGCAGACAATAAAAAACTTTACTGCTGCTAAAATTTCACAGTGTGTTTGTTGAATTACCAGGACCTCCTATTTTCAGAATGGAACCTCTAAACCAAACTTCCCAAAGTTATATTTGTACTTACAAAGCCAGCACCTGTGGAGAAGGGCAACAATGTCTGTTTCTAATCACAGTAAACAAAGATTTTTCTTGGTAGCACAGTACCTCCCTTTCTAGCTAACCACAGTTGATACAATGTAGGGCTGCAATTCTTCTGGCACTTTAAAAGCCCAGAGGCACAGCGAAACTGATCTCAGATAGAACAGACATGACTGAGTAATTTACAGAGGTTACTATTCACACAGACTGTACTGTAAATAATTTTCACCTTATATATATATTTGTTTTTACTATTAACTAGTTGTCAGATACCAAGACTAATACTACTGCAGCATGAACATGTATTAGCAGTCCAGCTGGTGTTGAACTTGCATTGTTTTGTTCGGTTTTACCCAAAACCAATGTCAAACTCTCATAGAGATGTTTGAAAATTGATAAAAAATAATAATTAATTTCTACTTACTCTCTTCTCCACAGACACAGACTCCATAATTCAACACCAAATGTTTGTAAGAAAGCTGGCTCATCATACTTGCTGCTTCAAAAAAGGACTTTTTGGAAGGGGAGGGAGAGATCAACAAAGAAAATATATCAGTGAAAACAAAGCCCCCAAATTCTAATAAATTTACTAAAACCATTTTTTAAAATATCTCAACTATCTCTTTGCAAAGAGATAGTTGAAATATTAAAACATAACATACATTTTAGTATTTTAACATAACATATTTTATATTGTTGTTGGTTTGTGTTTGGCAACTGTTGCTCGTTTTGTTGGTTTTTGCTTCGGTTTTTTGGTTGTGGATTTCTTTTTCTAAATTTCTTTTTCTAAATAACTGGTTGTACATATTCCATATAGGTTAACAACCTCTTTTTCTCTGTGGGCAAATATACCTGGACATTTTAAAAATAATATTTTTTTTTTCAGTGTCAGTTACCTAGGTAAACTGAAGGCAAATTCATCATTCACTTTCTAATTTATTCTGCCATAATGCACTATTGAGTTTCCAATTTATTTCTTTGTAGCATATTTTTAAGATAAAAGACAAAAAGTATTATGTAATTCATACACTACTGCAAGACCTTTTCCAACTTTGCCAGGAAGGTTTCAAATGCTTTTATTGCTTTCCTTTATTTTCTTATTTTGTTCAGTGGCATCTCCACCTACACTTGCTTGTTACTTGATTATTCACCCAACAAAGTGAAGTGAAAATGAGAACATTTTCTTTCAGGTGACTATATTTTTATTTCTATATTCAAAGCTTTTAGTAACTGATTCATACTTAACTGTAGAATATAAATATATTACCCATGTTATCAAAATTATAATTTTTAAAATTATTTTCTATAGGTCAAAGTGTACGCGTACACTGTTTATGAATATCAGCCATCCAAAATGTCTCTTCCTTTTTTATTTGTATTTTTATATAGATTTATCTTAAATAATTGAAAACTGTACTAAATAGTGTACTGGTTTTCTTGACTTGCTGTAAACATAGGTAGATAATTAGAAACTTGAATAAACTACACATGTAAACAATAAGCAGTATATAATGTTACATTAATATAATAAGTTCTACTACATCCTGTGAAAATCATTAAAATTAAATTCTCACATACACAGTCTTGGGCTTGATTACACTACCAGTTTATTAGTTTTTGCACAAAAGCATTTCAGGTCTACTAAAAGCTTCACTCAAAAAGTGAGAAGGCTCAGTGATTATGGGTGAATCAATGTATGATAAGATTTTCTCATACATAAATACTTTTGATTACTTGATTTTACTGGAAAATCTGAAGACAGTCTACCCAGAGAAAGTGTTTTTCCATAAATACTGGTCCCTTTGTCCCTGTAAATAATGAATTTATTGGTTAAGACAATCCTGTGGTCATACCACCCCTCCTCTGGTACTTTAATTGTATAAATGGTCTGTTGTCCAGTTCTCAGTGAGTAGGTCTGATTTCTCTCACAGGTGGTGGGAACAGGGGAAATAAAGTACATAGGTGTACTTCCCAAATCCAGTCTCGAATCCATACTCCCAGTATCACAAGTCTAAGCATGAGCTTGGTTCAACATATAACCCTCTACCATATAACAAATACTCATTTATGAAGTCAATGGGTACTGCTCAAAAAAAGGAGTAATGTTCAACATCATGGACAAATTTACTATAGCAGTCAACAACCACACCAACCTCAGAGTAGTTTCTGTGCACTTTATCCAGCACCTTTAAAAGAACTTCAGTTTGATGGAGCTGGCCATAGTCTCCCACTTCTTTCCTTACACCTTTGAAAATCTTAGTAAATGTGCCCTGTCCAAGACTCTCCTCCTAAAAGGAAGGAAAGATATAGATAGGAAAAAAATAAAGAATGTCTGCCTGTTTTAAAAGACATCTTAAAAAAAAAAACCAACATAAGCATATGCAAGTCTTTAGAGGTGTGTTGGCTGTAGAGCCTAGCCGAGAAGGAAAGGAAGCAACTATAACAGAAACATCCCAAATTTTTGTTCATTTTTTTATTGAGTACTCAAGGATCTCAGAAAACAACTTGCTGCAAGAACCAGAGAGGAAGCAATTCCACTAAATATGTATATAGACATCTCTAGAACAAAATAACTGCTATTGCAGTCAAAAGGATTGCTTCTTAATTATAAAAAAATAGTTATTTGCATTATTGGAAAATAAAATAAATTCTTTTCTGTAACTCTAAGGAAACATTACAGCAAAATCTCCTAGCTCAGTTAAGATTCTTTTAAACACATACTGAGGTTTTTAAAACTTGGTGCATATTTAACCCAACATCTGCAGTGGAAAAAAACGACTCAGGGACTTACGAATACCAAGTCCTCATTGCGGATTTTGTGAAAGACCATCTGATTGACATTATTGTGTCTCTGTAGCGTAGGTGATGAAGGTACATCAGAAACGCTATTGCTTCTGACGACTAGGAGATTTGATTTATCTGGAAGAAGAAAGAGGGAAAGGAAAACCAAAGTAAATTTGTAAAATATAAAACAAAACCAATATAACTTCAGATGGATTATTAGTGAGGGGCTCCTAATTCAACACAAACAAGATATCACACTGAGATTTAGTATTTAAAACACCACACAGTATTTAATTTAAATCAAAGTCTTATATTTTCTAAACAGTAAAATCATCTAGGTTCACTTGTGAGTTTTGTTTTTAAGTATTCATATTTAAGTATTTGTGTTTTTAAGTATTCAACAAACATTCTGAAAATATCGCTACCTCCTTTCACATTTTAACTGCTGCACTACTTGTTACAACAGTTGGGGATGGAAAAGAGGATGGAAATTATCTCCTTTTATAATAAGAAATAGAGCAAGTCTGATACTTAAACTAAATCTGAAAATTATGTCTTTGTGGGTATCTGCTCACATCCATGATTATATTTATTCAATATTTATCATTCTGATGCATATACACCTTTTATTTCAATGGAATAATGTTACGGAATTATTCTCTATAATGTGCATGCATATTAAGTTGTTACACCTTTTCTAAGGTTTTGAATCCATTGGCTATTTTCAGTCAAATTTGAGAGAAGTAAAATTCATATAATATAGTCTGTCTTGGCAAGTTTGTCTTTAAACAGGAACTTTGATAGAGACAAAGACTAATATTAACTGTACATAGTGCTACTTAGAAGGGCAGATATTTAAAGATTTCATAAAGGAGAAAGATATGAACATGAAAGGCAAGAAAATTAAATGCAAATTCAAGAAAAATCCACTCCTCAGGCAGGAGCTCTCTTCCACGTGTATTTCTTCAGTGTTAAAAAGGAGCTGAAACCACACTGCAGACTTTGCATAACTCAGCTAAGATCAACAATGACAGAAATTCACTGATATTTTTGGTTCTGTTGCCTATGGAAGTATTCTCAGTGATAAATAATCTATTTAGTAGCTCTTTCCTTCTTAAGACATGAAAACATTTGACATAAGAAGAAATGCTACGGCACACAATCCACTGCAATTAAGAAACCATTTTTGCTTCTAATCATGAAACAGGCTCCCATGACTACTTCTGGAAGAGTATCTTACACCAAATTAAAATTTGGCAGACACTGGAACTGAAAACTATGACTAAGATGATGAATAAATAGGTCAGTGAAATTTAAAAAAAGCCCCACAAATATATCACAGAATATTCTGTGACATATAATATATTAATAATATATTATATATAATATAATAATATATATAACTCCTGGCCCTGCACAAGACCATCCCCAAGAGTCACACTACGTGCCTGAGAGCATTGTCCAAAAACTTCCTGAACTTTNATCCAACCTAAACCTCCCCTGACACAACTTCAGGCCATTTCCTCTGGTCCTGTCACTGTCACCACAGAGAAGGGATCAGTGTCTGCCCCTGCTCTTCCCCTCATAAGGAAGTTTTAACTGCAGTGAAGTCTCCCCTCAGTCTCCTCCAGAATGAACAGAACAAGTGACCTCAGTCACTCCTCATACAACTTCCTCTCCAGACCCTTCACCATCCCCATAGCCCTCCTTTGGACACTCCCCAATAGTTTTATATCTCTGTTATATTGTGGCACCCAGAACTGCCCCTGGCTCTCAAGGTGAGGCTGCCCCAGGTCAGAGCAGAGCAGGACAATCCCCTCCCCTGCCTGGCTGGCAATGCTGGGCCTGATGCCCCCAGGACAGGGATGTCCCTCCTGGCTGCCAGGGCACTGCTGGCTCGTGTTCAACTTGCCACTGACCCAGGACTCCCAGGTCCCTTTCCCTGGTGCTGGTCTCCAGCATCTCATTCCCCAGTCTGTCTGTACAACTGAGGTTGCCCCATACCAGATGCAGAATTTTCCTTGTTCAACTTCATAATGGTTGGTGATTGCCCCATTCTCTAATTTGCTCAGGTCTCTTTAAAGGACCTCCTTGCCTTCAAGGGTACCAACAGTTCCCCCAGTTTCATATTATGCATCTACCTGAGAGTCATTTCATATTAATTTATTTTAATCTAGAAGTTAGAAAGCTTTCTGCTTGGAAATAATTTGTCTCTTACCTTTTGGTTTTGGAGGACAGCATTTGATGAACTGGAAAATTATGCTGTCTGAACGGACAGTTTCTGTCTGGTAACAGGTCAAGAGATCCTTAAGATTGCTAAAACTTCTCTTGGTTCCACTAAGATTATATTCTCCGTTCTCGTTCTTCGTAATTAAGCAGTGCTTATAATCTGTAGTACTGTCACGCTGAAGAAAATTTTTCCATTATAAATGAAATTTATTAATATTTAATATTTGAAATCTTATTTAAATGTATAGCACTCTACTAATTAAAGAAAGGATGCTTCATGAAAATATGATCATAATTTGTTATTTTGTTCTCACTATGTAATACTGATTCTGAGAAAACATGACTCTATGCCCATCACTGGAACTAGAGGAAAACAAATGTGAATGAAACCTGAAAAGACAGAGCTGAGAAAACAGATAATAGATCCTAGGAAAAATCCTTCAGAGCTATTCATGAAAGCTTATTCACCCTGACATGGGGTTACATCAAAACAAAATTTTGTTGGAAGCAATATCCCTAATGCTTATACTCTATGTTTGTTTGGCAGGCATTTGGAGATCTCAGCTGTAGTTCTGCTTTCCTGTAATCTCCAGCACAATTCTAAGAAATCACCTCCTAATGCATATTATTAATATGCAATGAATTATTTCCACAATGACTCATGAAAAGATAGCATTAAACATTTTTAAACAAGATGAGCTCTTAATAGTGCTTTTGTGGCCCTCAATACTCAGTACTGCAGCAAATGTTCCAACAAATTCTGAATATAGAAAGCCTTCCAACAACTTGCTCAAGACTCAGGAAAAGAAAAAAGTTGTAGCAAAGTCACTTAAAGGCAATGGTAGTCTTCTCTCACAAGTTTGCCTCTCTAAGCTTGTTCAGGAACTCATTTCTTTGTCTACAAAATTCCCTACCAAGCACACTTCATTAACTGGACATAACATTTCTCCATTCACACATCAGCATTATTTGGTCATTTTCAGAGATGCACCTATTCTCTGGCAGTGCTAGCAAATTTGCTAGCTTGCTCTACATCAGCAGGAAAAGTCATGTATTACCTTCCCTAGCCAAAAACACAAAGCTGGCTCTACTAATCTAAAAAAGAGAAATTCATTCTTGAAACAAGATCATGCAATTATTTAACAGCAATATTAAAGCATTATATTATAACTAGCTACAATGTCAGAGAGAAGAGGTCCATCTGGTTCCCTGGCTTCATGAGAATCATACGCATTTCCAGGGTGGCTTTCTCTCTAGCTAACACCAGATATACCCAGGAGATTTGTGTTGATGTAACAGCTGCAAAATAACATGGCTGGCCCAGCACTGGGGGTGGGGACAGGACCCAAATCCAGAGGAATCTGTGAAGGAAGCACTCTCAGATTGTCAAAGGCTGTACACTCAATCTAATGAAGCCCTGCTTGTGAGGGAGGAGGAGGTGCGTGGAAAACCCAGGGAAAAAACTCAACTGAAACCCCCCAAACGTAAAGAAAATAGAAAACGCATTAAATTGCTCCATCTCCCAAACATTTATCACAGTCCCAAGATCCATGTCACTATCTCCAGAACTCTTAAGCTCTCTTCTGTCTTGGTCTCCAAAGCATGTGGTAAGTGTATCAGCAATTCTGTACTAACTCTGAGGTTTCTCCCAAGACCCTGAATGTTAGCCCATCTGACAAAAGTAGCTATAGAATATATACATATCAGATAAACACTCTAGAGGGAAAATTCAGAATAATTTACTGAACATCTCAGGCTCATTGTTACATCACAACAAAAATCAAATAGGCACTTAAGACAGAATACAAACCTCTATAGCAAAGGTAAGGAAGTATTTTTTAAAATCTTTAGGACTGCAGCGAAGGACGTAGAAACCAGTCTGATTACCTGCTTTCTTCAGTTTACTGATAGCAAAGTCCATGCTACAGTAAAAAGAAAACGTTCAATATCACATAATTGCAAAATTCAGCAATATAAGAGGTTGAGCAATGAACAATATTAACAAATATCTAATAAACCAACAATTAAAACTTTATTTTTGTACATCTTTCCTGAAGTTAATCTTTTTGCCCTTTATTTCCCAATATATAGGATGATTTTTTATGTTGAGAGCAGTATATTAAAAATTTTTAGTACTAAACCATCACAATTATTTATCCAATAGGAAATGTTAAGGGCTAAAAAAATATATTCCCTACAGCTTATGATAAGATTTTCAACATGCATTATTAAAGAAGCTATAATAAAACTGCCTAACAAATAAGCTTAAATTAGCAAAACATTTGTGTGGGTGAAAAAGATGGGTTTAACTAGGAAAACGGCTAACAAAAAAAAAAGAGCTGAAATAAAACGTTTGTTATTATAAGAACGAACTTCCTCTTAAGCAAGCCTCGCTAACTCACTATTTCTATCCATATCAAGGAATGATCTTTCCACTTAATGTTTATAAATTTCAAGAAGGCACTGTATTTTACAAAGTGAAAAATAAGAATAAAAATATAAAGCATTTTATGTTACATAAATGCAATTAAAAAAAATTTAAGATGTCATCTTCCAAAAATAATATCCAATTGTCATATTACTAAAAAAAATACTTACAAAATTGGCCCATGACAGTTGCTTTGGATATTTTCCAGGACTGATGGTGGTGCTACTTCTTTACAAAGATAATGATGGGCATCCGCTGTTAATCTGTAATATCCATCAATTAATGATACAAAGGAGAGAGCTTCTCTTAATGACTGAAATTCAGCCTCCTGTTCAATTGCCAGAGAACAATGCAGGGCAGGGAGGGAGAGAGAATTTCAATTTTTAATAGGCAACAAAAAATTCCTGGATATGTTAATGCTATAAAAGATATGCCTATATACACACTTTAAAGACATGAATAAAAGCAGTTTTTAACTGATGTTTTTACATTCTACCTTCTTGTTATCTTTCAAAACTTGATAGCAACCTTCAGTGCTCAAAATCAAATCCAACCCAAACAACACAGTGAAGCTGTGGATGCCTTATCCCTGGAACAGGCTTTTTAATAATCTGCTCTAATGGACTGTGTCCCCGTCCATGGCAAGGGTGTTGGACCAGAAGACCTTTAAAGTCCTTTCCAACTCCAACCATTCCATGACTCTATGAAATCTGCCATAAAACACTCCCCCCTTAGTCTAAATAGATGAAACAGCAGAGGAATGCCAATATGAAAGAGCATTTGAAGGGGAAAAAATAGTAGATACAACTCAGCATGCAGATGTCTATGCACTGCCAATACAGTGCTGCTCTTCTCCCTAAAGAAAAGCCTTCACTTACCAAGGATTTATATGTTTGCCTTCAAGTAAAAAAAAAGAATGTCCAGGGAAGTACCTGCCTGAGAATTTAACTACTAGTCAACAGAAACTGGCATCCTGTGCTGGGTCATAGACAGATGACCTTTTACTGCTATGAATACAGGCACGCTGGATAGGAGCAGGAAGAAAAATAGGGTGGTCAAAGGAAAATAGGTGGGGAAAAGGTGTTATGCTCACTATGATTAACAGATAAAAGCAGGGCAAAATTAAATTCACATGCAACAACATATTTATTGCTGCAACTAAAACAAAAATAAAGAAGCACTTTCTGAGTCACCCTAGATTTCATTCAGTAGTGTAACCCAATAGAACAGGCTTTAGTACGTGTTTGCCTGTGACAGCAGAGACATACCCAGTAGCTGAACACAATTATTTGGCAAGTTCTTTGCTAAAGAGCAATAAAAAAAAAAAAAGTTGGTGTTTTTGAGTAAGTGTCAAGAATTTAGAGTCTTCAAACTCCTTTTTAAGATGACCCAGAAATAACTGCAGCCCATGGTGCAACCCATGGCAAGGTAGCTGTGCCCCTGCAGTCCATGGAGATCCATGGTGCAGCAGAGATCCCCCTGCACCCTGTGAAGAACCTCATGGGGCAGAAGTGGTTGTGACCCCATGGGAAGCCTACACTGAAACACACTTGTTGGCAGGATTGGTGACCCCATGGGCCCCTATGGAGCTGTGGAGCAGTCTCTTCCTGGAGAACTGCACTTTGTGGAAGGGATCAACACTGGAGCAGCTCATGAAGAACTGCAGCCTGTGGAAACAATTTGCATCAGAGAAGTTCATGGAGGACTGTCCACCATGGGAGGGATCACTTGCTGGAGCAGGGGATGAGTTGAGGAAGACTGAGACGTAAATACAACATGTAATGAACTGACCACACCTCCCATTCGCAATTCTCTGCACTGTTGAGGAGAAGGAGATAGAGAATAAGAAATAAAGTGGGCCCACAAAGATGGGAGGGGTGGAAAACGTTTTTAAGCGTTTTTTTATTCTCATTACCCTACTCTGAATTGATTGGCAACAAATTCAATTAATCTCCCTGAGTCAATTCTGTTTTGTCCATGACTGTTAATAAGACAGTGATATCTATTCTTATTTTGATCCATAGAACTTTAACTATATTTTCTCTCCCCTGTTCAGCTGAAGAGGGGAGTGATGAAAGCAGCTTTGGTGGGCACCTGGTGCCCAGCCAGGGTCAGCCCACCCCACAATTCCAAGACAGTTACAGCTGCTAAAAAGCCTGACTCAAGTGCAAGGTTGTAGTTCAAGTAAAAATTTTTTTACATTTGTGTATAAAATACTTTCTTAAGGTCTTCAAAGAATTGTACAGAGTAAAAGCAATAACATTAATTTTGAACTCTATTTTGATAAACCTCTATTTTGTATCATCATTCTTCAGAGCATTTTGAAGCCTTTTTCAATGTGTTGGTCTCTAGCAGACAGCTTATCAGGACACCATGGAAACAGCACACTTGAGAACTGAAACCATGGACTCAGGTTTAAGACTAATAAACAAAAGAACCAATCTGTGTACCAGAAATTTTCCTCAGATATAAATACCTATGTCTATTTCATTCCAAGTACACAGCTTTGAATGCAGAAGACCTTTAGTGTTCTGATATACCCCTTATACTGCTGATATGTGTTTCATCTCATGCTTAATTAATGTTGTCATGGATTATACAATACTATATGAACAACAATAACAGTCTGCTCATAGCAGTATCTATTCGAAAGAACAGCAACCAAAGTAAACAGACCAGATTCTTGCTGTCTTGTTTGTGAATGGTGACAATTCTTCTCTCACTGGAGCCTTCTTGGCTTGCTTGCTTAATACTGACATCAATGATCTCAGGAAAATCACAGTATGTTTGTAAATCCTGCAACAAATATTATATAATTTCAGTAATAACATAAATGGCAATTAAAAAACCTCACCTATTTGCAGCATTGGAACTCCTACAACTCTGAACTCATAAGCCAGCAACAAAGAGTATTACAAAACCTTAAACATGCCATTACAAGCAAATAAAGGATTTTTTTTTCTTTATGGAATCATAACTAGGAGTATAAATTAAAGAATAGACAGAGATCCAGGAACCATAAACAGAAATATATATGTATGGGTTTGGGGTTTTATAACTGTAGGTATTTCTTCACTCTGTAGTATTTTGCGGACAGTGGAATATTTTGATGTTTAAAAAAGGTTTTAAAAAGGTTTTTTTGACTGTTGGGTTTTTAAAGCTTTTTTGGTTGGTTGGTTGTGTTTTTGTGAGCTTATTATTGGCATCCTGATTAAACAGGTTTAGAAAGCCTGTTGATAATACAAAATTCCTTAATTCATAGTGATACAAGCTGCAAAATCTGTAGTTGGAATGAACAAAAAGTGTAAGAAAATGTTGTCCTCTCAGTCCTATCTACTTGTTCATCTGGCTGTTGAAAATGTAAACTTGCAAAACAAATTTCTTCAAAATCTACTCTACATATGTCATTACATAAATAAAAATTATCTTTTGGTTTGTTATCTCAACGACAATTCACCAGTAAAGTTTACTGAAACAAGTTATGATCATTGTTTACAGGCAGCCATATTAATTGATTCAGTTTTCAAAACTGACTTTAGAAATAGTTTCTTTACCAGTGAAAATATATGTAGGGTCTGTCAATAATAGAATAACATTTTTTATTATGAAAAAATAATTTGGCAATCTTTATAAAAAGTATGATTCCTTCAAATACTACTCTTATAGAAGGCGTGGTTGCCAAGCCCATACAGCTTAGTATGCATACATTTTGTACACCAAAAACTGCAAATTGCAAAATCTGACATTTATGATAGCTCCTGCCAGAGCAACTGGCACTTACAGGAAAATTAGGGAAGGCAGAGGGCTGATACATAACAACTATGAATGAGGTAATTGTCAATCTACAAATATTCTAAGAACAACACACTTTAAAAAGTATGAGCATGTAATCAGATTTATTTTTTGCCAAGTATTGAAAAAAACCACTTGCATATAGCCTTTTTTACAAATAATTACAGCACACTGTAAAAATACAACCTTTTATAGTTTGGTCTTGTCTGCTATATTTTATGAATCAAAAGTTCCAAACAGATGCGATTATTTTGAAAAATTCACACATTCTCCACTTTGCCTTTACTTTTACCTTTGGAAAACTCCCAATGTACACTGCTTTCAGTTTCTATCAGGTTTTGGTAAACCAAACATAATGAACGGTCATGATGGCAAATCTCACACACACAAAATAATACTGATAAATAAAAATGCAGCAGTATGTGATTATTAGCACTTAAAGGAACCATTAAGCATATAATTCCTGAACAAAGACTATATGGACTCCACAGTCACACAGATGTCATTTTAAATTTGTTAACTGAGACACTGGTAGGTGTCTAACTGCAGCAGGAAAGAGGTATAGGGGAATTTGCCTGTTGTTTGGAGTCCTTAGATCCCTGCTGTCAAAGAGAATTTGGGGAATTCCTGCATTTCATCCACACCTGGGGCCATGGTCATTACATTTCCACATTTTTTATATGTCAAGTAGAGAAGTATTACACAATGTTTTCTAGTATTTCAATAAAATCTAATTTTAAAATCTTGTACTGTTTAAGTCAATATATTTCTGTGATCCTCAGCCATATGGAAGCTGTATCATTATTGTGAAGCAAGACTTACCTACCAAATTTGCTTGAGGTAAATCATAACTGCTAAACAAGCTTACTACCCTGTTACATAACAAACTGCACAGTTATTAAAATAATTTGTTAAAATTACCTGCTCTCCAAGTGTCTCACAGTTTTTAAGCTTTCCCCTTGAACACTGAATTCCACCATTTCCAGTTATTACAACAGTTGCAAAACTTTCCTCTCCAGAAGGACCTCCACCAGGTTCTTTTACTTCAAAAACCTCTGAATAGAAGGCAGGCTGAAGGGTTTCCAGGTTTATGAGATACTTAAGTTTCAAGTTTCTGGCAGTAGCTTTGCATTGGCCAAACTGTTGTATAAATTTGCGGAACCTGTATCTTATTCTTTTTCGTGTCAAAATGTGGTAGTCTTGGATTTTTGCTCGCACACACTTAGGTAAAAACATTTTATAGCTGTGAATACATAACAAAACAAAAAAGCTACTAATTTTATTCATGAAATCCAGCAAAGATAATTGGTTCTGTGCTAAACAAGTCAACATTGAAAACACCTTTCTCTCTAAACGTACCGTTATTTTTTCAACTGTAACATAACAAAGACCCTTTCTTAGATCTGTAGTATGTTCTTTCAAATAGACCCCTTATCTTCTTCCATTTTCCATTTTTTCCCCTCACTCAGTTGCAATATAAACTACATAATGCATTTTCCATAAATTTAAAGATGTCTTTTCTTCCATTAGTGAAGTTCTGAGGTAAGGCAGCAGAAGTTACAAAATTGCCTTGTTTGGTGTAGAAATTGTAAAGGGGATAAAGGGGATACTGCATGGCAGCTATATGGATAAAGGACAGATTTCCTGGCTGAAAATACAGGTGGTAGAATACAACACTGTGGTTGGTTGTCACTGAAGTTCCTATGTCAGGGACAGAATTAACTCAGCTGGAGTAGGAAATGATAGGATTGATAACACCCAAATGAGTTGATAAACTTAAGAAAGTTTAGCAGAGATCAGGCCAAGATGATTAAGAGCCTAGAGCACACGACATGAGAGAAGAGGCATATGGGAGCTTGATTGTTTCAGTCTGGAGAAAAGAAGGCTTGAGTATGGTGTTCTACTAATTTGTCTTCTAATAATGTGAAAGGGCAAGAGAGGATTATCAGTATCACAGAGGAGACTGATTAGGTACAGAGAAAATCTTTCACAATGACCATGGTCATGCACAGGACAAAGCTGCACAGAGAATCTCCACATCTGGACATTATCAGAACTTGACTGGATGAGGCCCTGAGTCACTTCATCCAACTTTGAATTTGGCCCTGACAGGAACAGGGGCTTGGATCTGATGACATCCAGAAGGTATTTCACCTAAAATTATTGCTTACATATTTTCTCACATAAGAAGCTGCCTTACCTTTCATTAACAGAGTCAAATTCATGTCCCCAAATAATGAAAGGCCATCATGACAGTCTACAGGATACGTAAAATTATGTAACTATTAGAATACATCAACTGCCAACAGCTGAATACCTCCTCCGAGATACTAAGGCGCAAAAATACAAGCTTTAGGTGTCAGATAGATGTGAAACAGTTACAAATTACAGAATCACCTGACTGAATTGTAAATAGCCATTGGGGTTTGGTCCTTTTCTTTGGCCACTCTCATCATATCAAGAACAGCCATTCCAAGGCATTCTTCTTGTGTTTCGTGAGTAACAGGCATCTGCACCCATCCATCCAAAAAATCAGCTCGCCACTAAGAAAGAATGCAAGAAAGCAAATGAAAATTGGTGCACTGCTGCTTATCAAGAAGAGAGATTTGGGGTGCAGTTGTTGGGGGGAGCTGTTGTGTTGTTGATTGTTTACATTTGGTTTGTTTAGGGGGATTTATTGGCTTGGTATTTTAAATACTGAATGACCTGTTTCATCCACAAAAAGATATACTTATTCATAAGGAATACCAGCTGCTATCATGCTTAGAAGCACTGTTTCAAACTTCATCTCTCCAAATACACAATAGGACATGGAATTTAATTTCCAGCTTGAGAGGCTTCAAGCTTTCAAGAGCCTACAGACTTACCAGGAGAAGATGGAAAGGGAATAAATACTAATAACCTTTACCAATCTGCATGTAAAAATAATCATACCTGTGCGAACAAATAAGACATGACAAGATCATCAAGGACGGGGCTTTCTGCACCACGAAGAATGCCATACCGGTATGCTCTGTTGCTGCCACTGCAATACCAGTGGGGAAAGTAAAACCTGGCAGGAAATATATTTAGGCAAATGTCAATAAACAGACATTTTGGCTACCAACATTAGACATTATTGCTCTCACACACATGTAACTAGTGCTGCTAGACATTTTGGCTACCAACATTAGACATTATTGCTCTCACACACGTGTAACTAGTGCTGCTGATCTGGAGAACCACTATGAAACCCCAGTTACTCAAGGAAGTCTTCAGATCCAGTTCTTGGTATTTTAAAGTACTACAATATTTAAGCAGGGTGATAAAACTGTACTGATAGGAATGAGAACTTCTACTAAGTGATTCTCACTAATCAGAATAAGAGAATTTTATTAGAGTCTTCTAGTTTCTTTTGAAACAGTTCCTAAAAACACTCAAGCCGAATTATATAATGTAAATAAATTAAGCTATTTACAAAAGGAAAAAAATTACTCTAGTTTTAGTTGACCACATTCAGTTACAAGGTTAAGGAAAAATGGTTGTATTGCAGAAACATGCCTGACTATGCAGGACAATTACTCTACATTTCAGAAACTGCCACTTAAACAGGCAAGCACAGGAGATGAGATGCATCATTATTAAGAAAGTTATTGGTTTTACTTCTAGTATATTTCTATTGTTTGTTTTTTCTGGCATCTGACATGGGTAAGCACATGGGATAAAGAAAATGAATAAAGTACATAATTCAAATCACTCCAATATTTTTGATTATTTTAGCTCCTTATACTTTAGGAAATGCCAGCAATCTGTTCATAACTTCTAAGAGAAACTATAGTTCAGCTAAATATCATGCTGGTTCTATTTTCTCACAAAGTCTTGTTTTACCATGAAAAGTGTACAACATTTTATTTAGATTACCTTATTCGGTAAATTAGGGTGAGTCTGGTTGTTTCATCTACATGGAAGATGTGATTTGGGGGATACCACATTCTATCTGTTTCACTCATGAGTGCAAACATGTTATGATACACTGGCATAATACCTACATGAAGAACAGAGAAGCAAACATCAATAGGAAACTGTTTCACAAAATATTAAAAAAATATTGTGGGTTAAAAGTAGCAGATTGCCACAGTGCTCAACTACTGTCAGTAACAGGTATCAATATTGCCAACAACACTGCAATCATGATCCCATAACCTGCAGGCTCTTTGCTGGTGAAATTTCCTTTACGTTGTCTGACTGAAGACTCTGTTGACCTGTTCTCCAATACCTCACTGTTAGATTTCAAGATTTTCTCTGTGTGGCATTTAATAAAATGTCCTCTTAGCCTCCCAGTTTAGAAACAAATTACAACAGTAGATTTTTTTTTCCCTGCTTTTCCAAAATCAGATTATTTGATTTGAGCATTGATTTTAAGACTTTAGACTGGTTAAAAACTGGAAGTTAAATGACACAAAGAAAGTTATAATGACTAGGACAATCACCGGTCATTTCCATTTTAGTAACTCAGTTTAGAACAAACTCAAACATATATTGTTAAAATAAAACAGAACTGAAAAATATTCTCTTCCCTCAACAACTTTGAATTATGCTAATGGTAACTAACAAGCAATCCTACTTAATCAGAAACTATAAAAATCAGTTGAGCATCAAATCTTGAGCAGCACCAGAATTTTAATTTGTCTTGGATGATCCCAGTTGAAACACAGCCTTTGACTCAGCATTGCACTGTGCTTCAGTGTTATCATTCATGTGATGCCAGTGTTAGATTTGGAAAACAGGTTAAGTGCCTGCAAACTGACAACACAAAAGAATAAACTGCAAGTATTGTCATACATATTCTGAAGACAGAAAGACACAAGTTGAAAGGCCAGAGAGTAGGATGAACAATTACAATGTCAAAGTCACAATTGGTCATATCTAAAGACAACTTTACATTAAAGCAATTTACTTTGGGGCAAGAAGGCAAAAAAATAACAGGTAAAGACAATAAAAATAACTTTAAATGATGTTATGAGACAAAAGAATTCTGGGAAAAGGCGAAGTACCCACACCCTTGCTCAAAGACTTAGAATGAAGCAATTGAAATTCTCACAAGGAACCAGGATAAAAAAAATTCCTTTATTTCTTTCTGTTCTGAAGGGGCAGATCCCACACTTCTTTCATCATATCTAAACTGCATGTAAGACAATCAGAAGAAACAACCAATCAGCCCCACATATAAAACCACAAAATCCTTTGGAATATAACATATTTCAGTCTTAAACAACAACTACCTTACTAAATTTGATACAAAAAAAGAGTTTGCTTCCATAGGGGTCCGGTAAGAGGGCTAAGAACTAGAGTTCTGTTCTGTACTATGTGGAGATTAAACTGCTGAAATCTGCAGGCCAATCATCTGAGATCTTCTTAAACCAAAGCTCTACCAAACATATCACAGTTGCAGGCCTTAACCCATGATTTTCTATGAAAAGGAGTCAGACTTACAGGAAACTAGAGAAATGGAAAGTATTATGTAAGGCAATGAAAGAGGAACCAAAACGAAACAACACCCTCCCCCCGCCCCCACGGGAATAAAACTGAAGGGATAAGTAACTGTAATTGGCTGTAATTCTAAATGTTGCAAATTTATGGCACAATATGACATATTTGATCCATCCAAGTTTTGAGAATTTTTTTATGGAGTTAAAAAGAAACCTATCCCATGCAACTAAAGATGGTTCTAGTTTGATGTGTAAAGTGAGATAAACTATACTATACTACATGTCAGTTGTCCATAAAGCAGTAACTTAGCAGTTACTAATTTAGCAGTCTGTGGTTGTGCGGCTGTATGGTATCTGTATCCCAAACAATTTCAGATCAACTACAGCATAATGTACGTGAGAATTGCTAGCCTTTTTCGTGACTCTTGCCAGATGCTAAACACCATTCAGGGCAATGCTGAATATTTACTATGTAGCTAGTGGGACCTACCTAGTCTCCCTAATGCATTTACCCCAACTACTAAACACCCATGTATGCTTACTGAACAACATTTCAAAACTATATCCTTACATTCAAATACAGCAAATACTGTATTTGACCAAACACATTACAGACACCACAATCACCATGCCAAAAAAATCACCATCTCAAAAAAACCCACAGGTATTTCAAGATTGTATCATTCTGAAACTTTAACCAAGACATGACTGTGGTACTCCCCCTACAAATCAGAAATATATACATTAAGCCCTCTCCCCACCACTATCTTCCTTTGCATGAAAAGTTAACCGGGCACTCTTCCATCCCTCATACTTTGGCATTTATAGTTCTGAATGGTAACTTGCACCATTCACTGGCAGTATTTAAGGACACAGCGATCATGCATATTTTTCAAGAAAAGGAGTTTCACTTTTTTATCCCTTCCCCTTAAGAAGTATTCATTTGCTTTGCTGCACTTAATGCTCAACAATTATAAGACAGAGCAAATCCCTTTATTAAATAGAGTATTGAAAATTGTGCACAAAACTCTGACAAAAGCAAAGAGGCCAGAAGCTTCTTTTCATGCAATTCTTACCACCACTATTAACTGCAGGGCCTTTTCAAGTGATGATAACTGCTATACTTAAATGTTTTCTCTACAAAAAAATGAAAATGAAAAATTGGCATCGGGAATAGAAGTCTTTTGCTGAAGACTAGAAATGTCAACAATATTGAAAACTTAGGAGAAATGTGTTTTTCAACACAAGTAAAATCCGAAGAGTTATTTACAACAGGTACTTAAAAGCCTCGGATTTTTGCACTGCATTAACCAAGCTATCAGCTCAATTGGTGAGGAATTAGGAGAGAAGACAGTGACTCACATAATTAGTCAGAATTTTCTCTGCTTTGCTTCTCCAGAAAGGGCTATCAAATAAATTTTCTGGACTCTTGCAATGACAAGACCTCTTTACAATTTATTTATTCATTACATAAGGCTTAAGAAAGAAGCCTTGTCATACTATACATACTATACATACTATATATATATATATATATATATATATATATAACATTGTGTAAGACTACAACACAGCATAAGTTTATACTTTGAACTTCTGTTTCAAGCCTAAAAAAGGGTAGATTCTTCTTTTCCTTATTATGATTTTAGAGCTTTGCATCCAGACAAGTCTCACTTGCTTCATTTATCCTGAAGCAGCTAAGAAAATACAGTTTTCCTGTATCTCCTCCTCTGTTGGCATTAGGAACCCTTTCTCCCATACAGTTTATTTTATAAGGTGATGTCCTTTTCCTAAGAAAAAATAAAAATCAGAGAGTGCAAATCACAACAACCCATGACACCACTATGAAATGTAAAAGCCACGAAGAGTCTGCCATAGAAATACTGTCACATGAAACTCTCAATTAAGCATGTAAGTTATTAGATATAAAAATATGAAAGCAATTAGTTGAATGATTAAAAACAATTTTAAAAATCTCAAATTTTCTATATAAAAATTCAAATACATATATTAGTTCTCATACAAGTGGAAGCAAACTATACAAAACTTATGTAGCCTTGCATATACCAAATGGAAATTTGCTTGCCTTTTCTGACATAAAAATAGTATCTTACATTCATCATCCATACAAACTGAATGCTTACCAAACCCTTAACATCACATTTAATATCACCATCCTGTCAACAAAATGCTTTTTGAATAGTCAATCAAAGCTTCTATTTCTTTTCCTGGAAAAACAGAATTGCTCAGAATTCTGGTTAATTCATTCCCCAGCTAGCAGGGGAGAGGAGGGGGCTGGATGTTCTGGGTGGATTCTCAGGAAAGGCTATCACCTAAAGGAAGACAAACAAACAAAAACCAAACAACAACACCACCTCATAAAAACAAGCAAACAAACACACACACACTCTCATACACACACACACAAAAACAGAAACCCAAAATGAAACAAAACCACCAAACAAACAAACAAACAAAAAAACCCAAACAACCCTCAGTAAACAGCTATACTCAATGATAACTCTGAGCTGGGTGAATCCTGAGTCTGGCAATCTGGAAATTCTGCATGTTCGGAAAAATCTGTCTAGAATTCCCATTTAGCAGCACAGAATCTCTTCTGAAGCATAGAAGCAAAGAAGTACTACAAATCATCACATTATGCAATGCAGTCTCTCCCTTGAAAACATTTAATTGACTGCAAACACTGCCATCATTTGGCAAGTTAAATGCTTTGAAACAGTGTTTTAACTTAGTTATAATTAAAAATTCTCTGCTATTTAAGTTTTCCAAGACCAGCATTTTTCAAGGCTAGTACCATGGAACTTCCAACATATTTGCAATTCAGATGGGTGAGAATTAAAATGAAGATAACAACTAACACAATGATTCTGCAACCTCTAGAATTATTTCTCTGATATATTTCATTTCCATCATCTGTTAGTTCCTCTAATATCACTTTCCCCCTCAGGCTGAGAGGAATAGCTTTTCTGCAATTTGGTGTGACATTTCTAATATTTTACTTGGCAATTAACTAGCTAACATGCAAGAACTGAACTATGACCAACTCATGAATTTAAATTTAATTTCAAGACACCTTATTTATTTTTGCATTTCTGTTTGGAAAATGTGATAATCACTTTTGTGTACAGTTTTCCTTAGGAAAAATACAAACCCACAAAAATTTTTATATTTATTTTATTTTTTCAAAACCAGAAAACTATTTTTAAATAAAGTTTTTTTTAAAAAGGTCAAGCTTTTGCATGCATGTATCAAACTGGCAGAATAACATTTAGACAGACTAATATTTTTATAGCCAATACATACCAGATACAACAGATCTAATGTCAAGTTAGCAGTGACTGGAAAATTTTCAATTGTTTGAACAATTTGAAAAGTACATGTTAAGACTCTCTCTGTTGATGTTTGCCTAGATGCAGTCCTGCTTGCCACCAACAGCAGCCATACTTGGATGCAATTAGCTCTGCTATCAAAAGATCTCTCAGTTGTTCAGATCACAAAATTCATTAATAATTACCAAATTTGTTATATTTCAGTCTTGCTTACTACCCAAATCACTCCCTTCTTAATGAAGTATTCTGACTCATAGCTTACTCCTGAAAGATGAGTCTTGCCAACATAAACATTAATTGACTGTATGGAGACGTATGTGTTCTGCTGTAGAACCACAAAATCCTCTCAGAAAAAAAAAAATTAAACAACAGGAAGCAATGCCTCATGATTTAAGCACTAATAATTGTTATGAAAGACAAAAAAAACCCAAAAAGATGGTCACTTTCATGCCCGGAGATTATAGAAATTAATTTGTTTATTAAAAATTTCCATGTAACTTTGCAAAAAAAGAAAGATGCATGCAAAAAATGCATGCTTGAAAATTATTCTACAACAGATTTCAGCCCCGGTGTATGCTAGGCTGGGTAAATGCAACAACTCAAAGGCATTCTTAGATATTAACGTATTATTTATTTATTTAAAATATACCACCACGTTATTTACACACTTTATTTCCTAAATTATTATGAAGAGCATTAACACACACACAAAAAAGCATTCATGTTATATCTAATAGGACAGTTTCTTTCTGCAAAGTGATTAAACATGTATAATATACAATATATGCATAACTGCCAGGACCAATCTGTTTTGCAGGGCTGCATCAGGACGTAATTCAAGCTATTTACAGCTCCTGCTATGATTTAACTATTTAAACTGTATCTCAGCTCAATGAAAGATGACTTTCAGTTACAGGATAGTATGCCCTTAAATTATTTGAAAAAATATGGCAGTCACACAATTCAGCTTCACAACCATTCTAATTGGAACAGTTTTACAGTCTGGTGCTAACTACTTGTGAAAGAATGGAGAAATTAGCATTTCAGTCTAAATGCCACCATTTTGATGAGCTTTGGATTGTTAAAACTTTCTTGTATGAAGTTGGATTTCACTGCTTCATTAGATAAACTGTGAGGTATATACTTACCACAGGCTTTACAGGCAACAGCACAAATCTCTTCTGCAACATATTCTCCAGCTGAAAATTGAAGGTAATCTCCTTCTGTCTTTCCAGGAGAATGATAAAGGTACACTTGAAGCAATGGTTCTGTCTGCTTGGGTGCACTGCTATTCCCACGGAGATCACCGTTCTGGTGGACAGTAGAAGTTGCTGCACTTTCCATATTTGTCATTGTAAGACAAGCCATAGTTTGTTTTGGTTCTGTTCAGAGCATCTGCCTGAAAGAAATATAAGAAATACTTCTTGACTAACTGTACTCGGTTTTATTTGTAATATTCGTATTTAGTGACAGTACTGTTCTGACACTGAAAAAACATTAAAATTAGAACACAAGAGAATATCTTAGGTGGTTCAAGAAAAGCCAAGTTTCACTTTGATTTACTACATAGCCCTAGAGAAAAAGTAGCTGACGTTATTACAGGAAAAACCAAAATATCAACTGGGAGTCCAGCTAGAGGATTATCACTTTTCACTGGATTTTAGACAGTATGTGCTCACCTGCAACATGCTAATTAAATCTGAAAGCTAAAAGAATCGCTTTAACGAGATCTGTACAACTCATTTTATTCCCAATTTAAACTTGGAAGACAAAATAACTAGTTGGGTCACAAACTATCACTGATGAAGAGAAGGATAGAAATAGTGCCTTTCAGCTGAATTTTCACTGTAAGCAGATACTTTCAAAAACAAGTGCTAACTGAGATGAGAATCTAACAGACTTAGCTTGTACCTAGGAATGGGAGATCTTCCAAGAACACCTTCTTTCAGAAAAAAAACATTTAATTGGCTCTCAAAATAACAATCCTCTCTGATAAATGTAATCAAAGAAAAGAAAACTAATAACATAATAAATAACCACAGATAAACCTGATAATGAAAAAAAAGGTTTAAAAATGTGAGATTAGACAGCATATTTCAAAAGCCATCTGAAGAATATCTTTGCTTCCTGTGACTTAAAATTATAATTTTAATTGGTTTAATCCATGCTTAAGACAAAAGCTTAGATCACAGTCTAAAAACTGGCTTTTATTAGAAGTGATTCCAAGTAGCTACCACCTCGATTCTGCATTTCGTATTCTGAAAATACAGAATAGGTCTAAACAAGACAATATATAAAGATTCAGTTTTTTAGAATCAAAGAATGGTTTGGGCCACAATAAGGTTGTCCCTATGCCACCTTCTCTTTGAGCTGAACAACCCCAACTGCCTCAGTCCTTTCTCATGGAAGAGGCACTCAAGCCCTCTGATCATTTTTGTGATCCTTCTCTGGACTCACTCCAACACCCAACTCACACCATGTCCTTCCTGCACTAGGGGCCCCCAGAGCTGGGCACAGGACCCCCCAGGTGCAGTCTCACAAAAGCACAGCAGAAGAGAGGAGGAGAATCACACCCCTTGACCTGCTGGCAGTGCTTATTTTTATATGTGAAATTGGTTTTCTGGGGTGCAAGTGCACATTGCTAGGTCACGTCTCACTTTTTATCTACCAAGATCCCCAAGTCCTCATCCACAGGGCAGCTCTCAAATCCATTAATCCTCCAGCCTGTACTGATCCAGGAGATTGCTCCCACTCAGCTGCAAGACCAGGTGCACTTGGCCTTGTTGACCTTCATGAGTTTTCCACAGCCTCACTTCTCAAGTCTGTCAAGGTGCCTTTGGATGGTGCCCCTTCCCTCAATCCCTTCATCTGCACTAGTCAGCTTGGTGTCAGTCCCAAACTCACTAATAAGGGTCTTCAACAGCATGTTGCTGTTGAAGATAATGGAATGGTTAATAAAGATATTGTACTTGAAAATGTAAATGTTTAATTTAAAAATATGTTTATTGTTTTGCATAGGAATATGGGTGTTACATTCTTAATGCATTACTTTCAGCAGCTTTCTTTTGTATAGAACTATGTTGCTTTATCATTAAAGAGCTGTTTGTAACATGTTTAGGGTTTTCTTTCTCTTTTAAATGTTCTGTTCCTAACTACCATTACTTAAGAAACGTTGAGTGTATGAATACTCATTAATATGGGCTAAAGAAGATGTGTGCTGTGGAAATCACAACAGTTATATCAGCAGGAAAAAAAGGCTGAATATCTTAAATATGGAAAACATTAACTTAATGAGTTACGAGATGACAAAAATACTCAGTTACACATGCAAGAGGATAAAACTGTGTAACCATTATGCTAATTCAGGCGGAAAGGGAAAAAAGACAACATCACTAAGTGAAAAATGCATCCTTTTACTTTGCAAACTAAGCAACACAAAGAACCAGTGTATCATAGATACAGAAATATGAATGTCTAGATGCAAATGTCATTCACTTAGGCAATTACATAGGGAATGTACAGATTCCCTATGCCTCATTTACAAAGCCAGTCACCTTTAACTGAAAGATATGTGCTTTTAGCACCAAAGGTAGCACAGGAATCAAGTTTAACTAAGGAAGAAAGCATCCCTCTTAACTCAACAAGGAATTATTTTTTCAGAAAAAAATAATCACCATGTGTTTAAATATAAACATTTAAAAGATTTCTCACTACTTCTGTCAACATTATGCAAGAAGTAATGTTTGTGCTCTACAACTTGTTTTTATAAAACATTCACAGTTTTAACCCACAGCTTTAATGTCCACAGGGGGCTGTCTTTAATTACTACAGTAGTTTTCCCAAAATACTCCAATATTAACTCTCTGTTTATTCAAATCTTGACCTGAACTGACAGATCTCTTCATCTTGGTCGCTTGGCTTTATGTCTATCCAATACTGAATGGAAATATAATTTGTAAACCTAACTGAAAACCTGTCCAGTTTCAGAAGTGTACTAAACATACGTGCTTGTGCCTGCCTTTCCTTCATAAAGTCTGTGTATTTACAACATACTTGTTCTTTCAAAAAACTCCCATAATTCCCTCTTTGTTTCTGTATTACAAAATTCAATAACCCGAGAAAGGAACCTTGCTTAATCACACCTAAGAATGTGAAATACCAGTAAAATGCAGTAAAAGATGCAAAGTAAATACTGTAACAGAATACTCTACTCTGTTCGATTTGTTGCACTAATTTCAAAGATTCCATGTGACAATGTGAAAAAATCTCAAGAGATACTATTTGTAAAATTGTGTCACAACTTCAAATTAAATAACTTTCAAGTTTCAAGTTTGTCTTTTATGTCAAAGTGCAGAACAAAAAAGGTGAACCCAAGGAATGTTCCTACATAATTTTCTTCACTGAAAATAGAAAACACATTTTCTTGGCCTCTGTCTTATACATGCAACTAAAGCAGTTATAACAGCAAAGCCTCACATGCAAAGCAACTGAAACACAAGGTCACCACTCGCTGGAGCTGTGAAAAACAAACAAAACTGCTTTCACCTGTTTTTCTTAGCAGACAAGTCTTCAATTGAACACACTTGGTTTTCTCTGGATTGCCCCATTCAGAGAACACTATATTAGCATAACAGAAACACTAAACATGGCAAAAAAAAATTAACTGCTGTTGATCTAGTATATTTAAAATATGACCTATTCTTCTGATGGAGTTAAGCACGTTGAGACTAAATATACTGGGAGAAAATTGTGTACCTGTTAGCAGAACACACTGAGTATAATTTGCTGGGGTATACAGATTTGTTATCATACTATAATTCAAAAGAATTTCTGTGTTTCTGTAAAGAATGTAAGTAATTCTCACAGCCATATGTAAGGATTTAATATATTCAGAATATGACTTTTGTAGGTAAGTTACTCAGTACCACAAAGGTATTTGTTTGAACAAAAAACCCCTATACTGTTGCTAGAGGACACAAAAAGAATGACATTCACGCAGTCAGGTCATCAGGGCAAAAAGAGGGAAGTTTATTTTTTGATCTCAATTTACATAGATTTTGGACAATGACCATGGATTGGACAAATGAGGTTGACACCTCTCTAACCACACTGGTCAAACTAGAAGTCCAACCATTGTCCTTCTTCAAGAGAGGAACATAAGCAAGAACAACAGTTTACAAAACATTACTTTTGCTTACATGAAAATCTGTGAGAAACTCCACTACAAAAATGCAAACATCAGAAGGCTGAAAAAGATCAAGGTGACACTATACCAAGTGCACACACATAGTAAGAGTGGATGTCTGACATAATAAAGACTAAATGAAAAAAATGGCCTAACCAATTATCCAAGTAATAAGTAGGAATAAGTAACAAAGTCTGAGATATAAGGATGATGTTTTGGAGATGGAAACTACTAGCTGTAAGAGATGTGATTCTGGCACTGAGGAACAGATTATTTGATTCAATAGAATTATTTTTTGTTCCTAATCTGGATAATATTTTATGTCATGGCGTCTAAAGGATAAGATTAATCATTCCATACATTGCTCTAACAACAATCAAAAGCATCTACAACGGAACATGTCTACATACAATTCTCTGTCGACGTTCGTACCAGCAACACACCTGAAAATTATTTTCACCAGCCACACTGGGCTGCAGTAATTCATACAGTTCTTTTTAAGTCAACCACCAAGAAACTTGCTAATGATATGGAAAATCATGACTTATGGGAGACATTTCACTAAAACATGAAGGACATACAAAACTCTCACCATTTCATAATATGTAGCATTCACAGCCTTCAAAAGATTGCTCTTCAACTTATGGGGACGGTTGGGGGAGGAAGGGGAGAAAGACCATTGTGGCAATAGGTGGCTGTTGAAGGGAAGGCTCCTGAGACAGGGTCTTTGTCCACACTACTCCAAATGTACAACTTTTAAGATGTAAAAAAAGAGAGCATCCTCTCACTACAGATAAATCCACAACAGTTAATTAATTTTTTATCACTTGAGAAATCTCTAAACTAAACATGGGAGTGATGAAGACTTTTAAATAAGCATGTCACAAGATGGCCACTTGCTGCAGGAATCCACAGAAAGTCAGACAAAGCAGGCACACAGGCAGAGGTGGAACATAATGTATCTGCATTAAAAACACAATATTAAAAAAATGTTAATGGCTGTGAACAATACATAATGCATGATTATTGAAGAAATGAAATCTGCATTTAGATACAGATTAAATGATCCCCTCCTGTCTTTTTTGCCCAAATTCCTGTCATCTTTGCAAGAAATTTTTGATTTTAGTGTTTTTAAAATAAAAAACTAAAAAAAAAAATTGAAACCACATTTCTGGGTACTGAGACTGCTTCTCAGTTCTAACAAGAAAGTGGTGTAGAAGCCAGGTACCTGACTTCAAATGTAATTGCCAGGGTTTTTTGCACACAACGTGTTTTTCTTTTCTGTGAATACAGCATCAGTTTAAGAAAACTGTTGATGGCATCACATGAAGAAAACAGAAATTAAAAAGGGAAGGTAATCACAAAAAGAGACATGGTATGTTCACCTCATGTAGTAATAATCCCTCTAGCCACAACAATTCTGTTTGAAAATTGACAACATCCATTCCTTTCAATTCATGTGGAAGTTAAGATCAACTGTCTTGTAGCAGGAAGGGCAAGGGCACACCCTCCCTTTGCTCTCTTTGCGCAACACTTCTGTGGTTGCAGAAAACTATCAAAAGCACTTAAGCAAAAAAGCAGCTTCCTGCAGCAGTGAAAAGATACATGCATTCCCTTTGTGACCCTCCCAACACAGGAAGGCCCTGACAAAGAACCAAAAATTAATTTTAAACTGAATAAAGGTGGGGGAAATACAATGGACATTCAAAGGGGGCAGAATTCAGAATGGAAAACTCTTCAAGTTTTAAGTTGGATGACTCTTCAGATGGGTATCTCCCTGAACAGGAGCAAAGACTTCAACACACCTTTCTCAGTGCCATGTGCTGCGTTGACTGAGTCTGTCATGAATACCACACTCTCTCCTTTCTTCCCTCCCGAAAAAAGAACCCAGTGAGCAATAAATTCAGCTTTCCCCACAGAAGTCAGACTGATGGCAATGATTAACATTTCTCCTCTTGCAATACTGGCTTTAGAGATAGACAGTTTTTCCTTGCTTGGACAGCTGTGTATTTTGTATGCACCTCCTCCAAGTGCTTCAGATCACACCAGAATCTGATCCGAAGGCCAGTACAGTCAGTGCAAGCCTTCCAGACCTGTGCTGAAGTGCCAGAAGGAAAGAGGAAGGGTTCTTTGGGGGAGAGCTGTCTCTGACCTACTGAGCACACATTCCATGCACACTGATCTGAGAGCACGACCTTCAAACAAAGCAGAGAACAACCACGTGTTCATGCAGGTTTCAGATCAAAGGATATTGTGGGTATTCTAATATATTTTCTATTTTAAAAGTACTGTTCCATGCTCAGAACTCCTGAACATGCATAACTCCCAGTCAGACTCCTGACTTCAAGCAAAACTGCATGAAGATTTATCTAAGTTTAACTATATAGTTTATCCACAAATCCAGTACATTAAGGATTGCAACATTTTGAATAGCCTCAGTAACACTGAAGCTTGCATTTCATAGGCAAAAAAAAAATCAATAAAGCAGTCTAATATAAAGTGTATTCTTCCCATGACATACAAAAACGAATGCTTGTTTATGAAAGGGCAGCTTACAGCTGTGAACAAGAAGCATGGAAACTCAGAGATGAAAAACTCTGAGCTGAACAGGTTTGTGTGACATTGCTCAGTTTCTCCCTTTCTCTTTTTTTAAGAAAGTCAGCTACTCTTTCTTCAGCACACATTTACTGACACATGCATTTACAGGATCTGCATCAAGGCCTTATAAAACTTTTCAGTTCACACACTTTCAGACTAAGTCTCATCTGACAACTTACTCTTTCAGAAGCAGAGCTGCTGTACCAATCTCACAGTGCACCATCTTATCAGTGACCTAGCTCCCCTATTTCCTCCTCCTCTCTATTTGTTCAAGTCTACACCATCTTACATTTCTGGTAACTGCAGGGATTTAAATGCCCAATTCCAAAAGGAACTTAAGAGTCTAATGAAACTCAGTCAAAATAAATTAGTCCACCTTTTCCAAGTTGCCACTGTCTTCAAAGAACAGCAAGCCTTCAAAACTGCTATAAATACAACTAGTGTTTGTGCCTCTCTCACCAACTACTCAGTTTACTAGTGAAAGGAAAGATTAAATACTATTTTCTATTAAAAAGCAAGGCCTTGAAGACATAGACTGTCTCCCAACAACTCAGTATGTTTATTGCCAGTAAACAATGTGCACACTTTCCATTTGCTTACATACACGTCCCTTTTTCATGAAATTTGAATGAACATCAAAAATGAAAGCCTTCTGAAGTAATGATGGGTAGGTGGTGCAGCAGAATATTCTGCCTGGAATGGAGTGAACCAACTTGGAGCAATGCCCTATTTTGCAAAGCTATCTGTAGTGAACTAAAAGGATGTGTCATGTTGCTTTCAGTGTTGAATTATACTAAAACCAATATGACTCGTCAACATCAAAGTTAAACATCCTGATAGTGAGGTGAAAATGTGGCAGATATGGTAAAGTATCCTTATCTAAAAACGCTAAGGCGACACAGTTGGCCTGGATAATGACTGACAGTCAATCACTTTATATGCAGGAAGTCCAGTTCCACTATAATTTCTTAGACTTAAAGCTATTAGTTTGGCCCTAAGATTGGATCCAGCCACAGCAGGCTCTTCTTTGAGAAGGAGTTTAGAAGACAAGGGAGTCCCTTCTGCACCTTGTGACTCAATGGGAGCTTTTCTAATAAAGAAAAGACCTTTGTCTGAAGGTCACACTCTACCTGTGACAGGAAATTAAGATTGCAGCAAAGTATCATAAAAAGTGCCAAGAAATCTTACATTAGTCAGTAGCAATAGAACATCAGAAGGTTCCAAAGGGTATTATGTATCTTGTTCCAAGACAACCAAAATAAACTTTTTTACCTCTAAATCTAAACTTAGACTAAGAAAAACAATCAGTTGGCTTCCTGCTTGCCATTATTTTGGCTAGTTTTTTTGATTTATGCTTAATATGTATACTTAACATTTAATTATAGTCTTTGCAATTCAGTTTGAATACACAGACAAATGGAGCACAATTAAGCTTCCCCACAACATGTGCTTAGCATGGCTTGTTATGTTATCAAAAGCTCAAAATCTTATGACAATAACAACAGTCTTCATATTCTGCATATATGATATGGTATCCTTGCAAATCTGGTCTGATTTTCTTTGCATATTCAAGTTTGTTTCAGTGGGTTGCTTTAAAAACATAGAGTATATTAAATTCAAGGAACCACATGCATACATTATTCTGACAGGCAATTAAGTACTGTATTTTTAAAATATAACCTCATACAGAATGACAGTGCTTTTTAATGGACCAACAAGAGGTTATGAAGTGTTTGTTCAGTCAGAATATGCCACATCAGCAAGAATTTCACAAAAAATTCACAGCAACAGGTTCATATAGTCCCAATTCATATTCATATGAAAATATTCTCCCGAGTAATTTTGTCCAAATATTCAGCAATACTTCTAAAAATACTAAGCAATCTGGAAAATCTAAGAACTTTTTTCCATTATTTGGATAACAGGTGCCAAGTTCATAAAGTTAATTTGTGCTTTAAATGCACCACTGCATTAAAACTTTGTCTTTTCTCAGGCAATATTTATTCTGACCTTAAAAATGGCTTTCACAAAAATATAAAATATTCTTCTAAAGCATATCCAAAGACATTTAGTGAACAAGGAGTGCATCTTCAATTTTCATGGTCATTTTTCTAATATGCTCTGCCTATTGTTGCCCTGGCATGAGTTAAAGCCACACAAGAAAACAATTGGTCCTACAAGAAAAACGCCCAAAAAGTTAAGTAATTCCGAAGGAGTTTTCCTGTTTTATCACCTGTATACTAATAGCACACAAGAATTGTTGATACACCAAAATTTGAATGCATGTGGTAGCAAGCAAATACATAAGGAAGGTGACAGATTAACAAATCAATGACATAACATTAAAAAAAAAGAAAAAAAAAAAGGTACAGAAGCAAAGATAATATTTGCTTACAGTTTTCACTTGGAAAACCACTACCAGTAGCCACAACTCAGTCCATGAACTTTTGTGTCAGAAAAGAGTAATGGTCCTGGCCTGATCTGCTCGCATGACACACAGGGACTAAGGGGATAGAAGCTTACTGATAATATGAGGATTATTATCTTTCTATTCTCATTAGAAATTTCAAAGTTGCGATTTCTAAGTTCTTCACAACAGAATGAAGATTATGTAATTGCTGTACTTATTGCAGAAAGAAAACTACCTGGGGCTGCTCTCAGAAAATTAATGAACACCAAACTCAGGTCGAAGCCTCAACACCACAGTAACCTGCCAATCAGGTGAGTTATCAGGGAAGTAATCAAATCAAAGACCTGCCCAGAAGCAATAGCTCTGTTTAGATTTCATTAGAACTTTGGAGAAAGTTGGTCCATATCTGCAAAACATTTCAGTTTCACCATGGTGATAAATTTCAGCAAAAGTCTATTTCATCAGAAAATTTCCAAGCAATTCAAACAGTTGCCCAATCATTTGGCACAGATTATGTCCCCAGATAATGGCATCTGAGGGTCCTTAGTCCATTTAGAGCCACAATTATCTGCACATCTTTATATACACAGAAGACATAGGAAAAGTAACAATAATGGGTCAGGAAGACCTTTGGCGTGAAGCATGTGAAAAATATCACCAATTTACCTTTACATATCTCCCAAATTCTTTTAAAGTGATGCAACAAAAGATGACAACACCAAAATTAGGACCAAGTGATATTTTCACAAGTTTACCACCTCATAATAGGGGTGGTTTTTTGTTAACTGTACTTAAAACTGAGTACTGTTTAATAGCTCAGATCATGAAGTAAAAGTTACTTACTTGAGCACAGGTCGTCCTAAATTGATTGGTTGATTTCTTTCAGAAAGACATTACACAGGAATTGCCAATGCTCCTGTGTACATGGAGGAAATTAATTCAAAGTGAAAAGCAGGACTGCTTGCTACTGGTCTCATTCAGTAGCAAGCAGTTGGCTTTTGGTTACAAAAACCTAGTGAACTACTGTTCTAAAGTGAACAATCAAAGCATCAGTTTCTACACAAGGAAAACTACCAATGCATTATGGAGAAGTTAGGAAATGATAAAACAAGGTTCAATGAAAAAATAACATTTTGATGTTGAAAAAAATATTGCAACAAACCACTAAAGCAGGAAAAAAAAGTCTTTTTCTATTAAAAGGCATTTTGTTAAAAATACTGTCTTGGGGAAAATCCCTTCAACAACCTCTAGAGAATATATAAGATATTTACAGCTACACTGGTAAATTAAAATGAATACTGGAAATGCAAACAAACAAACTTAAAAAATTACAACAACAGCTAAGTAGTCTGTGAAATTACTTCACTTTCTCATATTTTGCAAGATTGAGACAATCAGGAGGGTGATGCTGGAAGACACTTTTGAAGAAAGCCAGCTATTCTGTCCCAAATGCAATTCCTGCTGTCATAATGGAAAAGCAAGTTGTGAAAACAAGAACCAGCACCTGTCACTACAATACTGCAGGGCCAAAGAATAACATCAACAGTTGCAAAACAGATGCCAGTTTACAGATGCTGTCAAGGACCACGCAGGCTATGCTCAGCTATCAGAAGTCATATACATTTCACTCTGCAGTCAGTGAGTGCTGAAAAGTGGCACAGCAGGCACCAGCTGTTTCACAATGGAAAATGTTTCTAATCAGTTACTCTTCCAGCCTTCTGTGGCAGGCAGGGATTTCCCAGGTATATTCTGATTTTAGCAGCTTAACTGTGGAATAGATAAAACAGAGAACACCCAAGACCTGCCACTTGCAGTAGTCTGATACTTCTGAAAGCCATTACACCTTTGACAAAGTTCTTTATCCTCTCCCATTACAGATGCACTCTGGAGTTCTGAGTCTATAAAAAATATTGTCTTCTAAGCAAATATCAACACAACAGTTTAATCAAGCAGAGTTATTTACTTGTAGAAATTACAAGGTTCTCTTCCTCACAGAAGAAAAAGAGTTTCTCATAGCAACCCTTTCTGTGAGGAAAACCAGTCATAAGTCTTTCCAGTTACCATTGGCTATTAGTATAAATTTCCCTGCTTGCGTTTGTTCAGGAAGCTTTTTCCAAGACCTGGATTTTAAAAAGTTAAACTCTTTTGGCCTTCCATCTGAATTCTGTCATCTCCATTTTCTTGAACTCTTATCTCACTTCCCCAGTCTGGCAACTTCCCCCCTCAGAGCTTAGTAAAACTACTGCCTCTGCAGTATCTGCTTATGTGTTTACACTACACACAGAACTCAAGAAGGCTGAAGAGCTAGAATTTTCCTGAGAACCAGGAGCAGAAGATTATGTAGTAGGGGGAAAGGGCACTGACATCACTAAGTCTCCTCTAGGCAACTAGGAGATAAACAGAAAGAGGAAGAGCCATTCTAAAGGCAAGAAGTGTCAGAACAATGTTTAAAAACATGCTTTCATCTTCAAGGTTTATTTTGTGGCTTTTCTCTTTCAACGCAGATTGCATTTAGTAACATAAAAGAAAAAAAGAGACAAAAGAAAAAAGAGGGGAATGAATGATCCTGATTTCTGCCCAAGATCAGAACACCTTAAGAAAAAAATCTGTTATGCAAACCTCAACGACTCTTTAATGAAATTTTCAGTCACTTAAGTGAGAAATAATTCCATGGAATAGCATCACTAGATCTCTTCCTTCTATCATTTTAGGTGAAATGTTGCCTCCAGGTTCAACTCCAAAGTATCACAACTGAAACTACTACTCTTTGCAAAACTTCTAAGTATCTATCTTTAGAGATTAAAAGTACGTTTACACTCTGCCATACACAGTAAAGTACCATGGAAAATATAATAATCATAACCCCAACCAGTTCTTCTGCAAGTAAAAAGAGAAACCACAATAAGATGCACTGTGTTCTTCACAATGCTTCTAAGAAGCCACTCCTGCTGCTCCCAATTTCATAGGTTATTTGGCTTCTTGCCTCTCCCAGTTTTCATCACCTGAGCAAAGCAAAGGGTAAAGTGGTCTTGGACAAGAAAATTGCAAAAATAAGGTAAGTGATAAAACATCCATTACCTTGATTCCTGTAACTTTTTTTTTTATCTGAAAAATATGGGGGAAAACAAATCTACTAAATCTGAGACAGAGACATCAAAAATGTGAAAACATCTGGATGAAGGAACTACTCCTACACCAGCTACACTATCTGAACTGAATCTGGAAACATGTGCTTCAACAAATTAGCTCTGCAGAAATAACTGTCAGCATGTAAACAGGATAACAGTTAAGTCAGAGTGAATCAGCAAACTCTTCCAAACAGCCAAGAGCAACAGATGTTAGTGTCTCTTCTGGACTCTCCAGAAATACTTTCCTCAGCCTATCCTGCTTTTTCAATTTCAGTTAAGAAATTTTATATCAAAAGGTCAGATCTAATGCAAATTTCATTGTACAAATTCACTCTTCAAGGTGCTGGGGTTTCTAGGGGATTTTGGTGTCATTGCCCTCCTTCCTCCTTGTCTTTGGAAAACTGCCTGAAGTTTTGTAAAGGAAACCAAGCTAGCTTTTTACAGTGACACATCAGTTACAGGAAGCCAAGACATTAATATTATTTACAACCCTGCCTTAAAAAGCACCCTGCCCCACAAAAAACCAAGCAAACAAACAAACAAAAAAATCCCCCAAAAGATCCCCACAAAACTCCAACCAAAAGAAAAACCAACACAAACCCACAACACTTAGCTCCCTGCTCTCCAACTTAGATCTTACACAGTTTCAGCAAGGCTATGACTAGGTCCTTTTATAAATGCCTAGAGAGTCAGGGCCTGGTCACATAATATGAGACAAGAAAATATAACAAAGGCCGTCTGAGACATACAAGCAACACTGAGATATTCAAGCAACTGCCACAGAAATATTTGAAATCAAATTATTCCTTTAGAAGTTTGATTAAATAGTGAAGTCAAGACTATGTAAATGCATTCACAAGCCTATCAAATAATGATTCAGAGTTCAATTACTGTATCAACATATAAATCAATATTTATATCAATCTATAATATTGTAATTATACATAGAGATATAATAACATATAAATATTGCAGCTTCTTGTTACTCTTCAGCAGAACTGAAGTATTTTGGTAAAAGAATACTTTTTTTAAAAAGCCTATGTTAATGCTTCGTACTGCTGAATAATTTATGACAGCAATGTTGATGTTTTATCTTTACAATTTAGGAAAATGTATTTGCTTGATAGTTTATTTAATGTTTCTTTAAACATCAATGGCCTGTGAGTTCTCCACTTGTTCCCTATCTGAAATACCAGAGAGCTTTTGCAAAGATACTGCACTACATGCTTTGCCAAGATCATGTTATCTCTATAAACGCAGATTGTTAGAAAAAAAGGCAGGCCAGAAAACCCAAAAAAACTCTGAAAGTAAACAAAGGTTTTTCAAAAAATATACCACTAGCAGAGATTCTGTAAAGGTCTAATAGAAGTGACAAGGAGAAAGAAACATTAAGACAAACATATCTTCACAATGTAACATTTCAAATATTCTGTGTTCTCTTGAACATTTTCACTGGATGCACATTTGAACATATCACAATGTATCTCCAGTACCTACACAACTCTGTTTTGAGCCTGATTAAGCATTCAATCGTATACTTCACTTTTAAAGAGAGAGAAAATATTCCAAATTAAGATAAACTTAGAACCGCCTATATTCACGTTGTCTTTCCCCCAAGCTCTGAAACAAGAATGACACAAACCTTTCTTCACTATTTCTGAAATTATATCCTGAAACACCATAAGAAAACTGCTAAAGGCAAGAGCATGAAAACTGCCTCAACAGACTAAAAAGATCATAAACACTACCTGACAGACTCTAGGGAAAAAAAAAAAAAAAAACAAAAAAAACCAACCACAACAAAACAAAACAACAAACAAAAANCGTACCGGAAAAACATAGGGGAAAAAAAAAAAAAAAAAAAGCCACAAAACCCAACCAAAAAAAAAGTGGAAAAACAATGAACTGTTTAAATGGGATATACAATAGCTTTAGAATAAATACCTATTTAAAAAATAGTTTCTTTTTCTCTCAGAAACAAGAGTGCCAAACTATCAGGAAAAAAACCAAACACTTAAGAAATAAGTAGATTCTGCATTTCCTGATTTGAAAACATGAAGAGTAGATGCACTGTTACAAAATAGGTTTTAGATTAGATAATCCTATGTTACCGAACTTGATGAAGGGAGGAGGAAAGCCCAAATGTAACTGACCGGTCTATGATACACAGAAGATCAGACAGGAAGATACAGTGTTCTTTTCTAGATATTAAAATGTGCTGTTACAGACTGTGCTATTATCAGTTCCTTTATGACAAGGCATTATAAAATAAAGATTAAGCATTTATAGTGCAACAGTATTTAAAAACTGATAAGTTGTTTATAAAAATGTTACATTGCAAAATTCCCACTGATCAATTATTTAACTCCTCTTAAAACTTTCTGATGACAGAACACCAGGGAAAAAAATCTGAAAACACTAGGTCTCTTAGTACGTAAGTCAAATTCCAACACAAGTTTTGCTCTGAGCCCTGAAGTCTAGGGCTTTCACTCATATTTCAATGTCTTTAGCATTGTGGGATCCCACCCAAAAGTCCTGCAGATATATGAACTCCCTAACGTGAACCAAGGCACCGCAGTTCTACCTGCAAGTCCCCACTTCAACTCAGCAATCATGCTGTTCTAATCTTGTCTAAAAGCATTATTTTCCCACTCACTTGTGGATAGGAAATTTGAATCTACCTAAGGTGATCTGTTCAAAATCTAAGATACTCCATTCTCCAAATTACAGAAGGACTCTTCCCTAGATCATCTCAGACTTGCAAGCCACTTCAGTTTTCTACAGAACTTTTCAGCATATTCTGTAGTTATTTGCAGCTTCACCTCAGCTCTGATGAAATAAGAATTTCATACTTCTCCCCAGGTTTTGGAACTAGCTGTTGCAAAGTAGTATGGACCTCAAGAACCACCTCCCAAGGTAAAGCAGAATATGACTACTGCAAAGTTGACAAAAGCAAGCTGTGACCATGATGCAATGAAAAAGTCAGCTAGGATCCCCCAAAATGCCTGTAAAAGATACTGCAGATTCTTTGACATTTTTTATTTCATTGAGTCCAAATAATTAGATAAGCTAGAGCTAAGTTTAGAATACAAGTGCAACACAGTTTATTACAGCCAAGTTTCTTTGTAATTTGCAAAGTATACTGAGTAAAAATTCTTTCCATCTGAACTAGTTGCTCCAAGAGGTAAAGTTTGGTACATACATTTACAAGACAAATTGCTGAAGCCCACTGAAATGAATTTGAAGTTTAAAACCAGCCATGGTCTCTCCACTCTTCATGCATGCTTTGAGCTCCTAAGGATATTCCTAAATGAAGAACAAATCACTGTAAATACTAGTAGTTCTTTGATTTGCTAAATATATATTTCAAATAGTAAACAAAAGCCAATTAAAAATCTTAGGCAGGAATTAATAATGTCTGAGTAGACCACTTCTGACCAAACATTCCAGCAACTATAAATGGACATCCCCCTCCTCTCTATACCCTTCAGAGTTTGGCACATCTACTAGTAAGCAGTCTTTTAAGTACTTTTTTTCTTTAATTGGTACTTAGTAAGGACTTTGATGACTAGTAGATGCAAGAAATAGTCCACCCACATCTAGGCCTAAACTACACATAACAATATTTGTCTGCCAGTCCACCAAATAATAATTTTCATGTCATTCAAGTCACAGGGCACTATATCCCTTTGACTGGCACACAGACAAAATGAAAATATAAAAAAAAACCTAGACAAATGACTGAAGTCAGACCAAGGCTTCGTTTTTTAGATCCTTGATAGCACTCTTTAGTATCAAATTTGGTTAAAAACAAGCCCCTACAATGTGGCTTTGCTGCAAAAGAGAACACACTTCTGTCAGAGATAAACTTAGCCTCAGTGTCACCAGAACACTTCCCTTATTCTAGACAATCTCTACTTATTTGAACAAGTCTGTAGCAATGTATAATAACTCTAATATTTTCAGTTCCCACTGCAGTTCAATAGTAGGATGCTTTACATAAAACACAGTTACTTCTCTTACTTTCTGGATCTAATACAAGGGTTTAAATAATTTCCCGAGGCTCACACTGTGAACCACTGGTAGGCTAGATATAAACAAAATTCTTTGTTTCATGAAATATTTAAGAGAAAAAATTTCATTGCAAAGAAATATTTATCTCATCATTCTTTTTGTATAAGCTAAATAGTTGAAAAATCTCCAAATTTCTTGAACACTGAAAAAAAAAGTTTTAAATTTCAACCCTTATTGTGACTTTTCCCATACAGTTTCTCATGTTTCATTTTTCAGTTTTAGTATACGGAGAAAACCTCATGGAGAGGAAAGAGAAAGAAACTCTCCTGAACACACAGAGTTCAACACAAAGGGCATGAATAAGGAAGAAACCAAATCATACCAAGGACAAAAAAAAAAATGCACTGAGTAAAAGACATAGATTTAATATATCAATATATTTAACACCTCTAACACAACACACACAACACAACTGTGATTCAGCACAGTGTTTATTGCTTCCACTCTCAATTGCTCTTTAGAGTTCGGAAAAGACATAATTAGGTAACAAATGTGACACTACTGTGAACAACTCTATCCCAAGCTGTAAGTGTATTGTTCAGTACGTCATAGGTTACCAAGATATTCCTCATGCCTACAACAGAAACAAAACTCTTAGTGGCTCTGCCCAACTCTAAATGCCATTACTATATAGGATGTAATTATTTCAATCAGTAAATAAAACAAACTCACAAAACCGTGCTCTTGTTATCCTTCCACCTGCACTCAGGAATGATAGGTTTTCATTTACCAGATGCTTCCCCTTTCCACCTCCCTGAAAACTGTTCGTAGACAAAGATCACCATTTTACACTTGGCCTAACTACAGGCACAAGCAGACCACATCTCAGGTCAGTGTGTAGGCTGGGATAGATTCTGCCAGTCACTTCAGACAAGCAGTCAGAATTGCAAGAAGGATCTGGTGAGTTGACCTTGGCTGGAGGTCTACCAAACCGCTCTACCACCCACCTTTTCAGCTGGACAAGCAAGAGAAAAGATGGAAAACAACTCATAGGTTAAGATAAGGTAGTTTAGTAAAGCAAAAGCAAAAGTCTGTGCACACATAAGCAAAGACAACCCCCCCNAAAGATGGAAAACAACTCATAGGTTAAGATAAGGTAGTTTAGTAAAGCAAAAGCAAAAGTCTGTGCACACATAAGCAAAGACAACCCCCCCCCTATTCTCCATTTCCCATCAGCAAGTGATATTCAGACACCTCCCAGGAAGCAAGGGTGCAGCACATGTTGCAGTTGCTCTGGAAGGCAAACATTGTAAACAACCAATGCTCTCCCCTCCTCCTCCTTTGCTTAGCTTTTATATCTGAGTTGATGTCATATGGTATGGAACATCCCTTTGGTCAGTTTGGGTCAGCGGTCCTGGTTATGTCCTCTGCCAAGATTTTGCCCACCCCCAATCTGCTGGTGGGAAGGTGGAATGATGGAGAGACATTGTTGATGCTGCGCAGAGCTGCTCAGCAGCAGCCAAAACACTGGTATGTCAGCAACACCTTTGTAGGTACCAATGCACAGCACTGTGAGGGCACCTCTGGGAAAATGAACTCCATCTCAGCCAGACCCAATACAAAGAAGTGAAGCAGGGGTTGTGGCAGTTAAATCACTCTTGTAATTGACAAAGGATTTTAGAAACCTAGAATCTAAAATCAAAATCATGTAAGAACTGGTTCTTGAGCTTCTTCTTACCAGACACAGGCTTTTGTGGACAGCAAGACAGTGTAATGGAAGGATGCCTCCTCTGATGAAAGATCCTATGTCATCTTATATGGAAACTTCCTAAAAGCAGATTATCTCCCTATGTCCTGCTAAGCAAAGTAAGCACAGCTGAGTCACACTGAAGATTTGAGGTAATTTAATGTGTTATAGATGGTCTCCACCAGAAAGAAGAAAAAGAGTGGGCAACAGGTAAAACAAGTAAATCATTTTTTTGAGGGAACAAAAAAAGTGAATCAAGAGAGAAAGGACAAGAAGACACGTATTAGAAACTGACATAACAGAACATCGAATTTCCAGAAAAATCTGAGTACCCTTTACTCTAAAACGTGGATGTTGCTTGAATAGTCTTCAAGTTTATAATGCATTACTAGGTAAAAGTACAGATTAGGATGCCAAGTCTGAGCCCAAATGCCTCTCAAAAGCAGTTGCTTTTCTTCTTTTCCCATCCCCACTCCCCCTCCTGACTAAGCTTTTCTAATAAAGAGAAATTTTCCTCTCCTCTCTCACCCACAACTGGATACAAAACCAAGTTCAAATTTTAGCTGAAAGAACCTCAGTGATTTAGCACTTGCTCCACTTCCTTTAAAACTAATTTAAAATTAATTTAACTTGTTTAAAACTAATTAAAAGTTCATGATTCAAAGGTAGAAGGTTGAAGCCTGCTTCATCTTGATAGGCATAGGAAAACAGTAACTACTAAACATGACCAAAGTCTGGATGCCATTTGATTCCTAGAAAAATCCAAAAAGAGGAAGGAAATGAAGGCTTCTTGCCAAAATTAAGTTCCTCTAGAGCATTATACTTTAAACCTTGGAAACATAACTGAACACAAATGAAAACCTAAAAAAGCTCCAACTACTCCTGAGAAGAAAATATCTTCTCATGGATTATTTGCTGGGAGGCAGTGACATGCACCAGAGGAGGGGGATACTCCATGACAGGAGGATTTAGTAAAAGCACAAGTCTCAGTTCAGACGGAAGATGAAGACAACGGACTGACTCACATGTCAGAAAAAAAAAAATCAAGAAAACCAGTAAAAGCATAGATATTTCTCCCAGTTAATCTCCTGCATCTCCACATCATCTAGTACAAATGAGTATTTAGGACTCTTCCATTCCCTTTCTATCTCTGACAAGTATGGTCTCTCCTCATCAGGACCCAGACTCATCCAACAAAACCAATTCTACTTCCTTTCCCACCAAGGACACTCCTTTTCCAGTTTTCATGGGTTCTACTGGGTCTCCAGCATTGCCAGGCTAACAAATCAGATACGGCAGACCATATGATAAAGAATACTTCCCATACTAAGGTTAAGAAATTCACTGACTTCTCATTCCTACGGTGGCCAAATAAAAGCTACATGTGAGCAGAAATAAGAAGCAGGAATAGCTGAACTTAAAAATATACCACAGGTGGTTCAATGCATCCTGTTCCTCTCCCTGCCCCCACTCTACACCCCCCATCTACAGGGAAGGAGAACTGATTCTTTTAAGCCTTATCAGATATTTCTTCAGTCACTCTCCAAGCAGTATTTACTTATTCTCTTAGTAGGCTGGAAAAAGTTGAGAAAGGAAGAGATCACATTGCTGAGCCTCAGAGGGTGGTGATTAGGGACTCTAAGCTGAAGATTTCAGTCATTATTCCCTCTTAAAACATGGGAAGGAAACCTCAGAGGCAGCTCATGCCTTTGACCACTACTACCACTTAAAGGCTAACGCCTTTAAGCATTAAAAATGCTACCCTCCTATTGCTGACATTTTCAGGCCTTTTTTTTAATGAATGTAGAACAAATCATTCCAAAAATCATATTTTAAACTGACATAAAAGTAGAGCAAGCAGGAGAAAATACCTTAATGGGGGAAAAAAAAAAAACCAAAGACCAGGAGTTAATTGGGGGAAGAAGATAAAAAGGAGAAGGTTGAAGGAATCATTCAGTAGAGCCCTTGAGCAAGACTGAGTTAACACAGACGTTAAAAAAAGAAGTTTTAATTGCTGTTTTAATCTTCCCATTGTGGAATGAGAAAAAATACCAGTAAAAGTGACTGCTGTTTCTTAATGAACTTCAACCACCATGGCACAAGAGGCCATGTACCAGCAGGACCAGGGCACTGATTGCCCCCACCCTTGGCACTGATGAAGCCACACCTTGAATCCTGTGGTCAGTATTGGTCCCCTTACGACGAGGACATTGAGGTGCTGGAGCATGTCCAGAGAAGGACAATGGAGCTCGTGGAGGGTCTGGAGGAAGAGCTGAGGGAGCTGAGGTTATTTAGCCTGGGGAAAAGGAGGCTCTATAGCTGGCCTATGAGAAAGGAGGTTGTTGCAACCTTCTCAGTCCCTTCTCCCAAGTAACAAGTGACAGAACAAGGGGAAATTACTCAGGTTGTGCAAAGAGAGGTTCAAGTTGGATATAATGAAAAAAATTATTCTCTGAAAGAGTGGATAAACATTGGAAGAGGCTGCTCAGGGAGTGGTGGATTCACCATCCCTGGAGGAGTTCAAAGACATAGACATAGCGCTTTATGCTACGGTTTCAGTGGGCATGGTGGTGTTCAGTCAAAGGCTGGACTTGGAGGTCTTTTCCAGCCTTTATGATTCTACATCTCTATAGCATGCTTTGCATGCTCCGAATGACAGAATTAAGATTGTTTACTCTCAACTACTGGCAAATGTTACCTGTCGCAGAGCCAACTAGCCTTACTGAAAGAATTCAGAAAGTAAAATACTTGTAACAATCATCCAGAAGAACAAAGCAGCTCTAATTCTCGTGGTTCCAGGTGGGTACCTGTCGTCCCTGCATTTCTTGGTTTCAAGTGTTTGAGTCTTTGCAGCAGCTTCTCACGCTGCTTCATGTAAACAATATTGTTTTCTTAGAATTTATCTGTATGTTTTGCATTCTTGTTTTCTGAGAGAGAACTTGACTGATGGTCATATTGACCAATGGAGTCAGGAGGTTGTAACCTCTTTGGGCCAATCTTGGCCCTCTGTACAAAATGTATATAAGCTATTGGAGTCAGATAATAAAGAAGACTTCCATGTTTCACCAAGCTGCTGCATGCTGTCCTCTGTGAAGGTCCGCTCCTGCGTTGCAACGTGTTGCCCCTCTAAAGGCAGGGGTAACAGGTACCCTCTGATCTGCCACTCTCAAACAGAATGGAGAGATAACAAAATAGCTAGGTTATTTCCTTATCACTTGGAACATACAATGAATGAAATAAATAATTATAAACACCTGGCTTTCTCACAAGTACATACAAAATCAAATTGAAGAACTAGTTCTGCACAGTCCACAAACTCACAGGTATGGATTTTGCACCTACTCAATTTTTCCTTGGGCAGTCTGTGCAAACATCTTGCTCAGATAAATCAGTTTTGCTTCCTCCTGGAAGGAAAGTACATCGTTTTCTACAGAGCTTTTAAAACACCCAGCCTAACAGGGTGGTGAAGATGCTTTGGCAAGTTGTGCCAGCTGTTACAACACTGGTTTATAAAACACATCCATGCCAGCCAATTTCTTCTCTAGCCAACATATAAAATCACTGCTATGAGTTTCAATATCCTAATGAAGCACTGGTGGTCTTGAAGGATAGTCAGGTCCCAACAGCTTCTGAAGCAGTTAGTAATTTCCTTGTGTCTTGTCCCAGTTTTCACCCCACCATACCTTGCTTTGCAGTATGAGTCTGAAGGCTGTGCAATCATATAGAAGTTGAAGAGGTTAAAGCACAGACTGCAGAGAAACAAACCTAGATGTTTAGAAGCAATAAAAGCAAGAGCAACACAATTAGCTGATTCTCACCTATCAATGCTAAGTTAATATTGATCTTTCTACAGCGTGATTTCTCAGTCAGCCTGTTAATTTAAGTTTGAAAAGGGCTGTATTACATCGAACACACAACAAGCCTTCCTACAATGTGCATGCAGGATGTTAGTTCATGTTTTTACTATTCAGCCATCAAACTTAATTAAACACAATTGCAGTACATCTCCTTTCCTCAGTTGCTTTACATACAATTATCATATGATGGATTTATGGAAAATCAGAGACAGGTACCCACCTTTAAAATAGTTTTCTTTCTTTCAGTTTTTCAAAAGAATTCAAATTAAAGATAGCTGCTTTTCTGCTTTGAGTACTTGCCCGTATTGCAAAAGTCTTCTTTGTTAATAGTATGCAGTTCTAAAATCAGTTAAGTATTTGCTTTGTGACCAGTATCACAGCAAGAAACAATTTATCACAAATGATTCTGTGATTATTAAATTTCCCTAGACTATGATGGGCTAGAATGTGATGGGCTTTCTCTAGAATGTGATAGGCTTGAAAAATTTAATTTCCTTTTAGTACCAGTATATGACAAATTTCTTATCGACTACTGCCCAGATTCAACTGTCTACTGAACAGGAAAAGAAACTGACAGAGTGAAGTCTACCAAGTTCCTTCTTACTACTACTTCATACTCCCTTGGATTTTGCTTGCAGTGTTTGCTTGAAGCCCAGTGCCCACAGAAAACATACCACAATACAACAGCTTTCAACAAAACTTCCACAGCCTGACATTCTCCACGAGCATAGACAGTATGAGAAAAATTAATTAGTGCTTATGGTCATATAATTTTCAAGTATGTGATCTTGGCAACAAAGCTAATAAACATGGGCCTATTTTTTGGATGGATACATCATAAAAAAGGTATCTTGTTGCATGCATTTTGCATTACAGCCTTTGCCTAACTGCATTCCTTTCCTCCTTTTTTTGTTGAAAATTCAGAACAGGGATCTTTCTTGATTCAAAACCTGAATCTCTAGTTGCGTGTTTTCTTCACCATTCTCTGGTCTTTCATATCCTAGTATTCTGAGATGCTGCTGTAACTGCTACAATGAAGGAGTACCAGTAAGTATTTCTGGAACACTTACATTCCACTATAACTACTGAACATGATAAAAAAGCTTAATTCTTGACACTCAACTAGTTATGAAACATTTCTTTCTTAGTCTACCCCTTCTGTTTCTTTCAGCTATATGAAGCAGCCCTTCCTTCTTTTCCCCAAACTGCTATCTAACAAATTGTGACACCTGTAAATCCAACCCCAGTTCTGAATATCTCTAGAGAATTTAGCAACAGCAATTAAGGGTCTTTTATTTATTTATGAAAATACATTTACAGCCATTTTAAAGTGGCTTTGACTAAATGCACACAAAGCTAACTAGATGTATTCAGTCATCTTTTCCTTTTCTAAACCTTTGTAGTGGTTAAGGAATAGTACTCCTCAGTTCAGTGCCCCCACCAGTACTCTCCCAAACCAACACCATTTGCTTGATCTTCCCTTCCCACTCTGGCAGGATGGAGTTGAGAACTGGAGGCACAAAAGGTGACAAGTACAGGTTGAGATAAGAATAAGCTACTGGAAACAGCAATGAGATAAGAAAATGCAGAGTAACAGCAACAGAAGTTCTACCTGGATACCAGGATGAATTTCTTTACTGTGCAGGTGACTGTGCACTGAAACAGATGGTCCAAAAAGGCTGTGGATTCTTCCTTACTAGAGATATCCAAGAACCATCTGGACAGAATCCTATGCCATGTTCTCTGCAATGGCCCTGCTTGAGAAAAGAGGTTGGACCAGATGACCCACTGTGGACCCTTCCAACTTTAAACATTCTTTGAGTCTGCATGTTTTCTCAGCTACTGTCAGTGTTTAACGCATTGTATGACTTCAGACTAATTTTCAACTGCCCATTGAATAATTCTATTACTTGTATTTTTTCTCTATCTAAATTACAACAGGCAAATTGATTTTGAGAGTTAATTCTCTCCCAGTATATGTTTCCCAGGTCATTTGTTGGTTCACTTGTTTCAGAACAGACATACAGAATGAGACCAAAGGCACATCTAGTTCTTCTAGTGGTAGCCAAGAATAAGTGCCCAGAAAAGAGCTTAGGAGCAGAACAAGCCCACAATGGTACTTCTCCAGAGTAGTTTCATAGTGATCCAAGATTCACAAATATTTTAAGCCAAGATGAGTAAAAAACCCAGCTTTGTGGTCTTTACAAGCAACACCTGAAAACAAACACCCTTCTCCCTACAACTACCTGAAAGGAGGTCATAGTGAGGTGGGATTTGATATCTTCTTCCAAATAATAAGTGACAGGACAAGAGGAAATGGCCTTAAGCAGTACCTGGCGAGATTTAGATTGGATAATGGGAAAAATTTCCTCACTGAAAGGGTAGTCAGGCATTGGAACAAGTTGGCCATGGAGGTGGTGGAATCATGTGGATGTGGCACATAGGGATATCATTTAGTGGTGAACACAGTGTTACTAAGTTGGATTCAATCTCAGAGATCTTTTCTATTCTTAGCAATTCCACTTCTCTATGAGAAATTATACAAGTGGTTGTCCCTTCAGACAAGAAAATCATCAGACCAGAAGATATTAAGGTCCTAGAATTAAGTTAAGAATTCTGACTTTTTTCTCCCAAAATTATTAACCTTAAGAACACTCAAACTTCATCTCCGTGTAATTTCTTCTGTTTCCTTTCTCCATCTTTTCTTCTTTCTCCCATCCTACTGACTAGCACTCTTCTTCAGTGACCCAAAAGGAGAAAAGGAGTCAGAGTAACTTAAAAGGCAGATAATCATGATTAGCCACTCATGAAGTCAACTTTCAAGGAACTAAATCAAACTCAAAGCAGGGCACCTGATAGGTATTTTCAGACAAGAAAAAATATGCTTACATACATAAGCAGTCATTGCATGACCTAAGATGAATAAGTCATAATAAAATAACAACTCAATACTAAAACAACTGGGTAGACAGAGCAAGAAAGGAAAACAAAGCATGCAAGCCATTTTGCTCTCAGGAAAAACACAGAATATGGCAGCAAAATCAGGCAGGAGGCAGATCCATTTGGCAAGGACAATGACTCACACAGGAACACGACATAGAGTGAGGCAGAACTACCTAAGTTAATTATCTAGAGATTTTTAAAGGAAATGAGGAGGAAGGCAATTGACCATCTCCAGTGAAGCCTCCTGACCTTAAGTAGGAAAAGACAGGCATAAACTAAAGGAAAAATCCCGGCAGTGCTTTTATTGAGGCATAACTGATTATACAGGCTGACCAGCAGAGAGAGCTGCATGAACTGGAAAGCCTGCATCTCAAATGGGGCACCAGTCTACAAAGACCTTCTGGAACAGCAGTAGGGGCAGCCTTTAATTAACAATGAAAGCTATAAGGTATGCAGATGTGGCACACACACAAATTGACAAGAGAACTGAACCCACACAAACACATTAGTTCAATTCTCATACAAAAGTGGTAGTCCTCCTGGCAACACATGAGAAGAATGCAGTTATGAAGAGTTCTGAAAAAGTTTTTATATGAAAGTGGCACTTTTAAAAACAGCAACACAATTTACACTACTGAAATACATGAGCTGCTGGCACAGCTGTGGAAGCACAGGAGACAACTATTAACATTACTGTAAATTCAAACAAAACCTTTTGAATGCATGAGGGATCAATATGTAATTTATGAAGTCCTAACAAACCTCACTTCAATTGTCAACTTTCCAATTAACTCTTCTACATGCTACCTTTCAGTACATAAACAGATACATGTAACCCTTTAAACCCCATTAAAAACCAGAGAAACTGTGAAAGGTACCTATTCTATAAACATACCCAAAAAAATGTACAGTGAACCAAGGGCATTTACTTGAAAATTTACCTGTAAGAGAGCTATGTTCAGACCTTAACAAGCAGCTCAACTAACTTTGAATGCCTAGAAAACCAGACACACTGCTATTCTAACATCACCAAAACCTAAGATTACTGTAATCATTTAACAATTAACTAACTCTAGTACCAAATTTACTAAGGAAAAAAAAGCCTCAAATATGAAGGTTAGTGCAGTCTAGTTTTTGATTATATAGGTTTCACACTAGCTTAAATCTGTGAAATTCTGTAAAGCTAAAGTCTTGTTCTCCCTTTCACCTGGGATTCCTAATTGGTCCCTACTTGCTCAGCACTTATCTTTGTATTGGGACGACATCCAGTAAACCAATTTCAGTTAGTACCATTTAAAAGTTTTCAGCATTTGCTGAAGTTTTCTGCATTTTTTTCCACTCCAAAACCACAGGATTGCTAGCACAGACACAGATACATGTATGTATGGGAAGATGCTGCATTCTAGCTGCCATATACCAAGTTGAAACTGTATCCTACTTGAAAATGCACCACAGAAAATGGAAGTTTCTCTAAATCTGCAGGAAAAACCAGCCAAGTTAAGAAAATGCTGGTTTGTGGCTGGAAATTTCTATTTTCTTAGAAAGATACTCAAGAAAAATCTGAAAATAAAAGGTCTCATACAGAAAAAAAACCCATGAGCTTTTCTACATAGTGAGGCATTTAATTTAACCACAAATATCTATGCAGGTTCAGCAGACATTTGCAGGCATTTAGACTTAATATCCCATTGCATCCCACTTGAAGAAACAAGAAAAAACCCACACTTCAGAGAAGTTGTTAGATACACTAATTAGAATCTCAAAGCAATAATCAAAGGGAATCAAAACCAAGCAATCATTTACCCTAGTGTTATGATTATTCATACACAGGTGCAATTTAAGCAAATATTCTCTTTGGTGTGAAAAAATACACTGTTTTTATATAGCAACAAAACTAACAGTCACAATTATTACATGTGAAAGCGAAAAAAGAACAGCATAATAATAAAAATAATAATAATGAATCATAGATTAATACAGTTGGAAGGAACTTATGGTGGCCATTTGGTCTATTACCCCTGCTCAAAATAGGGTCGAATTATACCAGGCTCAAAGCCTGTCTAGCAAAACTTTTACCATGTTCAGAAGTGGATAGTTCACAACTTCTCTGAGAAGTTTGTTCCAGTTTTTGACTGTCCTTCTGCTGAAAAAGATTTCCTTAATACCTAACAAAAATTTCCCATGCTCCTTGTGTTTGTTTTCTCTCATCCAAACACCCTGTGCCTTCAAAAAAAAGGCCAGATGCATATTTTTTATAGCCTCCCGTCAGGTAGCTGAAGACAACAAACAGATGTCTCCTTAGACTTCTCCAAATGAAAATACACAGTTCCCTCAGCCCACAGTACATCATGTACTCCAGCTGTATTCATCTTTGGTGGTACTTCACTGAACTTTCTCCAGCATGCCAATGTTGGAATGATCTAGTATTAGGAAGCTTTGAACTGGAATCACAATCAAACAAAATTAGATGGAAGCCTTTTGAATAGAACTTTCTTTTAAAAGAAATGCATTTTAGTGATATCAATGTTATATTAGATACTCAAGAAAAACACAGGCTACACTGAGGAAGAAATTGAGCATGTTCTGAAAAATAGCAATCACAGTAACTTCTGGTATAGTGAGAGTTGAATTGAATACAAATGTAATCAAGCAGTTAACACATCTTAAAAGCACTACTTATATGTATGGATCAGATTATGTGTTCTTTATACATACACACATATAATAAATATTACATATTCGATTTTACTTCTATACTTAAAATCTATAAAGGACTTAGTCATCATGGGTGGAAACCTTTCATACAACCTGGCTGAAATCCAAAAAAAAAATTACGCTTCTATAGTACCTGCATTTATCTAGGATTATTCTAGTTTAAAGACTATCTAGACAACAAATTACAAACATAAAAATGCTTAACAACTGCAAAAATTCGAGACTACATCAAAGAATAAGAACATAATTCATAAACATTCGCTGTCTCTGTTGAAGTTGTACATATTTGACACAATCACTAAACTTGCTGGAACAGTTTCTAACTTGCAAAATTGTGCTAAACAATAGCAAGACCTGTATACGAAAGAAGGAACAGTAACCCAAAATTCTCCTTTTATATAGGAACTTTGCTGTGCAACGAAAATAAACACAAAGTAGCTGGTTCAGTATTAAACTCTCTTTGAGCTAATATATTTTTTTTCCAAGCAGTGCAGACCAAACTTTAAAATGAGAGAGCCCCTTACCTCAGACTTGAAGAATGATTCATAATACTCTACAATAAACTGTGCTAGACCACATGAGAGAAAATAATATTTTACTCTTCAAGTAAGATGGATGACCAACAAACTCAACCTGCAAATGGGAGAAAAAACCTAATACACAGATGCAGACTGATTCTTGGAAATAAACAGTCTCTTTCTGGATTGTACATAAAGATAGAAAAGAATTTAAAACCACTTTTTTTGTGTGGGAGAAATTTTTTTTGTTTGTTTTATTTGTTTGTTTGGGGTTGTTCGTTTTTTGGGGGGCTGTGTTTTAGTTTTGTTGTTATTGGGGTTTTTTTGTTTGTTTGGGGTTTTTTTTGTTAACCAAGAGATTAAAGATTTTTAGTCCCTTGCAAATACAATAAACTGTCTCTGTAACCCAATCTGCCAATGAATGCAAGCAAGGACTATAACCTCTTTCATGCTCTCCACTGTCTGTCCTCCAGCCCCTAATCCTCTGTTATCTTTAGAAATTTCAAGTGGAAATGCATATGGGAGTTATCCCAACATTTAGCTTACATTGCAGGAGAGTTCTGGGACATAGAAGCTTGTTAAACTTAGACCAAGAACTTCAAGGTTTTAACAACAAACAGGACCTGCTACACAGAAATATTGTCAAAGTAACAAATCCAGTGAGTGCTAAATGATGGTATTCTCAAAAATGCTCCATCTGATATTTTATCTAGAACAGTGACCTTTTAGTAACCTCCTTACACCTCAGCAATAACTCAGAAATCAATCTAAATAAAAAGATAATACACATAAACCCTGCCTTGATTTATTAAGCAACTACCTGAGTCACATATTACTCAAATTTGTATCATGTCCATTTGTATCATGTACCTCAAAATGAAAATAGTTTAGTTTCAAATGAATTCAAATAAATTTTGCTGATTTCATAAGGTTGACTGACAGCCCAAGAAGTGAGGGCTCATATTTGAATCCTCCTAGAAAAAAAAAAATCAAATTAAACAAGTTGCAGTTCAGTAAGATTAGGGAGTCTAATATGCTTGACTGTTGACTTGCTTTATGCATATTAATGTAATGTAAATTTAGACTTGAATTCCAAAAGAACAGAAACCAGGTTTCTAGAGATAACACTGAATCTCTTGCATATAGGTGTCTGGTTATTTTTAAATACACAGGAACAACAACAACAAAAAAATGTGATCTAGATGCAGATCCTCTCCAAAAGCACTTAAAAACATTTCCTTAAAAGCCACTTCAATGGCTGTAAGCACATTTGTAGTTATGATTATTCTTTCATTCTAGAATTTTAGGGACCTTATTTTATAGTGAATGCAATCAAATAACATTCTCCTCGCTTTGATGAAAGCCACCTATATGTTGAGTATTAGAGTATCTCTTTTAATTACTTCAAGTACTTAGTACAATACCTAGTAACTAGGTACAATGATGTTCTCTGTTTAATGACCACCCCTTCTCACTGCAGCAGAAGTACTAGAAATAAAACAATGACAAATAAAAACCTACTGGCATTCTTCATCTATGGTACTCATTTCCAATTAATTCAGTTGTCCTTTAACTCTGTCAAAAGAGGATCACTGTATCACTGAAAACCCCATCTTGTGGAGCCCTTCAATAATGTTTCTGCTAGGCCTTTGACATGAAAGAAAGTGTCAGTACTCCAAACTTTTAATCCCTCTCTCTTGTCAATGTTTTCTGCTCGAGGACCTCAGTCCTCTTGTTTGTAGGAGGTGTTGGTAGAGAGTGACAGCAAGCTTCCACATGCTTTCCCCATCCCAGCCTTGTCAAACCCCTTCCTATTAATGCTATCTCACCACATTAGCAATTCTACTCTATAACCAAACAAACACAGAAACACTTACGTGGCTGTCTTCCTTTTCACTCTGCTTTCAAGTGTTTGTGACTAACTGATAGATTGGGTAGGAAACTTTTGCCAACTCACTAACACAGGAGGTACCAGCTGGGCGGTCAGAGGCTTCACACACCAGAGCCCACATCCTGGTGAATGGACACGTTATTGAAACAAGGGTGTTTTTCACTATGACCAAACCAGATGAAATATCATTACGTCTTATTCCTTTTACAAATCCAAAGCAGTCCCATATGCTTTGGATTTGGACTGCCTCAAGGCAGTCCAACTGCCTTCCTAGAGCTATAGTTGCTCTCTAATCAGTCCTTTCTGTACTGCCTTTACTGAGCTACTGAGGGCCCCTTACTGGCCCTTTATTTCACAAGCTTTTTCAATTCAGTAGCTTGACTTGGGCAAATGGTTAAGTATTTTTTTCCCTTACCACACAAATGCAAATATATTGCTTGTACTGGTTCCTGTAAAACCTCTAAATACATCTCAAGCTGAGCCTTTAGTCCAGCAGTACTATAATTACGCTGGCAGCTAAATTCTCTTCCACTTTTTTTCTGGTTTTGTTCCTCCCTTCTCTTTTATACATCATAACCCTCTCCCTGCTCTGAAAAAGACAAAAAGAAAAAAAGGATGACAAAAACAAACCTGCTTTTCTTCTTTCCATTTCACTCTATATCCCTGCTCTATTCTGTATTTTGTAAAACTTCCCCACTTTAAGTCTTTTTTCCTTTGTTTATTCAGGGCATTCTCCATTTCCTATTTCCTCCTTCCTTTCCTAGCAGCTGGACTCCTCAAAGGAACTTGTTCTGCTCCTCTGAGAGCTTTAGGGTTTTTTTTCCTTTTGGTAGAAAACAAAAGAGCCAGCTCTCCCTGGTATTTCATTTCTTTATCACTCAAGAGCATGCAAGTTGCTTTTGGAGTTGATAATCTTCAGTGTCTTCTTGTGTAACGGCTCTCAAGTCAGTAATTTTAAATAAACCATTGCAAGTAGAAATTATTGATCAGGTCATTTATGTGACAACTGAACTTTAAAAACAGGATTAATTGCAAACAGTTTATCTGCAAAGATTATCTGCAACACTGGAAGAGTGACTTATAATGGGAAAACAAGTCAAAAATTTATATAAACCTTAGAATATTCAAAGAAATATATCTAGAAAGAGGTTCTAGAAAAGTCATTTTCATGTAATCACTAAAGATAGTGTTGCCACAAAGAAAGCTGCCATTTTTTTAATTACTTCTGCACTGTAAATTACTTCCTTTCTGCCTCTGATGAAGCTCAGATTACTGATTTCATTAGTTCTAGCACTATTAGTGAGCTAAAAGTTATATAAGACTTTTGTGTGTGTGTGTGTGTGTGTGTGTGTGAAAGAAACACACCATTGTAGATCCCAAAAGATGTGCTGCTGTTATTGAGTCTACATATCATGCATCTGTTCCAAATAAATGGTCTAGTTATCACAGTCGTCTTGACAGTAAACATAATTCTTAAGTCAGCTAGGATTTTCATGTTACAAGGACAAAAATGAAAAGACAGACAAATTACCAAACTGACACTCCCACATAATCTGTGTAATCCACAGCTGACCTGCCATTTCTTTCATTACTTGTACACACAATTTAACACTTTAAGTATTGCTGTAATCATATAATGAGATTTGCTAAAGCCAGACTTTGTGTGAACTAGTCAACAGCAGCACTTTGATGATCTACCTGCTGAACACCAAGAGTACTTTTGAAATGTTTTGAAACTAGCAGAGACAGTAGCATTGGCCACAACACATTTGAAATGTTCTATCACATTCTGAAAGCATATGGCATTCTAATCATTACCTAGAACTGACTCCAATACTCCATGAAACACAGGCATGTCATAATTTAAAATACAGAATGACTAATGTTATATATATAATGACACTCTATTAAAGATGCCATCTCATAAAAACAACAGAATTGTATAACATTTTACAGTAAACACTGCATTTACAACAGTATACTTATGGGTATGTAATTGTTTCAGTAACAGTTATATTATGCAGCAATTCACCCAGTGAGTAAGTACTGTGATTCAATATTTTAATTATGACTTCAAAAGGGCCTCATCCATTACACAGATAAAACAAAACTTTAAAATAAAAGTATGTAGGAACAATCAGTTCTGCGAGATCACAAACTGTAATTGCAAAACCAATCCTGTACACGATCTGTGTCAGTAGATGGAGATGTTATAAATAAAAGGTTTATTAAGCTGCTACTTTATTCCATCACACTGCCTAAAAATAGAAGGACTGCAATCTGAAATACATATTTCTGCTTATTCCCCTGCCAAAAAACCATAAAGGTATTGGTGAAAAAGAATTAAGGAATGTATGCACATGTATGTAAGATACAACATTTTCTGATGATATAAACACTAGTTTAGAGAAAAATTCAGTTTAAATTATGAAATCTTTAATGCTCACATACAGCCAGAGTGTCTGACCCTCAAACATGGTTAATCAAAACTGAGCAAAACACTTGCAGACAGCATGAATGCATGCTTCAATCACCTACCAGAATCAACCTTTTCCTAGATCAATTGTCTATACTGAGGTTATAAATGAACATTTCCAAAATCTTATCACAAAGGACCTCTCCACTCTCGACACAGCAGCTGCACTGAAATTTGACATTACACAATACTTTCCAACAGTTACTACTGCTGGAATAATTAAACATGTACAATGACAGTTGAAATTAAAAAGGTATACAAGGACTTGCACCCATCTGTATTTTCATACAGAACCACTCATCTATCCACACCTTCACAGGCCATTCAGTTCGCTTTTGTGACACTTCACAGTCAAACCACGGACACTTGTAACTTTAAGATTCACTGAATACTCTGAGTTAGAAAGGACACACAGATCACTGAGCCCAAGTCTTAAGTGAATGGCCGGTGTGGGGACTGAACCCACAAGCTCAGCATTATTAACATCATGCTCTAATCAACTGAACTAATTTCAGGGTTTCTTGCATCTTCTTCCATTACCTGTCATCTGTATTTTCTTTCCCCCATTTGTAATACGTTTTGACTTCCTACCATTACATTTGTATTCAGACTAAACATCAGTTGTCATCTACTACCAAGCAACCTGCCAGCTTCTGTTTTCCTTCCAAACAAAATTTCAATACTTCTCCTTCCTCACACTTCAAAAGAAATTCTAATCAAAATGCCACACCCTTACCCACTGAGGATAACAGAACTGAGTCTTTTCACAATCTGTTTTTTCACAAGCAATTTGTTTTTTCCACTAATAAATCAAAACTAATTTTTTCTTCAAAATCAACAACAGTTCTGTTCCAACTGAAAATCCATTTTCCAACCCCACAAACTATTTTAATATAGCTTAGCCCAGCTTGCAAATCTAATCATACTTAATGTGCTGTAAAGTGCTTTTTATTTATCTTATTTTTTTTCCAATTTTCTCTCCAGAGGCACTCAAAACTTGACTGGGGAGTTGGCTATAGTAAATATGAGGACAACAGATCCAGAAAGACAGAAAGTTGTTTCAGCAATGTTAACTGAAAGACAAAATACTTGGCTAGATTTGGGCCATGAAATTTGATTCCAAGTAGGTCAGATATTGACTACTGTCAAGATCAGAAGGCAATCTTAAAACCTACTTGATTCAGAGCAGAACAGCTAATGGCTGTTTTATTAATTGGACCAGAGAAAAAAATGTAAGAAAGCAACAAAGCCTCAACAGGAGAGATGTGGCTGAAGATGAGAGAAAATTTCTGAAAAGGATATAGTAAGAAGGTAATGAACAGAGAAGCATCTGGAGGGATGATGAGACAAAGCCGTTTACATTCTTGCTCTCTCCTTACTTTAAGCCCATATTATTTCCAGAATCCTATTGAGTTCCTGGTTCTGCCTGTACATTCACCTCATGCTCCACTACTCTGATAAAGAATGCCGAAGTATTTTGGCTGTTGTGATAAAAGAGGAAAATTTCTTTTCTTACAATACTAGAAATATAACCATTTAGAAACAGTAAGGCTTTATTATGCTTATAACCTTATATATATATAAAATAAT
>VWZU01013446.1:120748-162104 GCA_013397095.1 Sterrhoptilus dennistouni | reverse complement strand
GAGCTGGAAAGGGCAGGGGGGCACATCGAGTCCCAGCGCTTGGCCCAACACGGCACCACCCCCAAGAGTCACATGTGTGCTTGGGAGAGTGATCGAAACTCGTCTGGAGCTCTGTCGGGCTCCGTCGGCACTAGGGAGGGCACCGGGGCTTTGTCAGCGGGAGAAGCGGAGCCGCCGCCGGGGCGCTGTGTTTGTCTGTCCCCCCGCCGGGGCGCTGTGTTTGTCCCCCCGCCGCTCCACGGCCGGAGCGCGCACCTCGGGCCTCTTGTCTCACACCAGCCTCCGCCGTCTGTGGGAGCCCGCTGGGGGGAAAGCTGGACACGGCGAGGCAAAGGGCATCGGACCAGCGAGTGTGAGGGACAGATCTGGCCTTGTTCAGCCGTGGTAAACAAGCAGCGCGTCTTTGCTGCGGTCTGGCTGCAGAGTAGTAGAAGTATGTTAGCTGAGCCAAAGAAAAAATGTACGGTTGTTTTTTTAAGCAAAGTGTGTGTGTATGCGCTAGTTCTGTCCCACCTCCTCCGATTTACTGCACAGCTCTGACTTCTGAAATGCACACTTTTCTGTCGCTTCCTGTGTGATGAGTTTGTTTCTTATTTTCTTGTCCGTGCCAAGTAAACCTTGGATCCTCACCTGAAAGCTCAGGACCTGGATTGCCTGTTAGACAAAGGAAAAACACAAGTTGGGACAGGGAAGAACTAAAAAGCCGTGTAAAAGTTTGATGGATGATGAGGCTCAGACTGCTAACAGGCTCACGCTCATGACATGCATGCTTTCAAAGCAGGCTGTTACATGTCAGCTAGCAGTTTGGTACTGTCAAAATGTAATTCTTTAAGAACAATCTTACTTTGCCGTGTCACTGTCATTTCTATGATGTGATCATTTCTATGATGGCTGGTTTTTTTCTCTGTACAGAAGAGTATGCCCATGTGCTATAACATCATTTCACAGGTCTCATGTCCTGTAAGATCATCTCACAAAATCTAGGCCGTTTCAGAAACTAGAAATTATATCAGTGGGTGCATTGCTTTGTTTTTATTGAATGTGCAGTATAAAAAATACCTGGTGATTTTGAAAGAAAGTCAATTACAGTATGTTTTCTTCTATAATATCTAGTCTTTTATCTCAAAGAAAGTTTCTGTGGTACTGCATCCTCTAATAATTTGCTTTTCCTGTTTAAAGTCTCTTCTCCATTTACAGTGTGGAGAACACAAACATGATGCAGTGACACTGGAAACATCTTCCAAGCAGAGATAGGAAAGAAACTCCAAAATAAAAAATTCTGATGCCTCCCAAAAATAATTACCTAATATGCCACTGATATTCAGGCAACTCAAGAGAGAAGGGGAGTAGTGTACTTCATTGGTTGTGCTCCCTGCATAACCTAAGACTCTGCTTATCAAGATTTCTGTGGACGGACTCCTGCAAATACAAAGAATTCACTGAAATAGAAGACAAATCCTTGTTAAGTTTCAGTAGTTTGTCAGGGTCAGGTGTAGTTGGACCTGCAAAATGACTCGGCCTCTGGAGTGATCCCTTGCTTTGATTTTGAAAGTCCAATCTGTGTTAGGACTCCAAACATTATAGTGTATCTAATAATGCCTGGCATTCTTGTTGGTCTTCTATTATAATCAAACATGCTTTAGTATAACGTAGCAAAACCCAGTATTGTCCTATGAAATATCCTTTTTCATTAGTCTGTTCACATTGTTCATTACTTTCATCAGAGTTCTTGCTACTACATCAATTTTCAACAAATCCTTTAAAAGGTAGGTATCTGCACTCAAAAACTGTGAATGTCTCAGGTTTGCATCAAAATACCATTTAAGCACACCCCCCCTCCCTTCCCTTTTTCCTTGCTAAATGATCACAGTGTCCATACATTTGCATGTTAATAGGCTTGGACACAAGTGTCCACCTGTGGCAGGGAGTTGAAGTAAGTTTATCTCCATACTGTTCACACACTTCATTTTGCATATTCACACTGTGTGAATACCCTCGTGTGTGGGGTGTAGTAACAGAGGCATAACCACAGAATCCAAAAACAAGGATGTTAAATAACAAATTTAGTAAGCGTATTCCCAAATGATGGACAAATATACCACTAATATACACAAAACATTATTTCTACAGGACGTGGAGCAACTTCAAATTTAGTTTGCTTTTCAAAACAAAAACTTGCCATCTGTGTAAAAAGCATAGTTTTACTTACTTGATTACTTCTGTGTTCCAAATGCTGAGATTAGTGTGCTGGCCAGGAAAGAGACTTTGTTTCATTGTCACATTCAAAAAGCTGAAAATTACAGAAATAATTCTGTAGTAGTTCCTTCAAAAATTCTCACACTTGTCCTTTGATTTATCATTTTCAGCTGAAATTAAAATCAAAGCATATTTTCTGTTCAGAAGTAGGGAATTATTTGCAAAACCTTTACAAATTAGAACATAATTACTTATTTTAGTCAAATCTATGAAGTCAGACTGCATGTATTTGACTTTTTTTCCTGCTTTCGTGTAGTAGTCCCTGCCTTGGAGAAAAACGTATTTTGGTTAAAAAGCCGTGCTTTTCCTTTAAATATATGGCACAAAGAACGGTCCTAAAGGAAATGTTTTTATTTTTTGTAGTCATTCTCTGAAACCTATTTCCTGAAGTTTTATGAGTGATTACCTCCTTCCTGGAGGAGAATTGAAGAAAAAGCACCTGTAAACACAGGTTTGTCTATGACTTGGCTTGCAAAAGGACACACTTCTAATTAATCTGCTTTGGCAAAATATAACTTAGGAAAAGAAGACATTTCTTGTCTTTGAGGGCCCCAACAGCAAGCACAAGATTGTTCCCTTCCAGACATCCATTTGGTACCTGTTCCTCTTAGAGATGGTAGAAAGTACCTAAAAATACCTTCTGTAATGCACTTCTGCAAAGACGGCTTTTGGAGCATATACCTAAGAATGAAAAAGGTACTTCTCGAGACACTAAATCGTACCCTCACTGCTGCTCCTGGTGGAAGATGCACTTCTTTGTTAGCTACTTCTCCAACAGCCTACTGTGTTCTCGATCAGGTACAAAATACTGCATTACGTAACAATCCCATAGGAAAAAAAAATTAAAAACTCAAAACATGGAAAAAAGGCCTTACAAGAATAGGCATTAGTTCAATTGCTGAGCAAGTAAAAAGCACTCAGAGACTACAGTGACTAATGCAGAACTGTGGCTTCTATAAACCAGAGGAATGGAATCAGATAATGCTCCCTGTGTGTCCAAAACTGCCCTATTTCCTTTCCCAGAAGTTTCCAGGAGCAGGATAAGTGATACAAAGAGAAGACAGAGAAGCCTGCTTTGTAGCCCACAGTGATCAGGAATAGTACTCTGCCTGGCAGATTCTTTGTTTGTATGAGGGATGTGTGTGCCAGATGTCCAGTAGCATTAAATCTTGGATTAAAAAGGGCTGCATAGCAGTATTACTATATTTCTTACCCATATTAGTAGCATATGCACAAGTCAACCACATGTAGTGCAAGAGATTTTCATCTGCACCTTTAAAATTGAATTGTTCCAGTTGTGTGGATTTCAATAGTTTCTGTATACGTTTTCTGCAAAAAAAGATTAAATCATTTGCTTATTTACTGTTTAATGAATCTAATTTCCTCACGTGAATAGTAAGGCCTGCACTGATCTCCATACTGTTTGTGGTTCTATTAAATGTTGCAATCCTTTGAACACTCTCATCCATGTGGCTCAGCACAGGTTGGTGTGGATCTGATATGGAAATGGAGTAAATTAATTTCTTGCCAAGTTAGTTGAGTCACAATGAAGCAGCAGCATGGGATTTCCTTTTAAGGAACATGTGCTTTTCTCTTATTAGAGGATAAAAGCTAGTGCGCAGCCAGCAGTTTTGTAGCTGGAAAAAGCAGGCAGGCAAGTAAGCACAAGCATTTAGTTTAACTGTAGATCTTCAAAATGAATTTTTGAAATGCAATGCACTGATAGGAAATGGCTTGGTATAAACGATATTACAGGGAACCACAAATTTACTGACACTCTGTGACTTTTTTGCTTAGTAACCACTTAGGTATACTAGTACCACAGAGCGAGGAAAAGAGTCAGTATATCTGAATTTCTACTCCAAATCTGTTAACAGAATGAAATAAAATAAAACTAATAAAACTGCAGCCTGAGGCTGAAGGAGAACTGTCAAGCATACACACTGAAGACTCAGCTTGCAGTGTTTGTTAGTGGTTTTGCTGTCAGAAGTCCTAGTGATGGCTTCAGCAGTCCATCAGTATGTCAGGTCTCCATCAAGTAACAGTTTGTTTCCTAATCAACTTTTGCTTGCATAGGTTCTGTTTTGCTTTGTTTTCCCTTTCACCTCTAAAGCAGGATATCTTCTGTGCTTAAGTGGTATCTTGTGACCACCTCACACAGAGGGATCACAAGTTGTGATGTGGGTGCAGCCTCACACAGAAGACAGCAGGCAGCAGCAGGTCAGACATGGAAAGCTTCTTTATTTTTCTGACTTCATCAACTTATATACACTTTTTACAGAAGGCCAGGATTGGCCAAAGAAGGTTACAACTTCATGACCCATTGGTCACTCTGACCATCAATCAAGTTCTCCTCTCGGAGAAGAACTATGCAAAACACAAGATAATTTCTAAAAATACATATTGTTTACATGAAACAGTGTGAGGATCAGGCTGCAAAGATTCAAACACTTGAAAGCAAGAAAATGCAGGGCAACAGTATCTAAATACAGTAACATGCAAATTTGTCTTGGGTTTGCATGGCCAGGTTTTGGTAGTGGGGGAGCTACTGGCTTCTGTCAGATTGTGCTGGAAGCTTCCTCCATGCCTGGTAGAGCCGGTCTCAGATATCTTCAGGATGGTCATGCTGCTGGCTGAGGCTGGGCCAATCAGAAATTGTGGTAACGCCTTTTGATAACATATTTAAGAAGGAAAAATGTTATTGAGCGGATGTAACTGTAGCCAGGGAAGAGCAGAGGGAGTATATCTAAGAGGAAGACCTCTACAGAGAGTCAGGAGAAGGATGAGGTGCTCCAGACACTGCAGCTGGGATTCTCCTGAAGTCCATGGTGCAGCCCATGGTGAGGCAGCTATGCTCTTGCAGCCCATGGAGGACCACATGGATGCAGAGATCCACCTGCAGCCTGTGAAGGACACTCACACCTGAGCAGGTGGATGCCCAAAAGAGCCTGTGACCCCATGGGAGGCCTGTGCTGGAGCAGGTCCTGGCAGGGATCTGCAGACTCAGGGAGAGAGGAACCCACATTGGAACAGGTTTCCTGGTAGTCTTGTGACCCTGTGAAATCACATGGTGAAGCAGGCTGTGCCTGATGGTTTACACCCGTGGAAGAGTGACACACATTGCAGCAGTTCATGGAGAACTGTTGTTGCCTGTGAGATTGAGCTCACACTGGAGAAATTAATAGGGGACTGTCTCCTGTGGCAGGCACCCCATGCTGGAGCACAGGAAAGACTTCTCTCCCTGAGTACTGGGAGAAAAAAGCGTATGATGAACTGACCATAAAGCCCACTCCACTTCTGCTTGCACCACTGCAGGAGGAAATAGAGCTAGGAAGGAGGAGAGGTGGAGGAAAGTTTCTAAGGTTTGTTTTACTTTGGTAATAAATTCAGCTAATGACCAAATTCAGTCTGAGATGGTAACTGGTTTGTGACCTCTCACTGACTTTATCTCAAATTGTGAACCTTTCACTATATTTTCTCTCTCACGTCCAGTTTCACAGGACAGTGTTAGAGTAGCTTTGGTGGACACCCAGTATCCAGCCAGATCAACCCTCCACTGAATTTAAAAGGTTCATGGTTCTACAGTTTTACAAAATGTATTCCTATTCATAATTAAGATAAATTAAATGCCTTCCCAGGTCTACCTATCACTAGGGAAATAACTTACGACAAAGAAATTTTCTTTGAAAATCCCATGGGCATAGGGAAGTCTACTAGATTAAAAACCTCTCAAAACGTATTTTGGAGGGACTGGGGTCTATTTTTTACTTTGAAAAATCAAAGCAAAATCACCCAAGCCTTCCTTACCTTAGTCAAATATGGGAAACAGCCTGCTTCCCTCATATACACAAACTAGTATTTCTCTATTCATTCTTGGAGTTTCCAGACATTTAAAGGGACTCAGAAATTGACCAGAAATACTCTAATGCATAATTAGAGGTTTTCAGCCCCATTCACATGAATACCTTCTCATCAGGACTCTCAGGACTTCATTGTGTACAGCGTTCACAACATAATGACCTGGCATCAATTTGTGGAAAGTAAGATTATTCTTTCCATAGTGTTTTCACATGTGTACATTATTAGATTTTTTCTTAGGTCTCAAGACATGAATGGAGATTTAGATGAGAACATGGATTTTTAGAATTAATATTTCTAGATGTTAATTATGTACGGATTAATAATATCTGATTTTAAATGCAATGGACTGTGCAGCTCTCCATGTTCTTTTACCATGCATTATTATGGAAAGTTAACCTTCCTGATCTTGTTTGGCAGCAGTTATCTATCTGAAAGCCAGGAAGCCTCAAAAGTTAATGTTTATGTAAATTCATTTCCATCAGTAGTGTTTCATCCTGTTGGGTTTTTTGTTGTTGTTGTTGGGTTTTTTTTGTGTTTTGTTTTTTTTTTTGTGTGTGTGTGCGTGTGTGTTATTTAATCTGTTGTGTAATTTAATCTGCTGTAGTGTAGCAGGATATGCATGCAATACAGCTAGAAATTAATAGGACAAAAGACAACACAATGGGGTAACAAAAATTCTGTTAAGGCCAACTGTTGAAGTTTTTGAATTTCCTCACTTGAGAGCTCAACCTTTATGATATTTTAAATTCTTTATTTTTCATTCTGAAACACATTTAAGATACAATTACTAAGCCACTTGGATGTAATACAGAAATCAATGTCACAAAACTGAACCAAGTGTATCTTGCACATTTTCCTAACTGCCTATTATACTCATGTCAATCACCAGAGACCTGAATGAGGGTTCTTGAATTAAGCATGGAGAAGAGAAGGCTTCAGGGAGAAGTCTTCAGGGAGACTTTATACCAGCCTTCCAGTTTTAGCAACCTTCCTGTAAAGGAGTCTTACAGGAAGACTGGAGGGAGACTTTTTACATGGCCATGTAGTGGCAGGACAAAGTGGCTTTAAACTGAAGAATGTAGGTTTAGGTTAGATATTAAGAAGAAATTCTTTACCATGAGAATACTGAGGTGCTGGAACAGGTTTCCCAAAGGAACTGCAGATGGTCCATCCCTGGAAGGGTTTAAGGTCAGGTTGGATGGGACTCTGTGCATCCTAGTGTTGTGAAAGATGTTGCTACCTATGACAGGAGCATTAGAACTAGATGACTTTTAATGTCTTTTCAAACCCAAACTTGCTCTGTAAGAGCAAGAAACTTTAATACACACACTCAAATACACAAACAAGGAATTTTAATGAACTGATTCTAGAAGTCTCTAAACTGCTTACAGTAAACTCAAAGTGAAAATTTTGTTTGTAGTTATTTTTTTCCATGTGGTATTCTCATCTTAATATTTCACAATGAAGCAAAGACACTGATTTTCGCTTTTATTTCTACCCAGTTTTACTTCTGATTGACAGAATGCAGTAGCAGCAAATTGTATTTTGATTCACAGTCCTGGAAAGGCTGAGCAGAGTTTAAAATCAGAAACCTATTCCGGTCTGAAATATAATTATAAAAATATGCAGTCTTCTGATTCTTCAAATGTGCTAAGTAATTGTTGCTCAAATGAAAATGATATGACACCCTTTGCTTTATCAATATTTCTGAAAAAGTTACTTCAGGAGAAAGCTAGGTATCAATGTTGGTATCAAATATGCACACTGGCAAAACTGTAACATTAAAATATTTTATGTTAAAAATAAATTATTAGGTATCTTTAGCATAACTGTTTTGCTTTTGAATCTTTTAGCCAATTTCAGTTAAAACTAGGAGGAGTATACGGTTTTCACAAATATGTAAATTCCTAGTCTGGATTCAAAAAATACCCTGCTATGGATCTCTGCAAACCTGCTAAGAGGCAATTCTAAAAGAGAGGCCTGTCCCATGTGCCACTACTTTGGTAACACAGCTTTCATTAATTAATAGTGGGATCAGGCTCTACATAATTAAACTACTTAACCCTTAACTACTACTGATTTTCACTATTGCTTTGTAGTTACATCGGTACAAGCAATATCAAATCCATGTCAAATCGTTCCTTTCTTCTCCTCCCTCCTTATTATTGAATTCCAGTCAGGTCAGTTAAAGATCTTTCTTTGTAATTAAAACAATAAATCAAATTCAGCTCTTTTAATTTCCTATATTAAAAAAAAGTACCCAGCAACTATTAAATTTTAAACCATTGATTTTTGTTTCGCTCTTTGTAGTGTAATGGAAATAAACTACGCATTGGAGCTCTCCAGGAGAGCATTTCAGGATCTAGAAATAGCTTCCATGAACTCCTTTTCTTGGAGGAGGAAGATTTTTAGATAAGCCATTCCAGTAAGTATTCCCTGACACTGAGGCACGCATACAAAATAAAGCACAAAAGCTCTCACTAGGGCAAAGAATACATATCACTTGCCATTAAGCTTCTTCAAAGCTCAGGTTATAAAAGATATTGTCAAGGTAGTTGTACCTCAGGCAGAAACAGGAGTTAACTTGATCCTTCCAGGGAGTAGCTTCAGGCTGTGACAATGCCAAGATACCTTTCATGTGAAGGACCAAAGCAATTAGATTTGTTCATCTAATTACTTCAAAGGGTAGAACTAGTTCTCATCCACAGAAATGAAGGAAATTTGTCGTGGCTTTTGCCCAATGCCAAACAATGTTGAATCTGGCATTCCCAAGACCAGAGAAGCTGCAAGAGTACCCTGCAGCCTTGGCACTGTCTTCAACACAGCTAGACCTGTGGAGAAAACCCAGTCCTCTGAGATGAGTCACAGGTGTCCAGCCCTCCTGGTTTTGAATGTCTTCTATTCTGCTTCCTCTGCTGCTACAGAATTGAGTCAGCCACAGACGGAAAGCCTAGAGCTACCAAAAAACCCAGACAGATATTTTTGGTTACCAGAAATTGTGACAACAGGAGCTAGTTTGTGCTTAAGAGATGTTGCAGCAGGCAACAGAAATAAATATTCTTCTGATCTGTGGAGAGGTTACCATTCAGTAAAATGCAGAGGAAGCAAATTGAAAAGATTGCAAAGGGAACAGCTTTTACTTGGAACTGCCACTGTTCTGCTTACCCTCAAAAGTGAAACTAACAAGCCCCACACAGAGAGCTATTTAAGTTTAATATTTGGCTAGTAGCTGCAGTAACGCCAGGAGTAGATTGTCATGAGAATGGTGAGTGAGATACAGCTGCTGAAGTACTATGCTTAGCTTCTATGTTTCTTGATTTGTTATATGAGCTAGTGCTGCCAAGGGTTGGGATTTTTTTTTATTCCCTATGGAATGCTAGTGGGATAAAGAACAATATTTTAAAATAGTTTTAAACATTTTAAATATTAACAGATAATTGAAGCAGTAGCACATTTACATTAGTTACATGTGTGCTTCTATGTCTTTGTGACTTTTATTCCCCAGACTGCTTCATTGGAGAGCAAGAAGCTAAAAAGTAGTATCTAGTCCTCAAAGCTCCTTCTCTTAAGCTAACCTTGTCTTCGTGCTGGAAATAGTCTTTGCAGTAGCAATGGTAGACACCTTACATGATGAAATGTAAGGGTTTTCACCAATGGAAAGTTAACAACAGAAACTCCCACAGTATTGATAATCAAACACAACATTAGGTTGGCTTCCTTAACAGAAGATCCTAAAAAAATAAAGTCTTTCAACTCGTAGGACTGGAGCTTTATATCAGGATTTTATCTTGTATGATTCAGAGACTTAGGACTTTATAAGGATGTGCTCATTGTCCATTTAGTAGCATAATATTCCACCAGTTTTAAAGCAGCCCATACATGTTAGTGCCAGTCAGCAAGAAACTTTGATTTTGAGTGGTAGGTTTAGTTTCCTTTCTTGCTCCACTTTAAAACTCAGAGGATTCAGCCAAAAGAACATTACTTTTCAAGATGGCAAGCCTTCAAGGAGACTTCTGAGATGGAAAAGGTGAGGACAATGCTTTGTTTCCACAGCTGGAACTTTTAGGGCAGATTTAGTTAGAAGAAATCCAATCTGTCTCTTCACTCTTCCATTTCAGAAACCCTGGATAAAAGTCCCTGTAGTGAGGAAGATCAGTGACTAGTGGAAAAAAGAGAGGAAGCTGTCTGGGTGAGTGGCCAGGTGGACAGCCTGCAGAGGATTCTGTGTACATACAGGAAACAGAGAAATGAAATGATGTAGCAACTCAGAGCCCCACTGCAGCATGGTGGGAATTGTTCTTCCAGCTTGTACTATAGAGCAAACACCATGAATTTAACAGAAGTGAGAAGAGATCTGTGAAGAAAGGGATATACCACAATGGAAAACTTTCTCAAGTAGAACTGGCAGAATTTAGTCTTTAGAGGTAGACAAAATAAACCAAATTCCGTAAAAACAAAAAAGAAAAAGCACAAACTTCACAAAAACAAACAACCACCACCCTCAAACCAAAACCTACATTTAAAAAAAGACCAAAAATAACCCAGGGGATTCAGGCTTTTAGAGCCCAAAGAAGCTTATATCATAGAGTGAGGCAAATGTTTGCACAGACCTGAGGTTCCATGAATCTTGATATTCTCTAGTCCAGCTCCCTGTGTGATACAAATGAGTCACTTCATTCTTCTCTACCACTGGCACAAAAGCAGTTCTTCAAAACGCAGAATTTGGAACAGAGGATAAAAATGCTTGAAGCCAAGAATTACATTGCATGTAATACAAACAATGTACCTTTTTAATTTATATGCCTATGATTGGCAATAACAATTCAAATAATATATTAATTAGTAGCATTGTTATTGTCTGGAGAAAACATAAGGCAGAGGAAATCAGTGAGAGACTTCACTGAAATCTGGAAAGGTGTGAAAAGAGAAGTTTCAGACAAGTTCTTTCAGAGCAGCTTTCTTTGAAAGTGATTCAGTGAGGAAAATGCCATGAGCATAAATATGATTAAGTTTTCACTCCATGTGTCTGTTAGGCAAGTGACAATTTTGGTAATTCCTTATATTTTCCTTACAATGTCTCAATAGCTATTCAACAATTTCTGAAAAGAAATGCTCTTTTCTGTGCAAACTTGTGAGACTGAAAAGGGAAAAGAAGGGTAATAGGATTCTGCAATATCCTTGTCCTTGACTGTTAGTTATACTCTCTTTTTGCTTCTTACTGTAAAATTCAAGTTTTAAAAATATCTGCTAACAATGCTCATTAACTCTGCAAACTGAAACAGATGTTCATTCTTTATTTGTACTTTAAACTAAAATGAAGAAAGCCTTTTTAGGCAGCTGCCACATCCAGCCTCTGGTGGTGGTGCATTAGGCTAGCCCTCCTCACCCTCTTATGGAGTAAGAAACTGTTAAGAAGCCTGTGCCTTCTCTAATAGCTTGTTCTTCTAAGATCCTCTACATAGCATGGAAAAAGCCACATCTTTCAAAACGGTTTTTCACTTTGAATCCATACATCATTGTGTAGAGAAATCTGGAGCAAGACCTTGACACAGTTTCAAGGCAAAACTTGCTGCTGACATTAACAGTGAAGGGTGAAGAAACAGTATTTTTTGACAAACACATTTCCAAGAGAAACAGAAGTATCATATCCTAGTCTGTCTTATTTAGCCCTGATTCACTGTAGATGTGTTCTTTGAAAATATATTATGTATATCACTTATTTCCCAAAAATCAAATGAAAATAGTGGATAATAAACTTGTGGCATGAATTATTAAGTAGACTTTTTAAAATCAATGCTCAGAAACATTCTGTAGTAGTAATTCTTTCCTAGTCACATTCTGAATGTTTAGATATGTTTCTAAATATAAATACTTTTACGAGTCTCTCAGGAAGTCTTATTGCTTCAGGCACCTTCTGAATGCTGGCACACAAACAAACCAGTATGGCAGACATTTTCTTCTCTTTTTTTCCCACTTTCATGATGTTAAAAAAAAAAAGTAAATAATCAAAACTCATGCATATTTTGATCTAGATGTATCTTGCAGATGTTTAGTGCATTACACAGAATGAAAGCTGTATTTCCAGACAGAAAATTATTTATCCTGATGTGCTGAGGAATGACCATTCAGAACCATAGTCGTAACTTACAGAATATATCCACATTAATAAAAAAATTTAAAAATAGATCTATGTTTATGCAAAACGTTGATGAAGCAGTTGTTTTCTTATCCTCGGAGACAGTTTAGGATTGAAAAAAGGTTTAAGTAATTTTCAAGGAGCAAGGTGGCGGCAGTGAGAAGGGGTAAAGCATTTGTTCTTAAATGTGTAACTTCTGACGCATCCTGCAAACATGGGTGCCCACCCAAGCCTGTTGAATTTTGTAAAATGGGATGTGTCATTGACATGTAGTGATGATCACTGGAATCAAGCCCTTAATCCTACTAGCTCATCCATAGTTAAGCACCAGATACCTCAGACGGATCAGTCTCCACAAGGCCCTACAGATTTTCACCATGGGCCCACTGTTGAAGGAGTACTGATGTTTGCTGTATGAACAGTGCAGCAGATGCTGCCAGGGAAGGAGCTTGGCCAAACTGGTACTGAGAAGAAGAAGTAGCTATGTGTCAGACGTACAGCATGAGGACAAATGTGCAAAGATACAGCCTACCTCTGTGTGCTCAGCTGTGCAGAGCAGTTGCTACTTCATTTCCATGGGCACTCAGCCACTGCTCACCCTCATGTAAAGAGTTTATTTTGGCCTTTCTTTTCTTGTGGCTACACACTTGACCAATACCACTTTAAACCAGGTTTCCACTGTGGGTCTCCTTATTGCTACATACACACACAGAGTATTTCTATACTCTCTAATGCACAGGGGATACAGCTTTGGGCACTCTTCTTAGTGCATATACATAATCTTACTCTTCCAGGAAAGAGATTAGCACTAACACCTGACATCTATTGCTTGTGATTTACTACAAATCATCCTAATAGTTCTGCTTGTAACAATGTCACAACTCAGTTTATATCTAGTGCAAATGCTATTTGGATATTGTGATGCTGTGACACAGTGCATGAGTTACTTCTGTTACTCATCCAATGCCATCACCACACAGTTCAGCCCACACACTCTCTTCCCTGTCTTTTTAACCCTCTCACTGACAACAAGTTAAAGGTGTTTTTCAGAGCTTGTCAGCATTGCTCAGAGATCAGGCACAAGAAAGACATTATATACCTCTTAAGGAATGCTCTTTTAAGGTACAGCTTTCCGAGACCTAAGCAGTAACTGCCAAAGATGCTCCTTCCACATTTTTAATTTGTTTAGAGTTGCCTTGACAGTTGTGTGTCTCACTTGGGACTCCTTAGAAGCCAGATTAAATAGAAGTGGACATACATCAGTGGACATATGTGGAGGACTGTACCCCTGAACAGGACTCAGATAGAGTGGTGCACCCAGCCCTCTCTTGGAGGGACACAAGTGTTTGAAGGAGTTTATGTTAATTGCTGTTCTATGATTGGTTGTTATGGTTCTGCAGTTCTCCCTTTCTATTGGTTCAGTTTTGATCCCCTAATTTGTTTACTAGTTTCCCCCCTGATTGGTTAAAAGTTTCAATTCTCAACCCCATTTGTTAGAAAGTTTCCAAACTATACCCCATTGGTTGCTATGTAAAACCCCGCCCCCTCCCCGGGTGTATAAGTCCCGGCAGTTGGCGCCATTTGGGGTCTTCGAGTCTTCGAGCCCTCAAATAAAGAAGATCCTTGGAGATCACTCCTGGCTCCTATCTTTCTTCGGCGCTGCCTGAGACCTGCCTCAAGGAGCTGCATCAGCAGCACAGCCTGGAAAGAGCTGCCAGGCTTTACCTCACAAAAGAGCAATCACTTTCCGAGGTGCCTGTGCCACCTGGGCTGGGGCTGCCCTGCTANATAAGAAAATAAAAAGTAAAAAAAAAAAAAAAAAAAAAAAGGGAAATTATGCCCCCTGAAAACTGGTTCTTGTATTTTTTTTTTTTTTTGCCTTTGGTTTCTGTCTTAAGAGTATGACTGAGAAACAGGGAAGTGAATGTCAGAATTTACGAGCAGAGAATTATGCCTCTGTGGACTGAAACAAAATCCGTATCACCCATGGGGAAGAGGAAGAAGAGAAAAAGTATATATGTTCTGGCAGTAAAAAACCACCATTTTGAAAACATTACCCAAGACAGCCATGTACTTACTGTTTTGGTCTCACTAACTTACCTACTTATGTGCTTCCCCAGACAGTGATTGCACTGGCTTCTAGCTATATGCCTTTGGTAAAGTGCACTGAATTGGAATTAAACAATTTTGCTTCCAATATAATCTCTTCTACCCCACAAGTTATCCATAAATTTTCTGACATAACCACAGAAGGTGCAGTCAAACTGCAATCATACCATCATAGATGAAGGCTTGACAACAGGTATTACAAAATTGGCAGAAGATGCAAGGTAAAGGCATATTTTACTAATACTTTTCAAGTCAGCACTGTGACTGTCACTGTCATGAGACTGCACCTGCAGTGCTGCATCCAGCTCTGTGGACCCCAACATACGACCTGGACCTCTTGGAGCAAGTCCAGAAGAGGCCCACAGTAAGGATCTGAAGGTGGGAGCACCTCTCCTCTTTATGAGGACAGGCTGAGAAAGTTGGGTTTGTACAGCCTGGAGTAGACTCTGTGGAGACCTTATAGCACCTTCAAGTCAGTACCTAATGGAACCTAAAGGAAGGCTGGAAAGGAACATTTTAAAAGGGCATGTAGTGACAGAACAAGTGATGATGGCTTTAAACTGAAAGTGGGTATGTTTAGATTAGCTATTAGGAAGAAATTTCTTACTGTGAGGGTGGTGAGCTGCTCTAACAGATTGCCCAGTGTAGCTGTGGATGCCCAAAACCTGGAAGCGTTCAAGGCCAGAGTGAAGGGGACTTTGAGCACCTGGTTGGGGGATGGTGGAACTAGATGATCTGAAAGGTCTCTTCCAACTGAAACCATTCTGATTCTATGATCAGAGCTATTCAGCCAAAGGGATTAATTAAATTACTGATGGGTTGTTCAAAGAGTGCAGGATTACTCATGTACAGCTAATCACTTCAAATTGAAGTTACCTGAGTATTACTTTGCTATGGATGGACTGAGATGAAAGATGTGTGTCCTAGTAACTATCATCTTTACCATAAAGTCTGTGGCTACCAACACTATGAATTTTTTTCATCAAAAATTAATTTCCTCTGTTCAGCTCTAAAATTATCTTACTTCCTTGTGTGATCAGGCCACCAAAACAGACATCAATTGCTGTTTTGCCAATAAACAAACAGCTTTTATCTGCAGGATTTCCTTCTAATAAGTACTTGTCCCAGAATACGAAGGCCAAATAATTTTAAGAAAGCTCTTACCTAAAACTTCCTCTGGAATAGTTAATATTTCTCCAAAGAGTGACTGTTCTGGAAAAACATATTAGTTTCATATACCTTTCCTTTTCTCTGTAAAACAACAAGCAAATTCAGAGTTGCAGCAAGTGTTGTGCTGTACAGCTATGCAATTTGCAGCATGGCTAAGACTTACCAGTCCAATTTTAACACTGAGATTATATTCAGGTAATGGTGTGACAATTATTGCTGAAGAATCTGCTGCTTGTGCAACTTATTGCTGTCTCTAGGCCTGGTGCAACTAGAACATTTGGAAAAAAATCACAGCTTTATAGATAAGCTTAAAAATAATAAAGCTTTTCATTTTTGAAATTGTGACAACACTTACAAATTTTTATTTAAGCAAATTTTGGAAATTGGAGCTGTGGCACAAACTTGAATCTTTAATTAAGGTAAGCTTTATATTGTCATTCTAGTGGCTTTTAATCTTAGTTTGTACACTACACTGTTTGGATCAGTGGCACCTTGTATTTTGGGTAATTATTTTTCATAAAGTTTCTATTTTTTTCATTACATAGTGACAGAGGGGAGCAAGGTAAATTCTTTCAGGCCTATATACCTTTTTCTAACTTGAAATGTAAAAGAATATAGTCAAGTTATTTTATTTCCTTTTCTATTGTTTTATTTAGGAGTTCCTTAGTTGCAAGTCAAATTTTGGAAAGCTAGTAAAATATAAGAATAGCTTCACCCTTTCCCTTCCTCCGTCTCTGGCAACTCCTAAGGCTGTTTATTTGATATATCAGTTCAAGATAGCCATTTATGTTATGAAGGCCTCAAGAAAGACTTCCAGGCTTTTTTTTTTTCCAGTTGTTGTCTGTTTTGCTTTAAAGGGAAATAAAACCTCATTTAGGAAAAAAATTACTTTATTTTTTCAAATCATGTCTGACAGATTGCAACAAGAACAAAATACAGTAAAAAATTACTCACACGGCCTGCAAAAGTTAACAAAACACTAAACAAACATCGAACCTCCGTCAAAAGTCCTTTTTGGGTCCAATATATATTCTTCATACTACAGAGGTAATGCCCACTTTACAGTGGCATCAGATAAAGTTTGAAAAATCACTTTAACACAGTCACTAGTACCTGCTCTCCCTATATACCAGCTTTTGAGACAGTTTTATTTTTCTCCAGACACGTGAAGTATAGTCTAAATTCAAATATAAGTTTCTTCCCTTGTGTGAGGAGTTCAGCATTAACTTCAACAGGTTTGCCTGGAATCTACCAGAAACACTCATGGGTAAATATTTACAACCTTGTAGAAACTTTTTTGCATCTGTCAATCCAAGCATAGAGCCCAAACAGCATTATTTGCACTTAAAAAGGGAGGCACAAAATACAATGGTGGAAATGAATATATTTTTCTTTCTCAAAGCCTACAGCTTTTTTTGCTACTACTCACAACTGTGAACCACATGTACAGCATGCCAAACAACCCAAAAAGAATAGATATGGTAAGTCAAAAGCTGGCATGGAGGCTTCTCCTCCCATGCTCATCTTTGAGAAAGAGACTAAAATAAATCAGTATAGGCCAGGATCTCTTCTGCAGTATTCTAACACTAGGAAAAGTAAAAGGCAGGTATTTTATTCTTCCTGTGAAACTCCATCTCTGAGATGAGCTCAACTGGTTAAAGCATGGTGCTAATAATGCCAAGGTCATGGGTTTCATCCCTGTACAGGCCATTCACTTTAAGAGTTGGACTCCGTGATCCTTCTGGATGCTTTCCCACTCAGACTATTTTGTGAGTCTGTGAATTTAGTGAATGTAAACAGGAGTGCAGCATCTGACAAATTTTACATACATGCAGTGTATAAACAAAGAATTGTGGTCATACCTTTACTTTAATTTTCATTAAATTAAAGTAAAGGTATGAAATTTCATTTCAAAAATCTCTGCAATTACCTCAAGAATTTAATATTTCCATTGTGATCATTTGTTTGGCAATACAAAGCTTGTTTTGGTCAATTTTGTTTTTCCTTTCTATCTAAACCTTTCAGAAAAAGCTACCAGTGAAATCAGTAAATACATAAAACCAGAGCACTCACCTCATTAAGGCTTGAGAGCACAGTGACATGAGGCATTTGTGTCCCATTCAGTGGAATACAGTGCAAAGAGTCCCAAGTCAGCTGAGATTCCAGAGAGCCACTCCAAACAGCACAGAATACTGGCATTGCACTTGTAAATAGCACAGATCTAAACAGAGTAAAGTCAGGTTTATTGTTTACATGCAGCGAGCTTGGGTACCCCTGCACTGCAATCATCACAGGTCTCCCTGTGCCAGACTAAGTACAGAGATGGGTAGGTTTTATTAGGTCTTTGCAGCATTTTCTGTCTTCCGTGAAGTCTGTGGATGTTTTTTTATCTTATAGTCTTACTGAGGTTGGAAAATCCAATGCCAACACATGTCATTAAGACTTTCTCCCCGCCCATGTGCTCTTCCTCAGCAGTCTTTGTTTCAATTTTAAACATGATCTGGAAGAAGCTTCTGAGGTGTCGCAGAAACTCAATTCTGAATGAGAGAAAATAATACAGTTTAAGAAATAAAACAGAAAGTCCAATAGCATTATGTATTAGCACAGATTCCAGCAATAAGCATGATGAATGAGATACGAAAATATTGCTTAGTACAAACAGAGAAACAGGGCTACAAGCTCCAAACACTGTTCTCACTTATGTTGTAGAAGCAGCTAGTGACCCCTACTGAAATCTCTGCACTCTCTGTGTAAGCAGAGAGAGGAATGGCTAGTAATACAGCAAGACAAAATGGTGAGGGAAGAAGAAAGAAAGGAGAGAAATGTTGCCAGGCAAGGTCATTAACTCCTGATGCTGACTCTTCATCAGGGCTATATATCAACCCCATACCAACCTGTGATTCTTTCCACTGCCCAATGTTTAAAGCAGAAATAAAACAAACAGGGATAGCCAAAAGACTGAGTGCATACTAGATGAGAGGTCCTAAAACATATGTTTGATTTCTGACTGATTACTGACTTCTCCACTTCTCAGTTAAATGTTTCATTGGAACTACATTCAGATTCAGAATTCTTCCTGTTCTATCATTTTCAGAAAAAAAATTCCTTTCATCATTTCAGAAGAAGGCAAGAAGAAACTAAACAATCACACTGATCCTAAAGAAACACTGACTGCAGGGTGAGTAACACAAAAAACTATAAAGAAGGAAAAAAACCAAAAACATCCAAGAAAACATTTTTACTGCCTTCTCCAAAAGAGGGAACATGCAATTGCACCAAAAGACTACAAAAGAAAATTTGTAATTGCTCCTGACAGAAGTTTGGACTCTTCCAGTCACGGCCACAAGCAAGTCTGCAGTTTTGAACTAAGACTTAATCTCTTCCAGTAATTGGTATGTGCTTTTCTTAGTTTAAAGAAAGGGAATGTGGATATCCAGTTCACACATTGGCTTGTCTGCTCTACATGCTGAAAGCATAATTGCAAGCTAATCACACATATATCACTACAACAAATCAGAGTAAGGAGCCACAAAACGAGAAGAAGAAGACCAAAAGCCTAAGCCTGTCCCCACTGTGACATCATGAGGCCCCTGAAAGCCTCTTGGCAGCTCCTATTCACAGAAATTGTGAAGGAATAAAAGGAAAATTGCAGGAGCAAAATTGCTTTATACACTTCAGCTGGGCATGCTGCTGCTCCTGCACTCAGATATATGTACAGGAAAGGAGGAAAATGGCAGGAGATGGAAAAAGAGGCTGCTTTACCTATACTGGTGTGTGCTTGGGATGATCTTATCTCTGAGGCAATCTGCTAAATAGCTCTGCAAGGCTGAATGTGGGAACATTGCTCCCAATGCTATGTTTACTTTCTCCTGCACCTTCCTGGACTGTGCTCATCTCAGCACAGACACCAGCACTCCCATCTCTTAAATGGACTAACAGTTGAAAGGAAGAACTGAAAAGCACCTTTTCTTCCATGCCTCCCCAACTGCAAGGTTTCTGGTTGCAGCTATAGTAGGCAAATGGGCATATGCTGGCACAAATGCTTCAGTAAAGCTGACAGACAACAAGCTCTACATCAGCCTTCTCCCTAGCTGGGTCCCCTCACAGGCTCTGGCAGTGTGACAAGAAAGCAGCCAAGCCCAAAACAGCAGGAGTGGCATGCTGAACTGCAAGGAGGGCACAGAATAAACTAAAAATGCCAGAGGCCTTGTGGGGCCAGAGACTCAGGAAAAAATCCTAAAAGGTGATCAGGAAACTGCAACATGTTGGTGGGATCAGTTCAGTCCCTACCTCTTTGCACAGAGGTTGGCTACCCTGCATCTCTGCCTCTTCTCCGTTTTGAATAAAGGCAGAGAGAAAAATATCAGCCCTCATGTACATGGGAAAGGCTTGCTGGAGTGCGAGCAAAGGGGAGGCTGCCTGGGGACATCAGGGGAGAGTGTAGAAGCAGGAAAAGGCTAGCTTTGTCTTGTAGCAGTGGAAGCACAAGTGGTACGAGCCCTGAAAATAGAAGAGAAGGAGGTGGGAAGGTAGGGGTATATGACAGAAAGCAGGCTTGTATTAGCTCTGAGGTTAGCCTGGCTGGGCACCTCAAAAGTGCAGGCTGCACCAACCACACAGGCACAGGCTAGAGGACTGAGGGAGGGGGTGAAAGCTACAAAGAAGGTTTATTTTGCTGAAAATTTACACTGTGTGTTCAGGCAAGAACAAGGCAGCAACTGAACAGAGCTGCTCCTTAGGTGCAGGGACAGCTACATGAGCCACACTGGAGAACTTACAGCCAACAACAACAAGAGTAAAAGACCTGTTTATCTTAGTGCTGTCTTTTTCCCAAAGCCTGCTAAGAATTACCAAAAAGTACACAAGAACTTCACATCTTGGGCAAAGCAAACAACTAACAGACCAGCGTGAGAGAAGACCTGTGTTCTAGCAGTGCATTCTTGGTTCCGTTGCCCTGAGGTAGCACTGGTAGCCCCAGCACTGCTCTCCTGAGTCCTGCCAGAGACCTTCCCAGCAGGAGACAGACTGAGGAGCTGGGGCTGAGCATCCACAGTCAGAGGAGCAACTGGAAGTGTCGGCTTGGCTGGGAAGAGCCACCTAACACCACCTCCTGAAGCCCCTAAACCCTTGCAAAGCCATGGATTGGGGCACTCAGGCTGTTGCTGTCCTTCACATACCCCTGGCTCATGCTGATCCACCTGCATGCAGACAGGTCTGTCCTGCCAGACTGACCTTTGTGAGTTAGTGGCATGGCTAGAACCCTGCATTTGATTTTAAGCTCAGCTTGACAGAAAGGCACTTGCTTCTGTGAAATATGGATGCTAAGAAATGGGGTAATGTGGATAGCTGATGGTCATGCAGACTGGTAGCCCCACTGCCACTCAGGACAGCCCTGCTCATGATGCTGACTGCCTTTCCACTCCCCATAGCTGAGGCAATGAATGTCTCCCACCAAAATAAGAAATTTCCTCATTCTAGTGGACATATTCCAAAGCATTTTGTTCCCATGCTCTCAGCAGCCACCTGAACTGTCACATTCATGCTATATTATGCTGGACAGGGAAGCCAATATAGCATAACATAGCTTTTAAATAACTTCAGATTCTGTGGGGTGAAAGTGTTAAACGCAGAGATGTCACAGCTCTGAGAGAAAAGACGGGACAAGGACATGGAACATGACAATACTGCAATTTACTTCATAAGCTTGTGTATCCAATGAGTTGCTTGGGAGCCAAATTTACCAGTCCTTTATAAGCAGCCCCAGTTGAGGGCATGGGGGTGCTACATAAAAAGCTGCATTCTATCTGAACAGAGCCTCACAGGACTGATGAGTCACAGATTCTCACAGAATCATAGATTTTACAATGTGCTGCTTCAGTATACGTACTCCTGACCTTTATCCCTGCTGCATACACATAGCTTGGAAGTGACAACCCACCAATTTGAACTCAGCCTGCTTACAAAATAAACTAGTGCATTTGCTTGATTTTCACAGAACAAAAGAAGGGTAAAAAATTTTAAAAAAACCTCACAATGACAAGTGATTGGACTGTCTCATATGTTTAACTGTGCACTTCATACACTAATATCTACTCTTCTGAAACCTTCCACATGAATACTTACTTAACAGGGGATTACTTCCCCTTTGTGCAATGGGACACTTCCCTGTCTTCCCCTCAAAATCTGATGAATGCTGTTTCCAAGGTATCAGGAGTTGAGAAGAGCAGTTAGGTAATTTTTAGGTCTCATGTGATGGCACCACCATTCTTCAGTTATCACAGTACTGTACCTTTCACGTATACAGCACCGGTACCATGATAACCGAAAAAGGACAGTTCATACTCTTATTATTTGATGCCATTGTCAGATAAACAAACCTCCTCTCATTTGACTACAGAATAACTGCTCAGTCTCTAGAAATAACTGTGATCTAGTAAATCCCTTGCAAGTCTGATTTTTTTTTTTTTTTTTAACATGGATGCTGTTTCCCCTAACCAGTTTCTCCTAGAACTCAATTTGGCTACTGCTGTGAAAGCTAAAAGAAAGTGTTTTTATAAACACATTAAAAACTAAAGAAAAGCCAAGGAAAGTCTCCATGCTTTACTGGATGTGAAAAGGATCATTGTCATCAAGGATGAGGAAAAGGCTGAGGTACTTAATTGTCTTTGCCTCAGTATTTAACAGTAAGACTCTTATCCTCAGGGCAACCAGCCCCCTGAGCTGGGGTGCAGGGAGCAGAATAGATCTTCTGCAATACACAATGAAGTACTGAGCCAATTAGACACTCAGAAGTCTGTGGGATTGCATGGGATTCATTCAAGGGCACTGAGGGAGCTGGCAGAAGCGCTCAACAAACTGATCTCCATCAGGTAGCATCAGTCCTGGCTAACTGAGCAGGTCCTAGAAGACTGGAAGTTGGCCAGTGTGATGCTCATATCAGCAGGGTCAGAGGGAGGACCCAGGGAACTATAGTAATAGCCCATGGCTTGGATGGCTACCCTCTTCGCTGGGTAAAAAACTGTCTGTATGGCTGGGCTCAGAGATTGGTGGTGGACGGAATTACATCCAGCTGGTGCCCAGTCACCAGTGGTGTTCCCCAGAGTTCTGTAGTGGGGCCAGTTCTGTTCAATACTTTCATCAGTGACCTGGATGGGGGGATTGAGTGCAGTCTCAGTCACTTTGCAGATGACACCAAGCTGGGCCAGATCTGCTGGAGGGCAGGCAGGCTCTGCAGAGGGATCTGGACAGGCGGGATCCTGGGCTGAGGCCAATGGTGTGAGGTTCAACAAGGCCCANGGCCTGCAGGACCAGGGCAGGGATTGTCCCTGTACTCGGCACTGGTGAGGTCACACCTCAAACCCTGTGCTCTGTTCTGAGTCCTTCACTCCAAGACAGACATTGAGGTGCTGGAGGGAGACCAGAGAAGGGCAATGGAGCTGGGGAAGGGTCTGGAGCACAAGTCCCGTGAGGAGCAGCTGAGGCAGCTGGGGGTGTTTAGCCTGAAGAAAAGAAGGCTCAGGAGGGACCTTATTGCTCTCTACAACTGCCTGAAAGGCGGGTGTAGCCAGGTGAGGGCTTGGTCTCTTCTCTCAGGCAACAAGTGACAGGATTAGAGGAAATGGTCTCAAGGTGCACCAATGAAGGTTCAGGTTGGATATCAGGAAGAGTTTTTTCATTGCCAGAGTTGTTAAGAATTTAAATGGGCCACCCGGGTGGTGAAGACACAATCAGTGGAAGTGTAGAAGAAACAACTCTACCTCACGCTATAGTCTAGTTGAGAAAGTGTTCAGTCAAAAGTTGGACTTGATGATCTTAGACGTCTTTTCCAACCTTGATGATTCTGTGATTCTATAATCTAGGTTTACAACTAGCAATATAAGGTGTTCTTTTTTTTCTATCCTCTGAACAACTACCAGCTACAGATGAAGCTTTAGTAAAAACTGAGAACAAAGGACTGATCCAGATGGGATTCTGCTGCCCAATAAAATGTTGAAATAGCACACAGCTCCATGAGTTGGAGCCTTAAGCTGTTTCATAGGAAAAATCACAGCTTTAGATTTTGGCTAGCCTTTTGAAATACGACATTTAATGACACAGCTACAGAGAGATCACTAGGGAAAACACAGTAGTGTACACTAGGCAACAAAAGGCCAACTTTTGTATGATGTACACATACATTCCAGGTCAAGAACCATCAATACACCCTGTCTTTGCAATTCTCAGAAACAGGAATAATACAGAACAGTAAGAGACTAATCTAACATGTAGAAACAAACTCTAGGCAACTTACACCACTTGTCTCATCTGAAGTCAGGTACAAGTTGTTCTATTTGTTACCATAGGCAAAGTCTTCCATATACAAAAAACAGCTGTGCAATAAAATTAGTGAATTAAAACAAGACTGTGTAATTGAACTGAACAAAACAACTTACGTGTATGGAGACAGAGGTCCCAACAGGACTTTGGAAACATCCCGCTGTCCAAGGGTCATAAGGAGCAGAGCAAGGCTCTGATTTGTTGAATCTACACAGCCTCCCTGCAAACCAGAATGTTTTAATAATTAATCTCTGTACAAACCAGAAATTAGGATGGGAGGAGAGCAACAAAGGCAAAAGATACACTTAAAAGGCTGAAATACCACTTCCAATTTTTAAGGGACAAGAAGATAAAAATGTAGATTTTTTTAACAATGATAAATTAATTTCACTTGTCAGGCTGGGAAAAGAACAAAACTAAAACAAAACTCATAAGAAGGTCACATTAAACATCCCTCCTAATCTGTTTTAGCATCCCAGAATGTAAACACTGAAAAATTTCTTTGCAGTAACTGAAAAGAGGTATTAGTTCTAGTTCACATGCATCTGAAGATCTATGAATTCCAGCACTTTATGATAACAATAGTTACATTTGGACAAATAGTTCAGTGTTAGGAGGTGCAAAAGAGCAAGTTAACTCTTGCTGCCAACTTTTCTGGGTTTACACTTGTAAAACATTTCCCTCCATAATTAAAATTGAAGATTTTTTAAAATTGCTAAGTGACAGAGCCATACATAAAATTAAGTAGAACCACACCTACTCATGTATGTATTGACTGTAGTATATCATATGCAAGGTAAATTGTTCTGTATGTGGAAGGTGTTTACTATGATGCATACATTAGTTAGAACTGGAAGGCTAGACTTAGAAATAATAATTGTTTACAAAGCTGGAATATAAATTTAAAAGGATATTTTCAGTCAAGGCTGCTGTAGAGAGAATTTACCAGCTACTGCTATGCAAAACCACTGAAAATAGAAAAAAACCCCTCACATTATTTTGGACTGTCCTTTTATTCATACTGATCCACAGCCACATGAAATCTATGAACAGTCTTCTTCTGCATCAGGTCTAATGCTAAGTCCTCTGAATAGGCTCTCTAGAGAAAGTAAAACTAAAAATTCATCTTTTTAAAACCAAATTCTCTAATGAGGTTAACTGACAGCTACCTTTGTTGACAAGGAAGGCAACCTATCATAATTTCAAGGCATAATATTATCCAAGAATGCAAGGGAGAAAACAAATTTTAGACTACAAAGATTTAGAGAATCAGCCAATGTGACAACCTCAGCATATTTACTCAGTGACAGGCAGAAAGAGAGCCTTTCCAAGGGGGGATCCTGAAGATTTAATTTTCGAGATAGCCTTGTTTCTGTGTGATAAGCCTCAGCTCCACTGCTGTAAAAAAAGCCTCTGCATTTCATGCAATGAACTACAGCACAGCAAAATAAGTAGCTTTATTACATTCACTAGTAAAATGACGTTCACATACTCAACCTAATGCCTCCTATGGGACAGATAAAAATTGTGCTTTATCTTGAGTGAACAGGGTACTTGCAGAATTTGCTGGTGCAATCTAAAGCCATGAATCTCACCAGTTGTATTTGAAACACATACAGTAAGTATTCCTGACACTGGACTTCCTGTAGCTGTAGTTCAGTTAGTAATTCAAAATGCTCCTTGTTATCTGGATGAAAACTTCACATTTTCTGAGCTTGTTTTGTTTGTCTACAGCTGAAAACATTATAAAGTATCTACTTTTATAACCAAATTTATACAAAAGCTTCAAGCAGCATGGAGACAATCATGTCCTAAGAAATATATCAAAACACAATGGATCTATCATGTCCTAACTTCTTTCATAAGCCTTCTTGCTGCAGTGAATCAGTCATCCCCAGTACTGCTGTGCCATCCCCAGTACTGCTGTGCAGCAGCAATCTGTTATGCCCATTTGTGATGGTGCATTCCCCACATCCCGTTGGGCCATTCTATGATCTCCTCAGGAATTCTCATTAGACATCAACCTTGATTAATGGCTCCTAGGCAGTTAAGCTCCTTTTTAGCTTACCAGAAACAGTCTGTTCTCAGGAACTTCTCCCAAACAAACTGCTGTTTTCTAATGGACAGCCTTGGAACATTATTTTTGTCTAAATCATAGCCCAGGAGGAACAATATTATTGTTACTGCACCTTTTGATGAAAATTTAACTAACAACTGACCCAGAGTGTAGCCAGAGCAGAGAATGACAGAAGGCTAAAGCCAAGCATCTCACAATCCTATAGGCAGCAGTATTACCTGAGGGTCTTTGAGTTCTCCAAGGCCACAGCAGGCTGCACCAGCACCTCCCTCTAAGAGGTAAACCTTCCGAAATTCAACAGTACTTGGAGAACAAGCCCCAAAAGCTATTGACACGGCCTGGGCTGATATACTCAACCCTCAAAGCTTAACCCTCCATGTGTTGACAGGTACAAAGCCATCTGACATATTTTACTAAACTTGAGGGGAATTTTTAACCCTTTTATACATCTTTATGTCTGTGTGTGTCCATGTATAAATTGACTTAAATACAATACAGCAAGCATAGTATGAATGTTGCCATCTCTTAATTTTTCAACTAAGTTACTACTGAGCTTACAGAAAACCTTACTGAATCATTTTGTAAATGTTAAGTCACAGAATCAAAGAACAGTTAAGATTGGAAGGGATCGCAGCAGGTCAGCTGGTCCAACCTCCCTAGTCAAGCAGGATCACCCCAGAATACATGACACAGGATTGCATCCATACAGTTCTTGAATATCTCCAGTGAGTGAGACTCCAGAACTTCTCTGGGCAATCTGTTCAAGTGTGCAATCACCTGCATTGTAAAGGATATATAAAAGTATCTTCCTTATATTCAGGTGGAACTTCCCATGCATCAGTTTCTGTCTGTTGCCTCTTGCCCTATTGCCTGGCACCACCAAGAAGAGCTTGGATCCATCTTCCTGGCACCCTCCCTTCAGATATATTGATATCTCAGTCATCTCTTCTCAACACCAAAAAGGTGCAGCTCTCTTGGCCTTTCCTCATTAGAGAGATGCTCCTGTCCTTTAATCATCTATGTCATCTCCTCTGGCCTTGCTCCAGGAGCCCCTTGCCTCTCTTGTCCTGAGAACTGGACATAGAACTCCATATCTGGTTTCACCAGGACTGAGTAGAGGGGCAGGATCACATCCCCCAACCTGCTGTCAGTGCTCTTCTCAATGCGTCCCAGGATATCATTGGCTGCCTTGGCCACCAGGACACACTACTGGCTCATGGACAGCTTATTGTCCACCAGGATACACAGAGCTATTCCCCAGTGGGTCAGTTCCCAACTCTGCTAGTGCCCAGGGTTATTCTTCTGCATGTGCAGGACACTGCATTTGCCTTTGCTGAGTTTCAGGAGGTTCTTCTCTGCCCATCTCTCCAACCTGTTGAGGTGTCTCTGAAGGTCTGCACAGTCCCCTGGGGTATCAGCCACTGCTCCTGGTTTTGTGTCGTGAGTGAACTCACTGAGAAGACATTTGTGTGCTTGTTCAAGTTATTGGTGGAGAAGTTAAACAATACTGGACCAGTATTTAACCTCGGGGGACACCACTAGTGACAGACCTCCAGCCAGGCCCTGTGTTACTGATTACAACCCTCTGGGATCTCCCATTCAGCCAACTCTCAATCCACCTCACTGTCTGCTCATCTAATCCACACTTCCTGAGTTTGCCTGTGAGGATGAGACAGTGAGAGATAGTGTCAAAAGCCTTGCTGAAGTCAAGGTAGACAATATCCACTGCTTTCCCCTCATCCATCCATTTAATTGTTTCATTATAGAAGGGAAGCAGGTCAGTCAAGTAGGATTTACCTTTAATGAATCCATGCTGACTACTCCTGTTCACTTTTTTGTCCTCCACGTGGATAGAAATGGCCTCCAGAATGACCTTTCCAAGAACTGAGTGGAGGCTGACTGGCTGGTAGTTCATCTTCCTTGTCTTTTTTAAAGATAGGAGTGACATTTGCCTTCTTCCAGTACTCAGGCACTTCTGATAACCACAGCATTTCAAAGATGGATGTAATTTGCCCACCTTGGTGTCTATCAGCTCTCTCAGCATTTGTGGGTGCATCCCATCAGGGCCCATGGACTTGTGGATGCCAGGTTTGCCTGACTCCAGCTCAGTCCTCCTTGAGCAAGGAAAAGTCTTCCTTCAATCCTTTCTTCTCCCTAGTCGCCGGGGGCAGAGGCCCCTGAGGGCTGATCTTGTGGTGATGATGATGCCAAGGCAACATTCACTAACTCTGCCTCCTCTGTGTCTTCTGTTAACTCCCACTTCCATTTAGTATCAGGCCCATATTACCCTTTTTTTGCTACTGTTGTATTTGAAAAAGCCTTTCTTGTTGTCCCTGACATTCTTTGCCAGAATGTCTCTGGCATTCTTTACTTGGCTTTCCTTGTCTCTTTTCTACATACTCTGACAACCTCTCTATACTCATTCCAAGTGACCCTGCTTCCAGTTTCTATGTATTTTCTGCTTACCCTTAATGCGTTATCAGGAGGAGTTCTTTATTTATCCATCAGATCTCTTCCCCTTTGCTCAATTTCTTGCACATTAGGAAGCATTGTTCTTGAACCTGGAGGAAGTGATCCTTGAATATCAACCAACCCTCTTGGACCTCTTGGGTCTCTCAGACCCTGTGGGACTTGTTCCTAACAACATTCTCCATGAAGATCTCCCTGTCAAAGTTAAAGTTAGTGCTCTGTGGTTAGTGCTCTGTACTTGGTTCTCTGCTTTCTCCTCATCCAGTACTGAATTCCACACTCTCATGATCAAACCTCCAGCAAGGTTTTCCCTGTTTGTTAGTATCATTTGAGCAGCACACCTGTGGGATCCTCCTCTACCTGTGTCAGGAAATTGGCATCTGTGCTTTCCAGGAACCTCTTGGGCTGTTTGTGTTTCACTGTGCTGGTTCTGCAGCAGATGAAAGGGTAGTTAAAGTCCCCCAAAAGAACCAGGGCCTGTGACTTCGAGGCTGCTTCATGCTGCCTGCAGATGGCCTTATTTGCTTCCTCCTCCTGATGAGGCAGCAAACACCCACAGCATTTGTCACCCTTACTAAGTCTGCCCTTTTATCCTGACCCATAAGCTCATCATTCACACCAAGACAGAGCTCAATATGTTCCAGGTGTTGCCCCACACACACGGACAACTCCACCACCCTGCCTTCCTGGTCTGTATCTCCTGAACAGGGTGTAGCCCTTTATGCCAACATTCCAGTCTCATGAACTACCCCACCATGTCTCTGTCACCACAACAAGATCAAAGCCCTGTGACTGCATGCAGGTCTCTAGCTCATCTTGTTTGCTCCCCACACTGCGTGCACTGGTGCACATGCACTTTATAGTGAAATATTTGATTGTGTCAGTGTTCCAGTAGTCAATGATTAAATGCTGCTACATTCTTTAGACAAACTGTTGATCAAGACTGGGGCTACATTTTGCAAGGGGTCCACTTTTGTGACTCAAAAAGAGGACCTCCCTTTCCCCTTTTGTAGTCTTATCTTTTTCCATCCTTACCCTTTTTGCATGCCTGTTCTCTGTATAAATCATTGCAGATTCATCCTAATCCAAATTTTTCTTTGTGCGCTTCATCTATGTAATAAGCAATACTGAACCTTGCCATCAAACTTTGTTGCAACAAATTTATACAAAATCTTGCTTTTGATGATACTTTTGCCAGGGATTTAAGTGATCTAAACCACTCACTTGCAACACCATTCCTACAAAGGCAGTTCCCAGACAGTGATGTTAAGTGATCACTTGTAATCTAATGACTGAACAGTAACTTCTGCCAAGTGAAGGACTTAAAACTCTCAAGGAGGCCAAGCTTTTTCTATCAATCCACCTGCCACTTACTCAAGAGTCAAAAATTAAAAACAATGCTCCCAAAAGAAATGGGATAGACAAAGTCAGAGCCAAGGTACCTTTGTTCCAGAATAGCTGGTGCTTATTACCAATGTAGAATGCAGCTTCTAGACTGTATTAATTCAGTCTATGGCAGTTGCTCCATTGCTTACACTCACTACAGAGCTAGATCCAGGTGGTTGTGACAATTAGATACAGATCACTTAAGATCCAATTAATTTTTAAATGTTATACAAATACTACAGCTGATGTGTACATACAAATACCATAACCCTGCATATTGGACAACAGTGTTTCAAAAAGATTTATTCTTCTGAGCTTGAGCCAAGTTTTAATTGAGTGTTAGTTATATTTTGGCATACACACAATTTTGTCCCTTACCTGTGTGGTATATATTTGCAGCACTCAATAATTTGTTATGCAAAGGGTAACAAATTATTGCAGAGGGTTTGTGTTTTGTTTTCCAGGGCTAGGGGTTTTTTCCAGAAGAATGGAGCAAAGCCTTACCACACTGAAGTAAGACCATCTTGAAAATTAAGCCACCAATGAAATCCTTCACTCATTTTATCTCTAGTTCAACGAAACAAACAGCTTTAGCCTTCCTGCCCCTTCAAGGTCCCCTAGCAACTCGGCCTTTCTTCATTAAGGAACTCAGCCTTAAATAGGTACACGTACTCCCCTATTTTTCATGATTACAAAGAAAATTAAATCCTTTTCCAGTTCTTTCAGGCCTTTCCATTCTGCCAATTAGTCTCTACATAAAGCTCCCATAAACAATGGCTTTCAAAGACAAGAGTTAAAATCCTTACTGGCCTTCTACAATTAAGCTTCAGAAAGAGATGCATATGGATTTGTAATGACAATGCTAGTCAGTCACTCCACTGACCCCTCTTGCAGAGCTACTGCAATTAAGGCACTGTGCCACTTATTATTAGTCAATTAGCTCTGACATCTTTCCATCAACAAATGTGCATCAAAAAAGCTCTGCTGATTCCAAAAACCATGCAACCTATTTAATATCTTTTTGAAGGCTTAGTAAAAGGACATTTAGCAAGACTCAAATCCTTGTATTTCCTAGGTGGCAAAGTTTACACAACAGCAAGCACTCTACAAAATGTGCCTGGATCCCTTTCAACAGTAACTCCAACTCCAGCAGATTTGTGGATGATCCCAACACCTAAAGCCCTTTTACAGAGATTTGTCTCTGTGCTCTCAGGGTGCCTTTGTCTGATCAATACTCCCTGGCTCCCACAGCATAGTACCTACTGGCAAAAACATAGATAGTGAAATAATCTCATAAAGAGAAAATCCAGAAACAGGAAAAATAAATTCTCCCTTGAGCCCTGTATTCAACAAGTAGGTGGTGTAAAAAGATGTGGGACTTAAAGATTGCCTATTCAGAGCAATCTATTCTTGCTTTTTCAGGTTTTTAGTTTCACTGAACATCTTACCTAGGTAAAGAAACATTTAAAAATAGTATATTAAACCTAAACAAACTGTAAACTTTGCAACAGTTTTTATATCCTCTCTGGGTTCAACACTAAATCAAACTGACCTAACAAAAAAAACCAAAAAGACCAAACAAAAAGCTCCACCCCAAACGAAAAATACCTATGTCCAAAAACCAAATATCCTAAAAAAGCCCATCCCAAAACAAAAAGCAAACTAACTCCCGAAAATACAAAAGAAAGAAAATGAGAAAGAAATCTATCTTTCAAAATTCAGGCTAGCACTGTAGGACCATGTGTGTGATACATAAATTTAAGTACTTATTCTGAAAACTACATAACAAAACCCATCATATTGTCCTTGATGGAGGGAGAGGGGAATTCACTAAATAATGACTAAATGCTGCAGTGAAAAAGTAGCACAATAACCAAAAATGCTAGCAAACCAAAACTTTTCCACAGTGAGCTGCTGTAGTGAAGGAAAATAATCTGTACACTGCTCAGCATTTTTCACTCACTATTGGACAGAAGTCACCCACACATAATGTAATCTTCCAGGAGCACCAGTGCTTCCATAGCAAGCCACAGCTAACAGCCTCACTCAGAATCTGATCTTCAAAGACACTGAAACCTGACAGCCTATTACTTTATGATTCAAAGACTTGTCTGACCCTGGTTCCTCCTCAAACTTTTTTTTCCTGTTGTCTTAAGATCCTCACTATCCTTTGCAGAATTTGACTCATCATATTCAAATGGCTGCCATACACTAAAGCAGAAAGTTACTTGCTTTAGGCTTTCCAGCCCTCTTAATTTCTTAAGTTCTCTGACATCTGACTCTGTGAAAAACACAATATCTGGACAAATTCCCTCATTAGTTTTAATCTGTCAAGTGCTGAATGGCTTCCAAAGGAAAAAAAAATACTTGTTGCTGCTGATAAAAGTATGTGGAAACTGGATGTTTGATGTCTCTGGACATCTGACTACCTAAAGATGTTTTCCAAGACATTTCCTCAAACAAATGTACCAAAAGATTTTTACAGTCCACACCTGAAATAAAAATAACTACATAATTGCAGAAACAGATGTTTCAGTCACTAGTTGTGACTACATTTCCGCACACATACTTAACATTCAAAGAGAAGGGGTCTAGATTGTACCCAGCAACCCAGGAAGAACATTTTGGTGGTGGTATTTCTATGAGACAAGAAATCTGGGCTATAAAAGTCCTTTAGCAACATGGTTTATACACTGAATAAACAAAGACAAAATATTAATGGAAGACTGAAAAAGGTGACCAACTGGTAATTCAAACAGGGAAATTTGCAATAGGGAAAGGGAAAAATAACATGGGCACACAATAACAATCTAACACAGGTATGGATGTGATTTATGAGGCTGAGGGGCTTTTTTATATTTAACTACATTCCCTAGTACAGAATCTAAATAATGACAGTTTTAACACTCTGCAAAGTCACACAGGTTATTACATTTCAGAGTAACTACTTGCTGTTTTAAATGATGAGCAAAATTTGTAGATTACTGCCTCCTAAAGGCCAAACGTGTTTTATCAATACTAAAATGTAGTTTTTTAAACATTTGTGGAGAGATAAAACAAAGCAGCTGGAAGGTCTTTTATTAAATCAGAAACTCATCAGGGTGCTATTTGTCAAATTATTTGTAACACTGAAAGCTGCTCATCCACTAAAATTCTTGCCACAAATGAAAATCATTTTAATAAAGAAAAATACCTATGCTGAAGGAAACTGCCTTCCACTTAGGATACCTAAGTAAACACCATCCTAGCTTCCTTCCAACAACCCATTAAGACAATTCTTCATACAACCAATAATTGCCAGCACATTTGACTTTGTCGTCAGCATCACAAAGCATGCAACATGGAGCCTTGTTGGGCTTTTTTCCCCATCTGCTCCCTCTCTCCTACGTTTTTCCACTCATAATGTCCCATTCTAACCACTAGTTTAGAAGCACTGACTATATTACCCATCCATATTACTTAAAAAAGTAACACCTCATTTGAAGCTAACTGAATTCTGTTGCAGACAGAAAGCAACAGAAGAATTTTCCACTCCCATGATTCATAATAACACATACCAGACATTGGAAATAACTTGCCCCAGTAAGCCATTACACTGTTAAAGGAATCATGCAAAACTACACAAAACTACTCTTTACCTGGATGAAAATGACACTGGCAGCACCAGACAATCTATTTGGATCTGAGACTGTCTGAAAGTGTCACCAAACCACCTTTACCTGTTTTATCACCTCCTTCCCTTACACCTGCACACATATATATGAAACATATTGGCCACTTACTCTATAGATCTCCTCAAGCAGCAGCTTAGCACAGTTCTGGCCCAGTTCCTCAGGAAGCACAGCTGCTCCCTGGCCCTGAGGGTTTGACGCCAGCTCAGCACTGAGAATAGTGCCATTGATGGTTTCTGCAGTAAGGCACATGCCAAAACCTGGTGATCTGAAAGAAAGGGAAAAAGTGCATTTCATTTATGGACAAAATTGGAGTAATGAGCCAAGAACTTCAAGTCATGAACAACTCCTCCTATAGGATGACAAAGTCCTGTTTGATACAATAGATTGACACTGGAAAAAGAAAATTAACAACAGTATTTAAAAGTCAAACCCAGTACCACTTGCCATAAAACACTCTATGCTGGCTTTTCTTGGGCCAAACTCTTCATTTTTCTTTCAGGAAAAACGAAAAAGAAAATAAAAAGCCATACAAACCTCAGAAGTGTTTGGTGTTTTTTTTAATAGAGGAGGGTACCTTTCACATTTATTTAATTTGTGTTTGATAAACATTTCAAAGGTATCTGGGGCTTCTTTTCTGCAACACTCAAAACCAAAACTACCCTTCTTTGAGGCTTCATCTCTTTCCCCTGGAAGCCGCAATATTTAGCAAGATTAGACTAATTAGTTAGTATCAAGGATACTGCTATCATACTGGATTCATAATTAGGATGAATGTCACAACACACTAAAATCAGAAACCCAGCCAGCCAAGTTGAAATGGATTCAGTTCCTCTTCCCATGCTACTGTTTAACCCTCTGCATGAGCTACATGTAGTAAAAATAATGTTGCTGTTTCAATTAATTTGACTTTTTAAATTTCATAAACAGATGAGAAACATAATCGAGACCCCAAAACCACACAGCTCCTAGAAAAATTTTTGCAATTCTGATCCTGTAAACAGTCCGGAGCCATTAAAGTTATAAACCTGGTATATTAAATATAATGAAGGATTAGAAAAGACAAAAAAAAATAGAAAAAATTATTCAACAATTTCTAGGTTCATAAACTTTTGAATCTAACAAATTTTAAGGAAATATTTCAAAAAGCAGAAACAGAGAAAGAAAACATGCATGCCTGCACTTAAGCATACAGACGAAAGACAAACAAATGAGTTACCAAGAATCTTTCAGTCTCAAGGAAGAGTGACAAGAGGACAACAGAGATTACAGATACCAGCAAAATTGTCTGAATTGCATCCACTACTTCTGTGTTCTGCTGGCAAACAAAATCTGTGGAAGTACAGTAAGTTAATTTTCCAGCCCTTGCTAGTCAGAGGACACTCCTTCAGCCATTCAGCAGAAGTCGACCCATACTGCTTTAACACTTCCTTAAAACACCTCGGTGCCATCTTTAATATTACTATTTCCATCAGAAGGTGTACAGTCAATTTTGAATCTTGGTTTCCTGAACATACCATGACACCTTTGATCTTAATCTCTCTTCAAAGCAACCAATTTAAAAATTAAGAAAGCTCAAATTGCCTTTAGTGGCAGAAATGATGTTTAATGTTGATGCATTCCTTGTTTAAGAAAACATAATTCTATCCCTGTTATGTAAATAAAACAAATGTATGTAGTGAATCACCCTTTCTGTGTGAGAAATATTTATTTCAAATCAACAAAATAGAAGATTGTGATTTAAAACTCAGTTAAATTCGATCAGGACACCCTAACAGATGAACAAACGCAGAATTACATATCTGCTTCCTGTAAATTCTGGATACTCACTTTCCAGAGTTGACCCCCTTCATATGATCTGTGTAGATATAGATGTCTGGGAGGAATTTATTCAGGATGCCCCTTGCGGATTCCACCATTCTGTTTGCCATCTGTGGTGACACTCGGACAGAGTATCTACATTTCTGAGCTAAGAAATCCATTTTGGTCACAAGAAAAATTGACAGCAAAGACTGACAAAAGTGAAGAGGCTCCACCCAGTCCATTATTTCAGAAAATGTGTTCTTTATACATCTATTTATGGGCTTTTGTCCATGTTCCTGTACCTAGAGAACCATATGCACATAAGTGCTTTCTACAGCTTTTCACTGATACACCTTGAAGTGAAGTACGCAGAACATGTGCTGAAGAACAGATTACATCTAGGTAAACATCTATCTTGAAAATGCCCTTCATCAAATATAAATTGCTATTCTGTCATCTTATACTTTCCTATGATGGAGGAAGTCCTATGTGCTATGTTCTTCACGTTTTATTAAAACACAATCCTGAGTGAAATTTTTGTGAATTAGCAGCAAAAATATCCTGCCTTTCTGTTTCTGTCAGGGAGAAATTGGGAAGGTGAATAAGAAATTAAAAGATAAATGCTCCAACAAAAAATTTAAAAGGCTCCAAGAAAAACATCTTTGCTATCTCCAACTATTTTGCAATGTTCTGAGGCTATCAAATTCACTGGTTTTCTAGTCACTCAGCATCTGAAGGTTCAACCTTCAGACCCACCTTCAGACCCACTCCAACCCACCTCCTCACAGTACATAAGAGATGAACTGCCTTTCTGCTCTTGTACTCAGGTGCTGCTTCAGAGAAACTCCCAACAGATCTTCAAACGTACAAAGCACATTATACTTTAATTTCCAGCCCAACTATAATGCAGACTCAGTGCTCTACACATTTAACCACCCACCTGCCCATACATTCACATAGTGCAGAGAAAGACACTCTCAAAACTCCCAGCTGGCAGGGAAGAATTTCCTTTTCTACAAATTTCTATAGCCTCTCTTGTGGAGTAGGCAAACAAAAAACTTTAGGATCTTAGGGCAAAATCATTAAAAAATAATCAGAAAACTGGTTGTTGTGCACAGTTGATGCACTGAGTATTTTGGATTACATAAAAGGTTGGTGTAATACAATCTCCACAGCTGTGAGGAAGAAAATTTAACCAGATGAATCTTGGAGGAACAAAAATACACATTAAAGAACACAAAGACTTATCCTTACAGATGTTTTGTTTTCTATGGCCTTGAAGGACCACTTAACAGCTAAACTAAAATGAGACTGCCCCTCACCAAGCCTAAAGGCAAAACTGTATCCCTGAGAAAAGGCCCTGGAAAGCCTACAGCAAGGTAGAAGTTCAGAATTCAATCAGATACACCAACCAAAACCAGTCAAAGTGGTCAAGAATGGTGCTGCATATTAATGTCAATTTAGAACAACAGCAGTAAAGTTATGATCATTGCTTCCTCCTTCACATAGCAACATATAGAACTGCTTACTAGAGAGCAGAATGGAGACATAAGAAAATTACTTTCTCCACCAATATACCACAGCAGCTATCATCAAAAGCACAATGAGCTGCCTCCTTTCTGTTCTGCAGCACATGCATTCAGTAAAACTGCTCTTGCTTGGCACTACTGCACTTATCTAAATGCTAAAATTGGACAGGGTAGTATAAACATCCAGTTCTCAAACACAGTTGTGACAGTATGCCATAAAATAAAAGAAGAAACAGGCTGCAAATCTACACCTCTGGCAGAAAATGTGACCTCGTTCCTGCTTTTCTTGAGGGTAATCAACACCAAATCATGTTTGGAACTCTTAAACAGAAATTAAACTACATGTCGGCCACTGCTTAAGACAGTTTTATATAAGGGATTTCTACCTTCTTCCTACAATGAGAGCAGATTCATGACATATACCATACAAAGGCCATGGGAGAAAAAAATCAAAAAGAAATAAACAATCCAAAACACTGACTAAATCTGCAGTTGTTTGAAAAAGTAAGGAGTTCACAACAGTATTTTGTGCCCTTATCTCTGTGCAGAATAAAACCTCCTCCACTTTCACATGCAATGGTACTACCAAAGGTGAAGAGCCAAAGTCTTTTCTTTCAAAACCCACCAAAAAGCTTAGTCTGTGCTGCAAGGTATAAACTGAGCCAAGATTTAAGCTCCTACCTAACTTCTGCTAAACTAGTAACGGCCAAGATGTCACCTATTTAATCCACAACTAAATTACATTGGTTACCACTGAATTTACACACAAAGTATGATTTCTTTTAGTGCTCCTAGATTATGTGATGGAAAGTATTTTAAGCTTTTCTTGCGACTGAAAAGATTTTAAATACTGCTGTTCAGTTTTGAATTTATTCACTTGCTTACAGATGCTTTTTGAACAGCAATGTTTTGAACACAGGAGTTTTGAGACACAGCCCTGAAATCTAGTTCACTCCTCTGTGTAATGTTTGCCTGTGTTACCCAGATACCTGCTCAGGAATGTGGATGCACTTCTGTGACTTCCAAGTTAGGGGATTTTTTTTTTTTTAATAAGAAAACTCCTTTACAAGTAGAAAAACACACAGATGAACAAAAAGGATACGCCGTTCCTCTGATGCGCTTGATTTTTCCAGGGTCTGTGAACTGAATGGGCCGCAAGACCTTTCTCACTGGGCAAGCAAACAGTATCTCTCCACCCCCTTTGGGAGGCATTCCTCTTCGGTTGATCTAGAACAAATAATGGAGGAAAAAGCTGGTTAGTAAATAGTACAAAGAATGCACCTACACGCCCCAAAATTACACTTTTACTTCATACAGAATAAAATGCTTTAAGTAGGGACATTACATGAACACAGACCAGAAACCGACATCCTAAAGGCAGAAGTGGATTTTGCATCAAAACTAAAAGCAGCATTGAATTCTTTATTCCTCTCAAGCAAAGTATGGCATGGCTTCTGAGCAGGAAACACAGCAAAACCAAACAAAAACATCCTTACCAAAACAGCCTTGGCTTAAGACTCATCTCTAGTAGCAGATATACACCTTGCTGCTGAGGAGACTAGAACTATTTGATTTGAGCTCAGTTGATTAGAGCATGGTGCTAATAATGCCAAGGTTCTGGCTTTGACCCTCACGTGGACCAGTCACTTAAGAGTTGGACTTGATGGTCCTTACAGATCCCTTCCAATTCAGAATATTCTGCATGAGAGGGAACTAGAATGAACTCATTCCCACTAACAAGTCTGTCTACTGGACCCAGTCCCACCATTCCAAGCCAAGGATGGAGCTGAGACATGGGCCAGTGAGTGTGTCTGGGTTGGGAGCCCACAGCCAGACAGGGCAGCTGAAGGCCAGCCCTGCTGCAGGGTCACAGGAGCAGAGGCTCAGTGCCCCACAGGAGACAGTGCCAGGACAATGACATGGGCACCTGGGCTGTGGGCAGGGTGGGGGTGAGGCGTTGCAGAGCAAGGCACCAGCAGGCCCCAGCAGTGCAGCCAGACCCTTCACACATTTCTCCAACCTAAAAGAAACCCAAATTTATATCCAGATTTACTGGGCCTCTGAAGACTTTAGTCTTCAAGAAAAGCTTCTTTCCTTCATTTTCCAAACTGGAAGCAAATCTCAACTACCCAAACACAGATCCAGCTCTCCTACAGGTGAAAAAAGTTAAAGATGCCACTTTCACTCCCTACCCCGAAGCATGGGGCAGAATGAACAAGGAGAAATAAAGAGATAATAAATGAACTAAAAAGCAACAAAAAACAAAAAGCTTTCTCAGTCCTCTTTGGAGACTAAGAGAAGTCACTACTTTTCTCCTCAGCCTCTCTATCCTCTCTATCACTGTGTGACTTGTAGCCACAACTAATTATCTGTTAGAGACAGAAATCCACAGCAAGCACATCACCCTGAGAAGTACTGCAGGAACATAATTTCAACATGTGTTTTAAAAGAAAGGAACAAACTGTCTTACCTTGATTTCCAGACTTTCACCATCAATTCCAAACTTCTTCAGAAGGGGTAGAGCTGTTGCCTTAAGGACATCAACCTATGGAACACAGATTTTTTAAAAAGGACTCTCCATTGGAAGTTAAGTTAATCAGTAATTTAAAAATCACTAAATTATGAAGTGACTAACAGAGACAAGCTTCTTCATAGAAGGTTTTTTATGGGAAGATATGGGAATGCAGCACAGAGAGTTTCATCTAGTTAGACTACCACAGCACATCATTACTAAAAAATTTCCTAGAACAAATTATTGGCAGATAGAATTTCCTATTCTGGCTTTCTTTCTCAGACTTTGAATGCCATTATGTCAAACAGCTTTCTTGTTTCTCTGACCAGTGAAACATTTCCCTGAACCTTTCTCTATTATTGAGAAAATAATATTCTTCTGTCATTACTACAGAGTTCTTTAATTCTTTAAATTAATTCTTAAAAGAATTAAAGAATTAATTAATTAATTAAATTAATTCTTTTAATAATTCTAATGGCTAAACAAATTAATGCAAGAACCACTGCATTTTTTCAACCAGCACTGCAAGAGCAGGCCCTTGATTTGGCAGAAAGATAATTCTTCTATCAACTGAAAATTTTTTTCTTCTTACCTGTTTCTAAGAAACAGAAGTTTATAGGTAGCTTCCACTGAAGCAGTTAAAAAAATCTGAAGTGGGCAACAACACCATCAGTGTACTCCCTTTTAAACCAGGTGCTCACCAGCTCCAGGTCTGAACAGAATTATCCTTGCCATTGCTCTTCCTAATTCCTAAAACTACAGGGACTGCCTTCTTCTTCCCTCTTCTGAAACTTCAGTATGACTTTGCCAAAAGTGATAAAAATTATTTAGCAGTGCAACAGCACAGGGAGTTACCCAAGACAAACAGCTCTGGATAGACAGGATCAGGACAGCATGACCAGAGACAAACACAGATTAAGGAAACAGTCATGACGTAGACAGTATTTGAGGAGGCAGATAAAAAGCACCCTCCTTCCCATGCCTTCAGCCAAAATTTACAATTCTTGAATTTCATTTTGTCTGCTTTGAAGAGAGTGCAAGCCACTGACAAAACAGCAGCACATACCTCACCTAACACTCTGTTAGTGGTACCTGAAGAGCTATGAGTGTATGCTGCAGTTCTCATTTTCAATTCCTGCTGGACAACATATTTCCTTTGTTACAGAGAGGCATTTGGTGTTATTTTTAGTATCAATATTTGAATGTCTTCATTAAAAAAACTCAACCTATAAGCCAATGCTTAACTTCTTTTAACTTACAAAGTACATGTTTTTTTACAGCCAGGCTACCTTGCTTTGGCTCTTCAGTAGTATTCATTAACTATACAAATTTGACTTTTGGAGCAAAGCTTTTACTAACATGCATGTGCACAAGCATGTGAATACCACTGGCAGAAGTCTCAACAAGCTGATCTGGTTCAAATTAAAATTACACAATGTTTCTTCTTCTCATGAAACTAACATACCAGTAAAAAATAAAAACTCTACTGTGTAGGTTAAGAACTCAAAAAGCCTCAAGACTTGTTATACTTTTAAGTCCTCGTAAAAGTTCCAGGCGTAATACCCAGAGGTACCAGAGAGACAAATAATAAGACTGACTGTTCCAATTCTGCTGCCTAAATAGAGGCAGCAATCAGCAGTATTTGAAGAATGGGAAAAGGCTGTTCTGCCCTGCAGACAAGTGGGGAGTCGGGCAGGATGTGAAGCAGTTCACTGAAAATCACAAAACAGCAGCTGGACTGAGTTGTAAACCCATTTTTCTATCCTTTTGCCTTTTCTCAGCCATAAACCCTATCCCTTAGCTCCTTTTGGAGGGCAGTTATTCCATTTCCAGAGCAGACAACATAGCACCAAGCAGCACCAAAACAGATGTATCATACAACTGATGGTATACCTCACCACAAATGACAATATTCTAAGTCTCATAGGTATTATTTATTCACAAAGTTGTGTAAATGCAAATAATTTCCTTTAAAGGAATCTACAATAGCTAAGAAAAAGGTGGAAAAGTAACTTTAGGAGTCTCTTATCCAGTGCAAAGATTAAAAAAAAAAAAAAAAAA
>VWZU01013446.1:80519-101017 GCA_013397095.1 Sterrhoptilus dennistouni | reverse complement strand
AAAAAAAGAAGCTGTGAGATAGTGCACCAACTTTTTGTCCTAATATATGGACAAAATAATATATAATTTATAATAAATAAATTTTATTATAAGTAATATATACCCATTTGGATATGGTTGTGCCTGTTTTGTTCCTTTTGTAATAGTGGCTTTCTAAATAACCTGAGCTCTGTATAGATGGGCAAAAGGCAATGTTTTTCAAACTCTATGGGTCTAATAATAGTTTGCCATATTCTAAATCTTTCTAGGCTCAAAAACTCACGAATCTTTCCAAAGTAAGTTAGAATTGTTCCCTGTGAACCTTGCCTTGCCCATAATTTTAGATCACTGTGGTGAGAGCAATGCTGGAACATAAATCGGTAGCAGAGCTAAGCATAAAGTACACATTAAACTATCTAGACATGATTTATTCCTTCTCCCAACCTACTTTTGCAGGATACATGGTTCAAAGCACACTAGAATAATAAAAGTGGTATGAAGAAGGGAGGTAGGGAAAAGAAGAGACATTTTGTACCCAGGCAGACAGTCACCTTTCCAGTTTGTGACGTGCTGGAGGACTCAGCCACCACAGTCTGACTCTTTTTCCGATTGTGAGCATGTTTTGAAGTCTGGCCAAGGTGCACAGTGCCTATTTCTAAATGGTCTTTGTACTTTTCAAAGCCTGACTAAAAATGTGAACAGGCAGTAAGGGGAAATGGTTCCTTTCTTCTTTTTTTTTTTTTTTTCCTCTCATCACCAAAGCTACTATTTGCATTATTTGAGGGCATGTACTGCTTTTCAGTTCCTCGTTTGAAGAAGGGCCTCTGTCCTGTTGCACATTCTATGCACTGAGTGATGGGACTGGCATTTTTCATTGCTTTCTGCTGAAAGTAGTCGTATCTTGTGTGCATATGTCAGTCTATCCCATTTTCTCTTCTTTGGTTTTCTGTAACTAGATCTCAACTGCCTGCAAGTAAAGGCTTCTGCAGATCCACAATGAAACCCGTATATAACTGCTATTCTGGATTACTTAACATAATTAGGTAATTGTTTTATAAGTGAAAGATACAGAAACTATGCCTAGGACACAACCCATGTGACTGAATTTCTTCCTGGCTGTATCCATGATTTGGGTGAACTACAGCGTGCTACTGCCTGCCATGTCAGAGCATGGTGTGGTAGCTGGAACTATGATACATAGATGGAATTTTAGTGAGCCAGTGGGATTAATGACTGGTACTAAAGGTTAGTGAGTTCCATGGGAAAATACTAGTGTCTGTATACTCCTATAAATAGTGTACAATATCTATAAACATCCTCTTGCAACTCTAGTAATCATAAAAATACATATCTGGCAAGCCTATTCCACTGCAGACTGCTTTCTTAAATGCCAAAGGCATTTATGTTTGTGAGGGAGCATAAGTATAAGTTAGTAACTAGCCACTAAGCTGAGAAAATAACTTTTCAGGAAGTCTGAGGGCTGATATGTTAATAAACTTCTATCCTTTCTATTTCTTATTTTGAAGACCCTTGGCTAATGACCTCTCCTCATTTTAGTTTTTGGAACTTCATATTTCAAATACATACTAGTAAATTTATTCAGAGGATGAGGATACAGGTGTGTTTTGCCCTACAGCTGGGTCTAATTAATCTGATACATATTTGCCTGGTCAGATCCTTCTTGATCATCCAGATGTTTTTTAATTTTGGCAAGCATGCTGTCTGTCTTGTTTACAACTTTCCTGTATCATCCTGATCAAAACAATATTTTGCAGGCCTGTGGGCTTTTTTTCACTTGCTGGAGGTCAGAGATAGTGTAATGCAACTTTTACTTTTGCAGAAGTGGGAATCCTTGCCAAGTCCTATGTTGATCAAGGGCAGCTTATTCCAGATGATATAATGACACAACTAATGCTGAGTGAGATAAAAGGTCTAGACCGGTACAACTGGCTATTGGATGGTAAGTTATTATTGGATGGTATGTTGGATATCACTGTATATGGAGAGAAAATCTGTTCTGGAAAACTTTGGACTGCTTTGGTTGCTGGTTGCCAGCTTCTTGTGATATTTTCAGCTGATAGTCTGCCCCTGTTTCTTTGGCTGACAAATGCTTTGGGTGTATCCTGCCTTCAGAACATTACAGGGATATTTAACTCATGTTAAAAAGCGTAGTTCAACATCGCAGAAAAGTTTCAAAACTGGCAATTCTGGTATTTTTAATGATAATTTATATGGTATTGCCCTGTTAAAATAGGCATGAGAAGTTTCTTTTTTAAAATCTTCTTAAAATAAAGTCCTTGGGGAATGGAAAACTTGAAGGATGGGGCTTTGGAATTATTTAAATAGCAGGGTAGGGATGTGATGCAGTAACAAGGTAAGTATGGAAAAGTACTGCAGTAGTGTGGAGCGAATAAAAACCATTGCTCAATTGCCCTAAAAGGTCTCCTTCATTTGCTTTGTGGTTCTGTTCTCCAGAGTGAACTGTTTTGCAATTCTGCAGTGTAAGCTCATTGCTTAAGCATTCACGCTAGAGAGAAAATACTTTTGCTGCTGTCTTCATGAGCTGGATGGCTCTTATTATTCCAGCCCATGGGAGTGCAGCTGGGTGCCCAGCAGAAAAATGGTGATTAGGCTGGATGTGTGTTTTTTCAGACTGTAGTCACAACCTGTCTCAGTAGATAAAATAAAAAAAGTTAATGGTGTGGCTTTCTATTTAGAGAGAGTGCAAAATCCACAGTGGTCTTTGTCTCTGAGTGCTTTATTGTAGTTATATTTATATAGTTGCTCTTACATACAGTTGGATATGTTCTGGTGGCTTTAGTCACAGTTGGGTTCCCCACTGAGATAAAGGCTTCATTCCCACAGTGAACAGTACAATGAAACGTAAACAATAAAGCAAAGAATGGCAGATATTGGGTTTTTTTCCTTTAGTTACAGGTCCCATCTAGACACAGTTCTAGTCCTATGGATCTGGATGCGTACCAGTATAGCTGTGCCCACTGGCAGCTCTTAGCAAGAGGATTGTGTTGAGACCAAAAGAGAATAATCAATTTCTGCTGCATGTTAACATGCTCCTGCCTTTAAACTTTTGGAGCAGAAATTTTGTTTGCATCAGCGTTTGTAATGAGATTCAGTGAATTACACTAGGGGTAGTTCTGCCATAATGGGCTTTGCAGGAACACTGTTCTGTTGAAATATGTTAACCCAAAATCTTTAGTTTGGTAACTAAAATGTGGAATAAACAGATGGGGTCATTTAGCTCAAACCAGAGTTGCTGAACTGCTTGTATGCTCATTTAACCAAACACCCACTCAACTGCCTTACAATAAGTTGGTGGCTTCTAGCGTCAAAGCAGATGAAGCAGTCTGAGTTGTATGTGTCTGTGGGTATAATCAGTTTAGATTTATGTGCTGTATAATCTGGAGCACTTTTCGTTGTGTTCCTGGAATCTTCCTAATTCATCACATGTTGCAGATCTTCTGTATAGAGAAAACACTGTGTAGAAAATGCCAGTTCAATATGAATGAAATGCATTTGTAAAGGCACTTCAATTTTTTGAGGTATTTTCTCATTACTCAGTCCCAAGAAAACTCATTTTCCAGTTGCATAACTTAGAAGCATGGTGGCTGCTAATTGTAAGAAAGAACAGCAGTTTTTGAACAGTATTCAACAGCAATGTTAAATGTTCTAAATGTTCTCTTAACATTTAGAAGCACTTCCATGAAATAATGTGACTATGGAGAAATAGGATGAGGGCAGCTCATGACCGTGATACAAACCCGGTGCAAGAGACGTAATGCACAAGCAAGCACTTGATCTGAGTTAATCAGCTCTGTCTATTTGTAATGTTTTTCCTTACTCATGCAATGGACAGATCAATATTATGCAAGAGTTTCTTAAGTTTGTACCTACCTATCAGTACTTGCTTTTATGGGGAAGTTTACTTGTACAGTATGATGCAAATTACAAGCCACTCAGGAACATGAGACTATGCTAGAGGTTTTTGAGGCGAGGAATTAGGATGCAATAGCATGTTCTGCAGTAGTTTTTACCACTGAAGGTCTTGTGCTCAGTTTTTAATTTCAAATTCTTTGTAGAGACCTTGGCTTTCTTGTTCTTTGTTCCCACTGCACCCCTCCTAAGTTCCACTAGATTTATCTAATAGTTTCAGGCCTATAGAGTAGGGAGCCACAGAGTTCATGGGGCAAAATGCAGCATCTGAAGTGAAGAGACAGGTTCCTTCCTGATCATTCTGAGTGTTCTCACAGTCATCATACCTGAGGACAGTTTAATACACTAAAACTTTTAGGAGCCTCCTAAATTTTGGACTGCCTCTGGTAAATATATTTAGCTTACTGCAACTGAATAAAACAGGTTTGTAATGGCCACCACCTTAAGCCAGACTTACACAGCTGTGAAAGTAAGAGAGTCACAAATGTTTCTAGATTGTTCTGACTTCTGAGTTAAACTTTTCACTGGAACTTTTATTATTCCAAATGTGTATACAATGCTTTTATGCAGTGTAGTGGTGTGTGAATATATATGAATATGGGGTCCTTTTGCACTTTTGTTACAATTTTGGGAGGATGATGAGCTAAAATGAAGAAATGAAAGCTGGGAGGCATTAAAAAAGTTAAAATGCCATGACACAGTGAAAGATAATGGAAAACCTGATGTCTCTTCCATCCTTGTAGAATATGACAATGCTTTTTGGTTTTTTTGCTGTGTAACAATTATTTTCTCTAATGACTCAATCCAGGTAATTTTTTGCTGTAAGTCTGCTTTTGGAATTTTATGAAGTTGTTTCCTTTAAAAAGGTTTCCCCAGAACAGTTGCTCAGGCAGAAGCCCTTGATAAAGAATGTGACATAGACACTGTGATTGACCTAGATGTGCCATTTGAGACCATAAAGTGTCGGCTTACAGCACGCTGGATCCACCCTGCCAGTGGCAGAGTCTACAATCTTGAGTTCAATCCTCCCAAAGTGCAGGTAAGCCATATGCATTGGTGTTGGCACTAAATAAGTGCTGCATTGCGTTTGCTAGCTGCAGTAAAAAATTGTTTGCATGTTGTTTCAAAACACAACAGCTCAGAAGAAAAAGGCTCATTTCATTTCTTGGGAGCACAGAATCTTTCTGGTAACAGTGTACTGGTGTGAGGGTACGTTAGTGACCTGGTAGAACCTTAAGCTGGTGGACAATGTCCCTGCAGAGCAGAACACCATGGTGTTTTATAAGCTTTTGTTAAAACTGTTCACTGATCTGGAATACTCTCTGCCTTGCACAAAGGCACAGGACCTGGGCATGGTCTTAGCCTGTTTGCCTGTACAGTCCAAAATGTAGCTTTCTTTTCCTTCCTCTAGAGCAGGAAAACACCAATAGGAATGTTCCTATATTTATATATAGGAAACACCAAACCACCAGGAATCTGCCTAATGCTTTCCCTGTGTTTATATTTAACCAGGATGAGTATTTTCAAGGGAAGAGCTGCTGTACTGCAAAACTGGATGTAGAAACTTTCAAGTAAGGGAAGCTTTTCAACAGATTTAAGAACTTATGAGTTGAGATATCCTAAAGAGGAGCTTGAAGATAAAGACTGTACATTGTTACCTTAAATTTTTTAAGAACAAGGATTTGCTTTAGTCCAACTCAGCTAAAACTGTATTTCATCCTTAACTCTAAATAACTTAGCTGTTGTGGCATCACATTTCACCTGGAAGCTCTATTAATTTACATCAGAAGCACAGTAGTTTTTGGATTTCAGTGTTGCAGGAAAAGAGGCCAGCTTGAAATACCAGGTAAGCACTGAAGTGAGCAACTGAAAACATTGCCTTTGTTTTTGTTTAAAACAAGGTGGTTAAAATCATGGTTATTTTCAATTGCAGAAGAGCACAGGCAAGATGGAACAGAGAATTATCAGACTTACCAGAGTAGACTTCAGCTGCCAGAGCTTTGCTATTAGGAACTACTTTGCCTTTCACTAATTAGCAGACTTAACACAGTGGACTGCAATACTTAAAGTGAAAACATGAAATAGAGCTAAACAGGTGAAATACCGTTGTCTCTATTATCTTAATAGACTTGCAAAATGCTTACTTACTTAGTAGGAACAAAAGTTCACACATTAGGTCCCTACCTCTGTAGGGAAAGCTTCAGCTGACTCTTATGCCATTTTTTTGTACAGCTGTTGCTAAATGACAACTTTTCCATGTTGCAACTTAAAATCAAAGGGCCATTAACTCCTTCGCCCATTTTAGTATTGTCAAATGAAGGTCCACTTGGTCTCTTGTTTCCTGTTATACAGGAATGTATTACCAACAATATTGTTTTTGCTTGTACATGAAGGTTTTGTCTTTATATTCCCATATTCTACAAATGCTCCAGAGGACAAGTAATTCAAGTTACTATGAACTAATATTCATTGGCAATACTGTGAAAATGTTTTTCACTAACAGACTATTTTACTGGAAAGTCAACAACTTACATTCCAGATAAGAACACATGCAGCAGCCTCACTCTTTATAAGCAGAAATCTACACCCTGATTAAGTGGAAATTGATCATAATTTAAATTTGAAAAATCACACAAACCATGCTTAAACAAAAGTAAGAAATATACTTTGGTGTTTGCTTTTAACCATGATTAGGGCATTGATGACATCACTGGCGAGCCGCTTGTTCAGCGTGATGATGACAAGCCAGCGACTGTCAGCAAGAGACTGCAGGCTTACGATGCACAAACAAAACCCGTTCTAGAATATTATCGGTAAGTAGTAAAGTCTGTTCTTCCACATTCCAAAATCTTGTTGTGCATCAGGCTAAGAACAGATCTCTCCAGTTAGAGAATATATTATACCACAACAGTGAGTGCGGTCTGAAGAGCTGTGTAACTTTCAGGAACTCAGTAAGAAATCAACTCAGTAGAATGAGTATCGTTTTCCCATGTTGTATGACACCTTCTGGAACGTGTGTGGTAAAATAGCCTGTCACTGCAGCCAGCCATATTTAGCTCTATAAAGAGTGCTATGCAACACTGTTCTGAGCAACAGCTCTGGTGGGTAAGGTAACAGAAACAGTTCCTTTTTTTTGCAAGAATTAACAGTATTTTGTTTTCTGGATGTATAAGTAGAAGCTTTTCTAACAAGTCCAAGGGGTTAAGAAGTGATACACAAATAGAGAAACTGTTAATGAGGATTTAAATGTGGTTGTTCTAAGAACAGGACTATGATTGGACCCAGCTAGCTAGACTCTCTGGGAATAAATAGCTAATTCAGAATTGTCATTTGCATTGTGGAGTGGAAGCGAATTACTAGTTGTTTTAAGGGTAAAAATTGTACATGTTTCCCTTAATGTAAAGCTGCAAGTATCATACTGCTAATATATAGATATATAGTAAGTCACCATGTAGAGCTTTAGTCCTCACTTGCCTAGACAAAGAAATGAGACTCTGAATGATTGTCTCTTCTGTATTTCATATTCACCACCTTTCATTGTATTCTTCCAGGACTGTTGAGCAGAAAACTAGAAACTCCATCTTTGGGGTTAGGTTTTGAAGAAGTTTTTCTAGATTGACAATAATATTCCCAATTTTGTTAGATTTCTGAAGTGAAAATACCTCAGAGCACCACAGTAAGACAGATGCCTAAACTGTTATTACTGGTAATAACATACTTGACAGATAAAAACTAGCTCCTACAACTAATTCAGAATAACTTATTTGTGCCTGTCTATTTTGCTTGTCCTGATGCACATTCTTTGAACCATGAGGTGCAGCCTTAAAATACCTCAGTTAGTCACAGCCATCTGGACAGTGGCTGTACAGCACATGCTGTGGGACAACATTGCTACTTTACCCTGTTTATGGTTAAGTGCTCTGGAGACAGGCATCAGTTTTGTGAACTGATGTGGTCAGTAGCTAACTGTTAGAGGAACAGAGTAATGAATGTCATGCTTGCATTTCCAGTTCTACAGCTCTTCTGATGAGTTACATCACATGCATATTTTCACACTCCTGCCAAGGGTGATCTTCAAGTGAGGTGGAGATTTTGGAAAAATTAAACAATTTGACATCTGTAATGCTTTCTTCTTTTTCTTCCTTAGGAAAAAAGGGTTATTGAAATCCTTTTCTGGAACAGAAACCAATAAGATCTGGCCCCTTATCTATGCTTTCCTTCAAACCAAGTTGCCAGATGTGAGCCAGAAAGATGCTGCCAACCCCAGGTGAAAATACATCAAACTTCTGATCATCTGTCATAGCTCCCTCCTGACATGAAAATCCACAATCAAGGATTTGTTCAAGTAATCTACTAGACTCATCAGTAATTAAAGTCCAATGCTGTCCTTATGTCCTTTTACCATAACTTACATTATGGTGATTTTTTTTGTCTGTGGTTATCACTTTAATGCTGTATTTTTTAATATTAAATATAAGTAATTTAAAAAATACAGTAAGTGTCTTTAACAAAAGCAGGTACTCTTTTGTCTGTTATTTGGAAAATACATTTGCAATATTGATTTGTGAAGGAAACACATTTCAGAATACAGCTTAATTAGAAAGCACATTGACTGATTTACTCAGTAAATGAAGCAATGACAAGGACGTGAAAGCACATTTCTTGAACGTGTGCCCAGCTGGAGCTAGCCAGAACCTGTGAAGAACAATGACTACTGGTCTGCAAAAAGCCATTTCAGACCAGAGCTGGGATGTATGTAAATTGATCTTATGGAAAGCTTAGCTTTTTGTTTGCTTGCAGAGATGTTGATTTTGCTCACCATAAATTATACTTAGTACCAGGTCAAATTATCTAAGCACCTATTATGTTCGTATTTTGGCCCTCAGAACAACCATTCTGCAGGCATGGGAAATGGAGTTCCAATGATGTGTAACACATTTGGTAAAGCCTCTGTCTTTGTGTGACCCTGTAAGACTATCAGTAAAAAGATAGCAGATACTGAACAGATTAAGTGTAACCTGGTAAACCTGTAGCTAGATGATCTTGACCAGGGAATATGCCTTTTCTACTGTCTTTGAAAACAAGTGCTGACTGATGCCAGTGACATGATTTCCAGTGGTCAAAATACTAACTTTTTTGCTACTTACTGTAGCAATTTTTATTTTAGCAACTGGACTCGTTTTCATGAGATTCTGGTCTCTGACCAGCTCTTGTGTTTATTCACTAGATAACTGGGAATACAAACCTCCAGTCCACACTTTTTAACAGCCCAAAGAATGCACTTTGGTATTTTTCAGTGAATCCTCCCAGCCCATTTTTAATGCTTATCAGAGTGGGAGTTTCAAGTGTCAGCAAAATCTGAGGAACAAACAACTCTGTCCAAGTAATGCCTGAAGTAGCTGTGTCCTAGTAACGCAGGTTCCAATCTCCTTTACCAGTGACTGTAAACACCTACAGAGCTGGGGTGCTGACATACCTTGGACTGCATCTGCACATCCTCTTTTAGCATTATGAATATTGAGACACACTTGAGTGTAAAAAGAGATGGTAATTGTAGGATTTGTGAATATAAGCAGCAGCTATGACTACAATCAGTTTTCCCTTCATTTAAAGGAAGCTTGCCAAGAAGGTTGAGCACTTGTACTGTTGTCTTAAGGAAATGTCTACATACTGCAGTGAGAAACCCTGATTAGCTGCTTGTATTTTTACATTTTGATTTCAATAAAAAAGAGTTAATTTTTTTTGCCAGCATACATAAATTTCAGTGGTCCAGAAGGAGCAGGGGGAGATAATTTCCTTATTGACACTTCTAATCCAGTTTTATCCCCTTAGAAACTTAAAAAATAGCTTCTATTGTGTAACAGGCTGCTAGATAACAGCTCAACTGCTAAGGGTAGCAGTTGCAAGTCACTGTCCTACATTGCCCTTACTAACCTTGCATACAACATTCAGTTAAAAAAGAACCTGAAGTTACTTGTTTTCCTTTAAGTTTCCGTTAATAATTAACTAATAATTAAGGAGGAGGCAGTGTTTACTTATCCTTTCCTGGAGTATCTGTTAAACTTAACCAGATGCAGTAGAAATTTGTATTTTTTCTCACCAGTTTACAAGTGAGACAGAACTGCTCCTTGCTCTTTTATCTTTAGTCTATTTGCAAAAGAAGACTAGAGAGCAGAAGTCATATGGAAAGCTACTTCTATGAGTGGATCTGCTATTGCATTGGTACTAATACTCTGGTATATCCTGCAGACTTTGATTTCTCTGTATCTTGGCTGTAGGTAAAACTGAAAATTACTGGATTCTATTTCACTGAATCATAGAATCATTAAGGTTGGAAAAGACTTCCAAAATCATTGAGTTCAACCTCTGCCACCACCCTGCCAAATACCTTACAGCATTAGGTGCCATGTCCAGTCATTTCTTAAACACTTCCGGGGTTGTGACTCCAACACTTCTGTGGACAGTCCATTCCAATGCCTGACTTTCAGTGAAGAAACCTTTCAGTGAAGAAAAGTCCTCCTGATGTCCAACCTCAACTTCCCCTGGCACAGCTTGAGGCCATTTTCTCTTGTCCTGTCACTTCTTAGCTGGGAGAAGAGGCCAAACCCCACCTGGCTACACCCTCCCTTCAGGCAGTTGTAGAGAGTGATAATGTGCCACTGAGCCTCCTCTTCTCCAGGCTAAACAACGCCAGCTCCCTCAGCTGCTCCTCACAGAACTTGTGACCCTTCATGAGCTCCACTGCCCTTCTCTGGACATGCTCCAGCAGCTCTGTGTTCTTCCTGGAGTGAAGGGCCCAAAACTGAACACAGGATTTGAGGTATGACCTCACCAGTGCTGAGTACAGGGAACAATCCCTGCCCTGGTCCTGCTGGCCACTATTGCTGGTACAGGCCAAGTGCCATTGGCCTTCTTGGCCACCTGGGCACACCCTGGCTCGTGTTCAGTCACTGTCACAGCACCTCTAGATCCTTGTCCTGTGGGCAGCTTTCCAGCCACTCTGCCCCAGCCTGTGGTACTGGCTGGGGTTATTATGCCTGAACTAAAAACTGGAGGTAGGCTATGACCACTAAACTTGAAATCAACATGCCTTCCAGACCTTACATACAATCAGAATAACTCAGTAATGAATGGAGAGTGTGTACTGATACCATTATCTGAGGAATAAGCTGCCTTTGCTAGTCTTCCAATTGCAGTATACATTTTTACACACAGACCTGCAAACAAGAAAGAAAAGCACAGTAGAGTTTTGGAGTGCAAGGTTCTGTGGAAGACCTTGTCTAGAAAATGTATTTGCATTTCCAGCTTCTTAAACAAGAAGCTTTTGATGGTTTTCCACTTAATGTTTGAGTTGACAATGTCAGAAACCCACTTTGGTTGAGTAGCATATGAAGTACCTTTCAAATGCTGCATGACACCTCACCCTGTATAACTTGTAACAAAGCTTTTTGTTTAAACTGAGGTCTTTGCCTAATCCTTGTACAAGTTCCCTTCATCAACTATTTCTACCATAACAAGACTTGGTTTTAAAAAAATATTCTGAAGTTAGCCTGATGAACAAGAAGAGAATCAGACTCCCAGAAATCATACAACCCAGCACTCATTTGTAGACAAGTGTTGCTTATGTCTTAGGATTAAACCAAGTTATGTTTAATGAAAGTACAATATAACATTTATATCCCCTTAGTAGAGGTAGAAAGCCAGTGTTTTAATCCAGTCCATTCAGATCAGAAATACTGATACCAGATACTGATTTATTGCTATTAGTGATAACCAAATTTGAGAGCTTATACTGTCAGCAAGGTAGCATGAATACAGTTGCAATCTCCAATATTCAGAGTAAAACATATCCACATCTGTAGTAAGACAATAGCAGATTCTACCAAGAATCTGCTGCTTCTTGTAAACATTGTATTTGTGCAGATGTTTAATTTCTAAAGTCATGAAAGGCAAGGTTAGTAGCAGAAAACACATCCAGTTTCACATTCGGCAATAAAAGAACCCTGCTCTTCAAGGACAACTAAAAACCTAGCAGCACATTTCAAACAATATTACAAGTTTTTTCTGAATTACCCACCCTTCAAAGTCCCGCCCCCCCATCAAACAAAAACAACAAAAATCTGACATGAAAAATAAAGTGCAGTACCCAGAAAAATAAGTGTCAAGAAAATAGCCATGTTTGTTTCTTTGGGGAAAAAAAAAAACAACACAAAGGGGAAAATAAAAAGAGTACTTGGCCTCAGTCTTAAAAGTACTATAATGTGTCCATCATTTTGGATTCTTCTTCATCTCTTTGTATCACAGAGTTGAAACTGCAGACATCTGTGTTTATGGAACCTTGTAGATCTCCTGTGTTCTGGAACAGACAAAAAACTGACAGCTTAATGCTCCATAATTGTTTACATGGAGGGAGAAACAGTCACAGAGAAACAAAGAAGACTGTTTGCATCGTCTATCTTATGATAAGACAAATTTAGAGTAGAAAGGAAATAAGGCCCGAAAACATCCTCAACCAGTATTATGTCACTGTTTCAAGAATTTTTAAAATTTGCCAGCATAGCTTGTATTTGATCTTAGTATTTCTACCACTTAACTGCACATTTACATAAAATTCAGCTGTTTGATCTACCTCTGAGAGGTACTTTAATCAAATTATTTCCAACAAGTACTTTCAATTGTGCCTCATTTTCTAACACATAATTTTTACAATCTTTTAAGTTGTTTCTTCATTCCAGAATGTGGCCATAACTGGAACGGCAAAAGACACCTAAGTGTGCTCAGTTTCCTTTTATCACAAAAGGAGACTTTCCTTAGGCTTGACTTCTCTTGCTCAGAGAAGTTGTGGGTTCCTGGCAATGTTGAAGGCCAGGCTGGATGGGGCTGAGAGCAGTCTGGTCTGTGAAAGGTGTCCCTGCCATGGCAGGGAGTTTGGAACTAGATGATCTTTAAAGTCCATTCCAACTCAATGCATTCTATGATTCTGTGACTTACTTGACTGATCCCATAATTTTACACTGCTTGTGGTGATGACTGGGAATACAATTCTAGGATCTGATCAGTTTTATCATGCAGTGTTTATTTTTGGCATGAAAATGTAAAGGCACTGAACAAATGTATACTTTTGACCTTATGCTGATGCTGTGTGAATCCCAGCAAGTAAAAAGAAAGCCCATATATGCCTTTTGTATTAATAACACCACATGATTTGTCCCAAGCACTAGCCATGCAAGAAATAATCTTTTTTATATCTCAGAAAGGTATACCTTCTCTAGGCAGGACATAATCCTGCTTTAGTTAAATTAAATTTTAGAAATAATAAACCTACCTGTAACAAAGATGTCCACTCTCCCACACAACCAGGACTGACACTGAGATCATGGAGTAACATAGTTTGAAAGCCATGTGATTGTGACCAGATTCTCACTCTTGTCTTGAATGCCTCAAGTTCATTTTTAAAGGCCTCAAAGTAGCCTTCTCCTGTCTGCAAAGAGGAAAATTAAATATTTGTTTTTCAGCCAGATTTACTTTTGAATTGTGAGCATATATAGTGCTGAAAAAAATCCATGCAGTAATAGCATGTTATATCTTTTGGGGAATAACAACTGTGAACAACTCAGGAATAATGTTAGTCAATTTAAAATTACATTTTAGGTAGATTTCTTTTTAAGACAATCTGTCCCATTTATATGCATTAGTCAAGTAACTGGTTTATCTGAGAACATGTAAAACTAAATCTAATTTTAGCCTTTCATTTATTCCAACTTGGAAGGTATCCTTACAACTGGTGCTTGTTGAAGCCCTCCAGTCAAAAGTAAAGCACAAACTAACTCAGTTTTTAACTACACTCATTTAGGCAATATTAAGATCCATTAGAGTCTTGAACAACTGAACACAATCTACAGCAAATCAGTTTCAGTTTTCCTACCTTTTTCTTGCACAGCTCTGGATTGCCCTATTTCAGTCATGAGAAAAGAGCACTGTTTATATATCTGCTCCACTGTAAAGGGCAGATGGAATGGGAAAGTTGTGACAAAACATAACTACATAACTTTGAAAACGTGTAATTAGTCAAAAGTCAGACCAGTTTAAGACCAGTCCGTGTTTGCTGTTGTTACTTAGTTATTTGTTGTCTGTAACACACCTGCTGTCACTCTGCTGCATCTGCATCTGCTTTCCACCTGCAACAAGCAAAATCTACTAAGGTTTCATTTTCAGAACTAGAATTACAATGAAGTATTCTGTCTAGAAAATAATTGCTAACAAAACACTTTTCCATAAGCCTAAATCAGTCAACAAATTATTTAGCCTCACACAGTTAGGAAGAAACCCTCTCTAAAACACTGGTCTCTTGTACTGTATCAAGAGTTTCTTACAGTATTACCCAAGTCGACTTACTTTGGCTTTCTGGAAAAAGAGACGAAAACATCCCCTTGGATCCACATTGCAGCTTCTTGCAATTTCTATAATAAACTGCATTACAACTGCTTGGTGTGCTACTTGCTCCATCAGAGCTCTTTTCTGAAAAAAATTTTAAAAAAAGGTTGAAGTTCTGATTTAAAGAAGTTTCCTGTGATTATATTTCTAAAATTCAGCAGAATTTCCTTTTGCTCCAGCTCCTAAGCAGATGTGAGCTGATGCTTACAGAAGCAAGAGGACTCATAATCAGCTATAACTAGACATAAATGTGACAATGCACTATCAATGAAGTAGAGATGGTTAGAAGAACATTTAAAACAGCTAATGAAGTTGATCACCTTTCTACTGTGCAAATGGAAAAATGTGTGCTTCCAAAGATTTAAACATCTTCATACCTGTTCGGCTTCTAGATGAAAACACCACAACATGAGATATCTAGATGTTTCTTCACATACAAGGTATGGGTGATCAGACAAAAACCTTTGACTATCATCCCATCTGCTCAGCATACCTAACAAGAAAAACAGAGTTAAGATATTCTAAACAGATAAATAAATCATTTAATGCAGCAAGAAAGGTACTTGCATTGATACCCAGTATACATAACAACTTGGCAATTTACTAACCTCAGAATGACACCATGCAGCTAAATTTGGGGGTTCTATTTATACATCTAACCAATGCTGAAAGAGCATTACCGGAAGGCATCATTAGACTTTGAATACACTAAAAGTAGATTATAACAGTCATGCATTTCTACTAATGCTGATAATTTACTTTTAATCAGTTCTCATATGCTAACACAGTGGTGTAGATATTTCATTAGTTACAACAACAAATAGCTTAAAAAGTTTATGGACAGAGACTTATAGTAAGTGATTCTAACAAACACAAATCCTCTAAATGTTTGCAAATAAAACCACAAGGAACAGAATCTGTAATCTGTCAAAAATTGAAGTGCTTCTGACACATAGTTTGCTAGATTTTTAGAAAAAATCAAATTAATTATACAAACAGCTTGATCTCAAAAAACAAAATCACACCAGTATTGGAAAGCTAATCAGAACTTTGAATTGTGGTATCATGTCACTGCCTTCAAGAAACAAGCTGAATTTAAAAATCAGAATTCAATGCCCTTCTTAAAATTGTCCTTCACGTATCTCTGACAGTCATTATGGGCAACAGGTATAGCTTCACCCATCGATCAGCATATAATTATGACTGGGCTAAAGATAATTCAGTGGAAATTACCTAAGCTAATCTGAATTCTAGCAAACAAATGCTGAGACAGAAAGCAACAGCTTACATTTCTTTTGACTGTTTCCAAGTTACTCTGTGTAAGTTCTTTATTGCTTTGAAGCCAGAGCAGGATCCAGAAGCAGGACTCATGAAACATAGCAAAGTCCATACTGCCCCTTGGCAGCAGCTAGCATGGAACAAGTGACTTCAGAAAGCATTAATGTACTGTGGCTTTCTACAATGGACTTATGCATCACACATGGCTTTGAAGTCAGGAGGTGTAAAAAAATTCATCTTTTGTAATAAGGTTGCTTCTGTAACAGTAAACTTAAATTTAGACAAAGAGTAATTTTGCCCAACTCTCAGCTAGGAAGCTTACAAGATAGCCTCTTCTTTTTCTACCTGCTGAAATGCATAGCAAGGGAGATGTTTGCTAATTCCAACATCATTACACTGACCAGTTAAGGTACTTGAGAGAACCTGTGCCTATTACTGCTATTTGCATACTCTGAGAGTGTTGTGCATTAACTTGATATTTGAAAGGTTTGCTAAGGCTAACAGGGCTCAAAGCCCTTTCTTTAAAAGAGCTTTAAGCCCCTCAGAAACCAAAAAACTTAGTAAAAACATGTTTCTAAGAACAACTGAATTTTTGCCAATCTACTCTTATTCTTGATTGTTCCAGAATTTCAAACATGGCTATACTATAGTGTGAAACCAGCCTGAATGGCAAGCACTTCAGAGAACCACAAAAATTTCAGATTATGTTACAAGATCAGCTTTGTGCTCAATTGGGTTTAACAATTACGACTGAGCTAAACTGACACCTAGTGGATAATTAGTTTTAAACACACAATTCTGAGCACACATACTCTCAGTGTAGTTGTTAACAAACATTAAATCAGCCACTACCTTTACAGATTAATAGCTGACAGAAAAGCATTTATAAAACAATTAATTTAATCTCCTTTGAAAGAGGAAAGAGCCATGGACGACCCATGCACTTTTATATACATGACTGACATTTCCAGGAATGTCCCTGCCTTTTCCCACTGGTGTAGAACAGCCCTTTAGTCCTGATAACATAAAACTGAACGGTCTGTCATTTACGTCTTTTATTAGCATTCCTTCTGTACAAGAATGAGCAAACCAACACAAATTCTGTAGGAACCACAAGATGTTGGAAAAACAGACTCACCAAAGTGTCTAATCTTTTGTTCATGTTTTTGCATAAGTGGTTCAGACACAGCTTCATCTTCAATTTCTTTTCTTTTCTGATTAATAAAACTCTGAGGAAGAGAAAGATTGTACTATCACATGAATTCCACACATACTGTTTAGTGATATAAAGTTAATATATATTAATATGTTACTGTTTAGTTTAAATCGCTATGTTCTAATTTATCATATTTGAGGGTTTTTTTTTAAAAAAGTGCATTACCTAGTAACAGAATTTTAAAGTCTCCTTATAGTCTCTGAAAAACTTCTGTAATCAGATAGGAACTTACTGTCTGTCATGAGAATCATGTACATTGCAGCCTGGATCAGATAAATCAATGAAATTAGCAGATGTGATAGTGATGCCAAACTGATTTTTGCTTTTATATATCTTTCATGTGTATTTGTAGCTCTGTAGCCGGTTATTGTGTAACTATATAGATTCATAGCTACTCAGTTAGCAAGAAAGACCTAAAGGGTCAACCCTCATCTTGGTTCTTCTGAGACCAAGGACAGCACTCTCATAAAGAACCAGAGAGGAAGCGGGGGCTTCAGAAGAAAGTCAAACCAAGAGGGGGAATTACCTCAACATCTGTGTTTCTATTTGGGCATTCTTGTCAATTATGCTAATTTGCTATATTTATAAAACCGTAGTTGCTCTATGTCACATGTGCACCTGAAGGGACCCTTCATATAAAGTTAACCACATTTATCACCTGACTGTGTCTGGCTTGTGACTTTAGGGCTCAGAAAAAGGCAACGATAACTGTTGAAATCAAAAATGAGATTCTGCTATTAAAAAAAGTTCATGCTAAATAATTGGTATTACAGTAGACTGTATTAAAGGCATACTAACAGTTTCATATTCAGGGTCTGATGGGACATTTAAAGGTGACAGAGTTTCAACCCTCCCTGCCCAGGCAAGAACATCTTCCACTGGATTAGGCTGTTCCATGACCAGTCCCATCTGACCTCTGTTGCTTCTAGGGATGGGGCATCTACAACGTCCCTGAGCAACCTGTTCCAGTGTCTTGACACCCTAATAATAAAAAAATATCTCCCTTATATCCAATATAAACCTACCATTCTTCATTTTAAAGCCATTCCTTCTTGTCCTGTCACTACAGGCTGTGATAAAAAATGTTTCTCTCCATCTTTCTTATAAGGCCCCTTTAAATACTGAAAGGTCACATGAAGGTAAGTAAGGGCTCCCTGGAGTGTTCCCTTCTTTGAGCTCAACAACACCACCTCTCCCAGTCTTTGCTCTTGGGAAAGATGCTCCAGCCCTCTGATCACCTTTGTGGTGCTCCTCTGGAGCTGCTCCAACAGGAGTCCTTCTTGTACTGGGGACCCCAGAACTGGGTGCATTACTTTGGGGGTGGGTCTTAGGAGAGCAGAGGGGCAGATTCTCCTCCCTGGCCCTGCTGCCCACACTGCTTTGGATGCAGCCCAGGACACATCTGGCTTTCTGGGCTGTGAGTGCCCATGGCTGGGTCATGTCTACCCTGTCAGCCACCAGCACCCCCAAGTCCTTCTCAGCAGGGCTGCTGTGATCTGTTCATCCCCAGCCTGTGTTTATAGCGGGCATCGCCCCGATCGAGCTGCAGCACCTTGCACTTGACTTTGTTCAAACATATGAGACCCCCGTGGACCAACTTCTCCATCTTGTCCAGGCTCCTCTGGAAGGCTTCCTTCAGGTCTAATAACTGCACCACTCAGCTTAGTGTTGTCTGCAAACTTGCTGAGAGTGCACTCGATCCCTCCATTTAATTTTAATGAAGATATTTAAATAACACTGGTCTCAATACAGAGAGACACACTGGCCCCTGATGTCCACTGCGACTCTGAGCCATCGACCACTACCCTTTGCATGCCACCAACAAACCACTTCCTTATCCATCTAACAGTCCACTGATGAAATCCATCTCTCTCCAGTTTAAGAGAGAAGGATGTTGTAGGAGGCCATATCAAAGGCCTTGCACAAGTCCAGATAAATGACATATTCCTCTTCCCCTGCCCACTGATGCCATCACCTCGTCATAGGTCCCTGACGAGGCCACTGAATTGGTCTGGCAGGACCTGCCCTTGGTGCAGCTGTGCTGGCTGTCCTGAACCACCTCCCTGTCCTCCCTGTGCCTTAGCACAGGTTCTAGAAGGGTGTATTCCATGCTCTTCCCAGGCACAGAGGTGAGGGACATGTAGTGTTTTTGTGCTGTACAAGACATAAAAGACACTCAGAGAATAGTAACTACTGGAATGAACAAAAGAGGCCAGAAATCGTTTCCATGCGCAATGATGTGGGGTCATACCTTGTTAAAAACTTCTTTACTAACAGGATCTGTGTTCCATAAATTCTGCCGTTCCCTCTGATTTAGTGCTTCTTCTTTTCTTCTCCACTCTTCCTCTCTCCATCTCAACTCGGCAGCTTCTGTCCTTGCTTGAGCAGATTCCTGATCACGGGATTCTGAATTATGCAGTGCTAAACTACCAAATTTTTGCTGGGCTTCTGCTAGGTTCCATGTGCATTCTACAGAGTGCTTCACAAACTCTCTTTCTTTTTGGCAGGCTAATTCAATCCCTTGGCTGTATGTCTGTGAAGAAAATTAGACATGCTATTTATGGAGAGAAAATTGTTGGTTTACAGTTTCTATAGAAGCAGACTGGCCTAAATCCCAAAAGTAATAATAATGGACCTGTAAGGCACCTTAGATATGCAGCATTATAACAGCAGAAGTGATGAAGCATGGCAGTGTACAGTTATGTCTTCTAGAAAGAGATTTGCAATTCAAGCCACCTTAACTTTATTAAGTGTATTTGCAAAATCATGGATCATGTGCTGCTATCAGTAAAAGTCTCCAGACTGTAAAAAATACTTTTGAGACTGCTGAAATCCCTCTGGCTATCTCAGGGCTGGAATATTAGCAGCAGCCAAGTGTGAGAGAATACTCTGAATACACTTCTGATAAGGAAGTATTGGATTTATGATGTTAGATCACAACAGTAAAGTAACTGCTGCCGCCTGCATTTCAGTATTAATACCTAAACAGATGGCCAACATCTTCTCTTGAACTGACACTAAAGTGGTATTTAAGTTATAAAGTGGCCAAGGCCCAGCACAAACACGTGCTCCTTCTCGTCAAATCTATTGAGGATGTCACCGCTCATAGCTGAGAGAGAAAGGGGACATCTTCAGCAACTCCGTTTATATTACTTCCAGGTGTGCTTACAATTCACACACAGTAATTCAAGAAATTATCCTCTACAGCATATGCCATGCCTTTCCCACCAAGAATGAAGGAAAAATGCATCCATATGCATTAGCTCCTCAGCCTTCCACTGCCACGTTATGAAATCTGCAGTGCTGATAACCTCTGGCAGGGGCACACGAAGGACAATTTGTGAAATATTATCTTTAGGAAACTATAACGCAAGTAAACCAAACTTATTGTCCCAACTTCGGGGATTACAGCAGTTTTATTCCCGCAGTAACAAGAAGAAAATTCCACCGTTGGAAAAGTAACGTAATGGCAGCTACTTGCGGGAACACAGAATTCCTCACAACACGTTTATAAATCGCCGCCTCGCCCTGGCCAAGAGAGAAACACACCGCCCGCCTATCCGCTCCTGGGCACGGGGACGCCGGGATAATGGGATAACTCCAACCAGCTCCCTCCGCACCCTGCCCGCGCTGGAGCTGC
>VWZU01013446.1:68046-79964 GCA_013397095.1 Sterrhoptilus dennistouni | reverse complement strand
CCCTGCCCCTGCCCTTACCAATCGCTCCTTCGTCCCTCTGGAAGGCCGGGCCCTGTTTGCGGGCTGCCGCACGGCGCTGGGAAACTCCCACATGTGCCTGTGTGTACACGTGTATACGTGCGATCCTACTGTCCTAGGAGCTCCTGGGGGGCTGTCTAGGGTGTTTCATAGCCTGGCTCTCATCTTGGAATGGAAGTTAGCATGAAATGAGGCCATTGCTTTGTGGTAACACCCCTGAAAGGATTAAAATGTGCCCTTGTTGTAGCCCTGCTTCTTTACCCATGGATTGACTTTAGGTCTTCCTCCTAACAGGAGGTGCTGACTGATTCTTTGAGGGGTCAAAGGTGTAAAGTATGTTAGAAAAACATGCCAGGAAAACTTTCGGTTAAACTGGGAAGGTAGGGGACCTCTTGCTGTGTGTTGTTTATTTAACACAGGGATTACTGCTGTGGCCAGATGGGGAATTTCTAGTATATTGCTCACCACAGTTCTTGTCAGATGGAAGAAAAAAAAATGGTTTTCACTCATTTTCTTGTAATCAAATGTTTCTGTGTAATGCTAAGGCCTATGAAATTTAGGCCCTTTTACACAGGATGATAAAGGCCAAAAGTACAAAATAAGAGAACTCCCAATGATAGTTCTTAACCTGGCACACTTTTGAGGTTATCAGTAAAAAAACCAAGCACCTCTGAGTCCCTTCTGAGACAGGGTCCAGCACACTTGGACTGATGCACATGCCTAAGACTGGACCAAGGAGTTTCATGTGAAAGCATCCTATTTTTTCATAAGGTTACGTTTCCTGGTGTGTTTCTGGCTGAGAAACCAACATATTTCTCAGTTTGTGCATCTTGGATCAACACAAAAAGGCAGACCTTATGTCTCATAAGGTGTGCTTTGAAAAGGTGACTTTGGTTTGTTGCATGCCTTGGGCTAGAAACTGATGTCTCAAGTCTTGTACAAGGTGAAATTCGGATGTAATCTTATTTTTCTTTAGAAGTAGTAAGTTATTCTTGTTTCACATGTATTTCAGCAGAACAAGATGAATTATTAGGCCCATTCCTCAAACAGAACTTCACATTCCTTTAAGATTTTATGACCTGGAACTTCGACATAAGTGGTAATGAGAAGTCATCTCCCTCATGGACAATTCTTACCTAATCTCAGTAATAGCAACAGTCTATATGAGGGTAACTGAAGTTATTTTGATTCTGCTATGATTGATATGGGATCAATATGACGCCCTAATTATAATATGGCTATTATCTGTTAAGATTTCTGTCTGTATAGGAGACATAAAATGTAAATGAAGATCTAAATAAATGACAGACAAGTGGTTTTGGTGCCCTTTTACATGTCCCTCAAACACCTGGAACTGATGATAATAGGAGCCTTTAGCGTTTTTCCCGTACCTTACTGTACGTTAATGTATATTGTGCTTGAAGGTTATTTTAAAAAAAATAAATATGTAAGACAGGATGGCTGTGTTTACTGACAAGCAAGTCCATGCTGAAGCCATTGCAAAACAGGAATGCAAGAAGTTTAGAGGAACAGTATATTTCTTATCTACTTCATCCAAAGGCTTCTTGATTATTTTTCAAATTATGCTCACTACTTGTGTGTTTCTCTGAAATTGACATCTGGCTCACAAGAGGCCTTTCTTTGAGTGACATGATGGCTTTTCCTTTCCCATCTGGTTGACCTTGACACAAGTGGAAAACTACACATGGAAGCTAAAGTATAAGTCTCATTAAGGCCTTTTCCCCGTCTCAAGGCAAACACAACTCTGAACACATGACTCTTTGATCTCTATGCAATAAAACCCCACAGCCATGTTATGACCAGAAGTGGGAAATATAACCCACTTCCACAGAAGAGTAGTTTCTTGTATTTCTCATCACCCTTTACTTACGCTAGAAGTAGAGTAATTCACATGAAGTAGATGTTGTTACATCAGTTCATCGTTTGTCTCACCACACATTAGGGTTTTTTGTGCCTGTGACCTTCATTGGTAGGTGTTGACAAACAGTGAAGCGGTACATTTTCTTGGAGAAAACATGGCTTAGGTCAGCCCTCTTTAAAAAAGACAATTGCTGAAATATTGTCTGAAACCATTGCTGTCATTTGAAGAAGGATGTTGATGTGTTCAAAAACAAAAAAAAAAAAGGAAAAAGAAAAAAGAGTAGCAAATATTAATAAAACAAGAGGAATGCAGCTGAATGCAGCTTCTCTAAATAGGTAAAATGTCCAACATTAATGCCCAAATAAAATCAGTGGTAAAGTTCCCGTTTACTTGAAGGGGTCAAAATTTCACTCCAAGGTTTGCAGAGTATTTGAATAAGACAATTCATTGCAGTAAAATAGACAAGAGCTAAAGGCAGACAAATGCATTTGAATTTGTTTGTTAAAATGCATTTCACAGGTGATATCTTAACTGATTTTATTTTTATAAGATACTCAGAGAAGCTTTACATAATACACAGAAACTTAAAGGAAAACTTCCTTATATTTTCTCATTTGCCCGTAATCTCTGTGGAAAATTACTGTCCTGTAAGAGTTACAGCTTTTAATCTTTTATTTTGAGATGTGTTCTATAGTATTGGCCAAGAATTCAAGTGTTTTTCAAACATATGTTTCCTAATTGTACTTGTGGTTCTGCTGGTTTACAGTTCAAAGAATTGCACTTAGGGTGCTGTAAACCTGATATTTTTTCCCTACAAAGTACAGGCTGTTCTGAAGTTGATGCTGGTATGAATGAATATGAAATTTCAGATTTGGTTTTTTCCAAAACATTGCATAACTTTAAAAATGTAAATCTCATCCTAAAGGACACAATAATATATGATATTTGCTAAGATATTTGCTCAGTGGCAACTTGGCAAAAAATACAGGAATTATTTTGAATAGGTATTAAAGTGTTCCTGTGAATGCTAGTTTGTTTAATTAGTGTTATAATGAATTTATTTACTTCTTACTGTTTTCCCAAAGGTGTTTAAAAGTGCCTTTCTGCCTGGTGCAGAAAGTAGGTATGATTTTTAAAACATTTGAATAGATGATAATTAAAATTGAAAAAGTAGATCCGTGTATTCACATAGTGATTCGGTTTCTCTGATTGTCTTTCCAGAGTGCATGATCTGGTACATGTTGGTCCCCCTTTAAGTTGCTCTTACTTGAGCCATTTGAATGTCAGCCTTTATAAGCAAGCTCCCCTCAAATCAGTTACTGATTTTTCCATTCTTAAGACAGGCTGTGATCTGACACCTAGTGTGACATACTTGGCTAACCTGACCCTGTGCTTTTTATTTTTCTATCAGCAATTTTGCATTTTGAAATCTGTGACAAGTCATGTCACCTTTAATGGTTAGACAGTCTTTTAAAAGCCAAAATCTATTGCTTGTAGGGGGATGGGGGAGAGAAAATAAATATTTATAACAGTAGCCTCTCTACATTCTTTTTGCTATTGCTAGTAAACTTTCAACACTCAGTCATACCTACATAAGCACACATTTTATTGAAATATTTTCATCCATTAGCTTTAATTCACTTGGAATTTCTTTGTGTTAGCTGAGTTTCAGGGTTTTGTCCTTCTGGAGCAAGCCATTCCTGTAAAATCAATGGAAGGTCAAGCAGAAGCCACTGACCATTGTAAATCCATCAGGTGTCAGTCACAGAGACTGACTGTCCTGATATTACTTTTATGTGTGTTTCTATTCTAATAATAATGATAATAATAGAAAAAATACTTAAGGAACCAAAGTAGAAAGTAGCTCTTCATCTATCTCCTTTGTCATCTATCATTTGTCCACTCTTCTGATTCCTTTGCTGTCCTTCCTCCATTCCTTTCTGTAAGGGTAGCTTTTGATTACTGTCCTAGGAGTAAACAGTAAATCTATTCTATTATTCAGCCACTCTACTGTAGTTTATTTTTCATCTCCCACTTAATGTAATAAAGTTTGGATTAACTCATGTTGTGTCTTCAGGCAATAGGCAAGTAAATATTTTTTCCATATGCTAATTGATTTGATAGTGTAAAGTATATTAGTATGTGTTACTTTTATGTCACGCCCTCTAGCTTTCTCTCCCTCATAAATTTAAGGACGTCTTCCACTGGTATTTCTTTCTACTCCATCATTTCTTGTATATTGTTGTGGGTACACACTTGGGTAGAAAAAAATTCTTTTCTGATTACACTCATTGAATAATTTGTTAGGATCGGTCTCGATGCCTTAATTTCTTCACCCTAATTTTCTTCTTTCTGACAGCAGTCTAGTCTTCTGGTTACATTCAACCAGAATACAATAATGTAGAGTTCATCTTGTTAGATAGTAATCTTCAGTCTTCATATTGTGTGTTCTTCTAAGATGGGAAAAAGGCAAATGGACGCTGGGTGGCAGGTGAGTGCTATTGTTGAGGTCACTAATTATGGCGCATTCGTGTATGTTCTAAAACTGCAGGCAATTTGCTAAAATTGGTTATTATTCTGTTACAGCAAATTAAAAATATACTCTATGTTCCCCATGTAACACGTATTTATTGTACATTTGTTATTTCTTTTTCAAGATATTTTGCTTCAGAGAATCATCTTTCCCTTTCTTTTTTGCTTTATGCTTTTAAGTGTTGCTGATATATTAAAGGGTAATTTGCCATATTATTCCTGGTTCAAAAACATCAGTGATACAGGAAAAGGAGGATGCAAAGAATAAATTGAGAGACTCTATTATTATCTCTATATAAGAGCCTAAAAAAGGCAACAAAAAGGTGATCTGGCTTAGTACAGAGAGTGCTTATTTTCTTGTATGATTACTTTCATGCACGCTTTGTGGGTATCACAGTGTCAGGTAAATAGGTGTACTATTTAAAGTTTGTTTGTCCCCTGGGCAGATTTTTTCTGTGTGTCAGGACAGAAAATACTGATCAGTAGTAACTCAAAAAGGGATGAGACTCTTTTAAGTAATGCCAAAGGATGTAATAATCTCATCAGCATGTTCTGGCCCTATAGAATATCCATTCTTTTTTGCCATGGTACTGGCATGTCCTTCATCCCTCAAATTTCATCTCTTTACGTTCTTGCTGTTGTTTGGCTCTGCAAAGATATGCAGGTTTGAGATTTGGCTTACTTATTGTACTGTGGGGTATACGATCTTCTTTCAGCTTTTTAAATTTAAAAGATATTGACAAAAGCAAAGTATATTCCTCGCAAAAACAACTAGTGCCTACCTATGTCCTTGGTACCTCAGAAGTCAGACCTCATATGGCAAAACTGAGTATTGCCTTCTTTTCATAGTGTCAAAAATTCACAGAAGTTTTTCTTGATTGTTTTAAAGCTGGGATCCATTAGAAAGGTAGAAAAGCAGTATGACTAAAAAGGATGAAAGTTTGAATATGATCAAACATGTAGTGTCAATATTAACTTCTTCTGAAAATTGTCAACCTTGTAGCATTGTTTGCAGGGTTTGTTTTTCCTCTGATTAGAAGTGAACATGTCCCTGCTTCTGTAAAGACACAGAACCTGTCCAAGTGAAGGCAGCAGCAGCTTTTATAGCAGAATATCCGTTGTGTCACATCTTAGTATCATCTTAGTGTCACATCTTAGTGTCACACCTCAGGAAGGCAAAACCCCTGATAGTTTCTAAGCCAGATACTTGACAGTGTACCGGTCTCCTGTGCTGAGAGCTTATGAAAGTATTTTCTCTACCTGGCTGTGCCACCTATATGGAGCAGAACTGACCTCCTTCACTCAGAACACAGTTAATAGGCTTCTGAAGGAAGAAAAGAACTAAAGATAAGTGTGGTGTAGGGCTTGAAAAGAATTTGCTATGTAACCCAGGATAGTTCATCTCCCTCATTCAAGTGTGTACAGTCCCAAGTACATCATATCTGGTCATGGTAGCCTGGGGTACCTTACTTCTTTCCCATCTGCATATGCAGAATCCCAAGTGTGTTTTATCTTGTGCAAGTAACCAGGATAGCTTGCTTCCTCCATCATCTGCACTCAACTTTGCACAGGTACCAGTATGATGGCCAGCTGCCAATCTTGGAATTCAGACGAAAGCAGTGAGATCCCTAGGGAACAAAACAGAACTTTGCCTAAATATATATGGCAAGACAGTTAATCAGTGCAACTTTTATTATCCACCCCTGCAGTACTATCCTTTGATCTATACTCCCATGCAGTTCCACTGGTCCCCCCATTTGATTAGGTTTGGTGAACTGGTAATGCCATGCTTTCATCAAAGCCCAAGTTGTTGAGTGTTGTGCCTTGTCCCTGAGAAACTGGCATCACCTTTTTGCTTGTAATACATGGATAATTTCTAACACCCTCATTTTGTAGGACACTGCTTGCATGCTGTATGGTTTGTTGGCCAAATTACACGATGTTCATTTACTACATGCTGGCTTTCTGAAGGAAATAAATTTTGAAAATTATGGTGATTGTCTTTCAACACTATTTTGTGATGACACGTCTGCTAAATAAACATTGGAATGTCGTAATGTCATATCCAATTTTTTTTTTATTTTATTACTGCAGGAGGCTGGTTAGAATATTTAATTCTTTTCACTGTGTGAAGCAACTCCTACTTGTACTGAGTACACCAAGAAATCAACTTTATCAAGATTCAGTATTCTGTGTACAAACACATGCCTTATACTGTGCTGTCATGCAATAGCAGAGCACTATCCTCTACCACAGCTCTGGACATTCTCTACAACCTAAATAGGTAGTCTGCCTTCAAGACTTGTAGTTGTGTCCATCCCAAATATACTTTGACTCCTCTGTGATGCTTGGAAAGTTAATAATAACATCAAACTCCAGGACTGCTCTGCTAAACCAAATCTTTCAAAACCGGTGCAAACATAAATGGTTTCCCAACTTTTATCCTCTTCATTTCCTATTCAGAAAACTGAGTAATCAGCTGCAGCGAAGGAAGAGCTCTGGGGAAATAGTGAATAAGCCATTTTCTGGAGAAGTAGTTGTTCTTTTAGTCAAACAGGCAAAAAGTTCCCTGTTATTGTTGTGTTCTTTCATCTATACAAACGCAGGACCAAATGGTTTGGGTTTGCTGTATTTCTGTGGTTTTGTTTGCTGTGGCTCTCAGGAATGCAAACTGAAGTGTTCCCTGAGAGCAGAGGAGGACAGTATGCTAAAAAGTAGCTGCTGTCTTAAAATTCCCATAATCAAATAACTCTAAATCTTGCTGAATGTGTGCCATTCCTGAATCACACTTCCTAGGCCCACTAATGTTCCAACTACCACCTGCTTCTGAAAGCATCACTATGCGTGAGACGAGCAGCATTCTGTCAAGAACATTCACTCATTCATTCACATTTGTGAATTTATGAAGTTTTCATTGCACAGCAATGACAATTCCATGTAACAACCCTGACAGTTATTTTTGTGGGTGTCTCTTTCTTCTTTCAGTCGGGGATGACTGTGCATTTTATGAAGGAAGTACAGGAGACTTTCTGTTCCCGGAATGCAAGCTGACTCCTTGCAAGCTGTGGTATGGATAGAGAATTAGTGATGACAATTTCTCCTCATTTTCCAACAAGTTGCCTGAAACTAGTGCTTATCATACCTGTATAAAGAAGGAAGGAATTCAACTACCTAGTGACAATTTTGTGTGGACTGGTGTTCAACTATCTCTTTGATCCTCATGAGCAGAGGAGAATGCTCCTGTGCACTTTTGAATATAGAACTGCTGAGAGAATGTATCAAATACAGGCTATCGTAACAATTAAATTTGTTAGTCATAGGCTGTAGGCCAGTAGAAGATCTAATATCAAAACCTTATGTTTAGCTATATATATCTTCATCCACAGATGGTGTGAAACATCCAGTCACTTAAAAGATTTTCAAGATTCTTTTTACCAGTGGCCTTTGAGGATGCCAGATTTCTGTCCATTTTCTTTAGATCATGTACATGCCTTTTTTTTTTAACTTTGCCTGTTCTCACTCTTCTCTTGAAAGCCTTTTATTTTTGTATTTTTGTAAAGCCTCTTGCTGTCTATTCTTTCTAGGGTTTATTGTTTACAGAAGGAGCAGCAGCAGCCTAGAGTGATTATATTTTTATTCCTCTCACTGCATTATGGATTAGATTATGCAAAAGAAGCAATGGAACTGACTTCAGTTTTATTAATATGAGTCTATTTCAGCATACGATAGCTTTGAACAGGGAGAGTCATCTTTCCTGTGGACTCAATTTTGCGCTGATTCATTCAGAAGATTCTTGTTCTTACTCAACAAACTAGTAATGGCATTATTTCACATGACAAAATCAGGTATTATGTATAAATTGCAAGTATAGAAATACTAGACTTAAAAATTCCAACTGTTAGAAAGTTCTGCCTAATACAAGAATACTTTCCAGACATTTGAAATAGAAATTTAGAAATATATGCTCAGATTAACTAAACATTACATTATATAATGCTTTAACTTGGTCCTTATGAGCCTGATGAAGACAAAGAAGGTGGTAACATATACCAATATAAGCAGGTATTTGGGGAAAAGGAGCAGGTGATTTGGAGTTATCCTCAGACTAGCTCAGATCCAGAGGGAAAAGCAGCAGCATCATCTCATTTCTGTGGCTGGATCTGGACCAGCCAGATGCTGCACTCAAATTATCAATATGTCGTCATCATATTTCCTTCCAGTTGTACCTAATTTCTTTCCTTCTTTATCACTATTGCTTATATTTTGTCCTCTTTACATAAGGGGAGGGGCAAATGTAGTTTGAAAGTACTGTACCATGATTTCTCTGTCGTTCTTGTAGAAGAAAGAGAGAAATGGCTAGAAATGCACAATTTAAAGTCCAAGATAAGTGAACAGTTGTTGTTGTTGTTTTGTCAGGCATCGTTAGTGTCTTTACAGTATTTTTCATGGCATTACCTGCCTTGAAAGGCAAATTTGATTTTCTTTTTCACATCACTTTAGAAAGTGTCCTTTGGGTTAGCCTGATCCGCCATTGTACAAAAGGAGCTACTAATTACAGAGCATAGAACTGCATATCTTTTTTGTAGATTAAGGGTTTCTTCTTGCCTTTCTTCACAGTACTGGCTTTATGAGGAAGTGTCAAAGTCCGTACCAAGTGTCTGGGTCAGTGCCTCAAGCATACGTTTGGAACATGCTGGCCTTGTGCATCATGTCCCCCTTCTGGCACAGTTTATACCAATTAAGAGAGCAGACTGAAATCAGAGTGCTGCTTTTCATAGGAAAACTCCTTTGCCACTGTTACTTGCTGGTGAATTTCCTGCAAGCTTCTTTAAAGCTTCTTTAACTAAAGTGCCTCCTTTAGTCACTTCTGATTCTGCAGTTTCAATGGAGGACTTGAAGTCTTCTGATTATTAGACTGATGTATATGCAGTGATTAAGTGTTATTATAAAGGGATTAGCACCAAAAATAGAGTTCTGCACAAAGACAACAATTAGAGAGTTTCCACTTCAGTACAGAAGGAAAAATTAGGTAAGCATTTATGGTAAGAATGCAGATCTGGTTACAATTTTTACAACCTTTAACTGAGTCTATTTGAGTCTATTTTTACTATTGCATTTGTATCTATCTTAGACAAAATATCAAATTCAAAAGACGTTTTTAGATACAACAAAAATACTTCTCTTTTTAACCTTTTCCTTTTATTTTAGACATAAACGAATCTGTACATTTCAATATTTAGTAAGGATTTAATGGACGGGTTTTTTCATATTTTTGAACTAGGCCTTTTGCTTCCATCTGAAATCTCTGGGGCTGTTTGTACTTACTGACAGGCAAAGTAGGCTGAGGCACCTGGTGGTATGGCAGTGTTTGTCAGTTCCCCTGGTTCTACTTGGATCAATCAAATCCTTTTTTTAGTCATCAAAGTTAGTGGAAAGTGTTTCTGGGGTTTCATCTATCAACCTTTGAGTTTAGCCAGAGGGGTGTTCCATCTGAATGTTTCAAAACACTAAAAATTACTAGCACAGTAATTTTCTGACTATTTACCTGATATATATATACAGAGGGGGGAACATCTCTCAAGTGATCAGTATGTCCAATATCTATCTAGAGTAACTTGGCTTTGCCTAGATCCTGGTCTTGTATTCCACAGTATACGTTTTACCAACGCTATATTTAGGAGTTGTGTATTTTAAATGCTACCACAAATATGTTAAGCTGCTGTGAATTACATTCTTTAAATCCAGCCATGGAGAATCATGAAGTCATTCAACTTGGGAAGATCCTCTTGGAGGCTGCCTAGTCCAAACCCCCCTTTAAAGCAGGTGCAGTTAAACTGCCTGAGGCCTTGGGTGGTTGAGTTTTGAATATTTCCAAGGACAGAGAATTCATAGCCACTCTGGGCTGACCACCACCATGTAAAAAAAGTTTTCCCTCTAACTAATTAAAAGTTACACCATTTATTCTTGCCCTTCCCCTAAGTATCTCTGAGAAAAAGCTTGGCTTACTCTTCCCTATATCCTCATATTAGATGGTCACAGGCAACCACCCAATCTCAGAATAACAGAATTGTTTCTGTTTGAAAACATTTCATGACACCATCTAATCCAACCCCCATCCTCACACAGGGTCAGCTAGAACTCATTGCTCAGGATCATGCCCAGTTCCCCATTGAATATTTTAACCTTTCTGGGCAACGTTTGACCAGCCTCACAGCAGAATTACAGGTATTTAAATAGCAGGTATTTTCTTGTGTTCAGATGGAATTTCATGGTTTTCAATTTGTGGCCATTGCATCTTGTCTCTGAGCGCCACTGAAGAGAGCCTTCAATCCAACCCATCAGATATTTAAACATCTGGGTAAGACACCCCCAAGCCTCTCTTCTCCAGGCTGACCAGTCTCAGCTCTTTCAGGCTTTCCTCTTATGGAAGATGCTCCAGTCTCCTAGTCATCTTTGTGGCCTTTACTGGATTGGTCCAGTAAGTCCTTGTTCGTGTATTGGAGTACTCATAGCTGGACACAGTGCTCCATGCATGGCTTTAGTGCTGAGTAGAGAAAAAAGACCACCTCCCTCCACATTCATTCAATTCCCGTCCTAATGTGGCCTAGGAGGCTCTTGGCTGCCTTTGCCATCAGCTTGCATCACTGTCTCATGGTCAGTTTGTTTTTCACCAAGACCTTCAAATCCTTTCCTGCAGGGCTGTTCTTTAGTCAGCCAGGCCACAGCATGTAACAGTGCTATGTGTTATTCCTCCCCAGATGCAGACCTCTGCATTCATCCTTGTTGATCTTTAAGAGATTCCTTGCAGACATCCTTTTTCTGTCTGCCCAAGACTCTCTGAATCTTACCTTATCTCTGACCTACAATCACATTATACATCAACACAGCAAGTCCTTCTAGTTGTGCACTGTGTAGTTGCTGAAGATATATTCATGGTCATTGGTGGAGATGTTTAACAGTGCTGGTCCCAGCACTGACCCCTTGGATACACCACTAATTACTTGCTTCTAAACCAGTGATCACAACACTCTGGGCCTGGCAGGTTTTAATCCACCTAATTGTATGCTTATTTAACCTGCATTTTGAAATCTGTTCTGTGAGGCTGCTAGGGGAGCCAATGTCACAAGTCTTACTGAAATTGAGGTAAACAACCTTCCACTGTTCTCCCGTCATCCACCAAAACAGTTACATTATCCACACTGTGGAAAGTTATAAGGTTAGTTAAGTGTGGCTTCCTCTTCATAAATCCATGTTGATTGTTCCTGACCACCATGTAGTACTTCACCTGTTTGGAAAAATGGCTTCCAGGAATAGTTGGTCCTTTATCTTCTCAGAGATTGTGGTGAAGCTGCTGTGCTATAGAACCCTTGATCTTCACATTGCCATTCCTGAAGATAGGAGTATCATTATTTTTCCTCCAGTTCTCAGGAATCTTTCCCAGTTGCCATAATATTTCAAAGATAATAAATCCTCTCCTCTCCTCTCC
>VWZU01013446.1:38882-50459 GCA_013397095.1 Sterrhoptilus dennistouni | reverse complement strand
TCGCTCTGTCCTGCCGCCGCCGTGGAGCCCTGGTCTGCCCCGAGCACCGCGCTGATCCCGCCGTGCCGCTCCCAGAGGCCGCTCGCTGGTGCCGGGCGAGCGCATCTCCGTTTCGGACACTCTCCCCCTGCCTGAGGACGCTAGTTTCCCTTAAAACCCAGCCTCCAGAATACGTATTTTCAGCAGAGGCAAAGCTTTTCCTCGTCTTTCTAGGGAAAAAAAAGGAAGGCAAGCATCTAGAAAACTGAGCTGAAATGCTGCAATTTCGTGAGGGTTAAGTGTGAAACAGAATAGCGGCTGGTTGTTTTGGGACCAAAACTAAATACTGGGATTTCAATCTGCTGCTCTCACCCAGCGCTTGTGCTGTGGAGAGTTCCTATTCTGCTTCCAGTGTGGAGGAGAAATGAGGGTCCTCAAAAGGGGTTCTAACCTGGCTTGGAGTGCAAGGAGTGGGGAAAAGAGGATGGAAACAGGAAGGGTGGTGGGAACTTTTTTAGGTCTGGTTGCAGCTTTTTTACAGGAGACCTTGGAGAGATGGGCTATCACAGCCTATCTGGGAGACCTGTAGTGGCCACTTATCACTGTGTGATTACATTACTGCATGGATAAGGTGAGGGTATGCATGCAGCATAACTGTGAAGTTAATTATAATATGGATATGCATATGGATAATATGGATATGGATATACCTGCTTCAGTGCAGCCGCAGTGGAGGGTGAAGATGGGGCCATCTGTGCAGGCCATATCCCTGGTTCTTTACTGGTCCCAGCTCCTTCTCCTCCTTTTCTTCCCTTCTCTAGGAGTATAAACTCCTTTTCCCTGCAGAAGCACTTTGAAGCTTCCCTAAAAACCCTGCAAGAGGAGGACGTGCGATGTGTTGGGCTGACCAAGGCGACACAGGAGACAACACAGGAGATGCTGGTGAGTGGTGGTGGGGTGCACCATGGGGGCCAAACTGCTTCATTCCCCCTCCAGCATCCCCCTCCTTCTCCTTCATCACCCAGACTTGAGTCAGTGCTGAGATGCAGAAGCTGTGGGTGATGCTGAAAGGGCTTTGCCAGGTGCTGAATGACCAGGAATCACAGCTTCTTTCCCGGTTCTGTCACCTATGCCGGGCGTTGGAGAACAGCAACGTGGCCAAGCTGCCAAGATGTCATGGATTCAGCCAAGCCGTGCAGAGCTCCAGGCCAAGTGCCAGCAACCAGATGGTGACCTGCTACGGGTGAGTCAAAACTTTGCCCCACAATCTGTTTCCCTCCTTTTGACTTTTATTCACAGGAAGGCAGTCCTAAGCATCTTTCTCCCTTCCTCTCCGGGATGCCCAAACCACCTCAAGCAGGTATTGGAGCCAAAAAGCATCACCAGGAACACCAGTTTTGGCCCTTGGTCCTCTGGTTTTCAGATGTTCTTCTCATCCTGTGTTCTTTTCCTCTGGGATTTTCGCTTTGGAGCTGGAGGGGGTTGATGGTTAATCCAAAACTTGGTGATGATGGGGGAATCTTCCATCATATCTTGCAGGAGTGAGAGTCATGTCCAGGGAAGTAAAGATGTCCCAGTGGTTTTCTAGGAATGGGGAAAGGAAATTTGGGAATTTCTTGGCAGTTAACACCCCAATTTGCACCCCTTGATGTGCACAGAGAGGAAGGTGCATCCATAGGTGCTGTTGATGTCGGAGCTGGAAACAGACAGAGCTTGAGGACTTTATGTGAAAAACCAACATGCTGGCACATGGGAGGGTAAAAATGACAAAAACAGGGAATTTATTAAGCAGAAATGGGAAATTGGAGTAGTTCTGGGAGGGCACAGAACTCCAGGGTTGGCAGATTTGGCTGGAAAATGAAAGCACCACAAATGCTCATCTAATTAAAAGAAGATCAGGGATTTGTTCCTGATTAGCCTTAAGGGATAGAAAACTGAAGGTGGGAGGTGCAGAATGCTGTTGATGGTTAATCAGCACTCAAATTAGGACAGTAATTATGTTGGAAGGAGGTGATGAAAGGTGTCTCCCACCTCAACTGGTCTTGCCTTCTCCATACAACAGGGATTGGGTGGATATGGGGAAGACCCAGGGCCAGATCCAGAGGTAAAAATCTCTGGGGCCATCTTCTATTTCCAGACATCTTGGAATGCTCTCTGGAGGAAGACTCAGAAGGATACCGGAGAGGTGAGTCCGGCTTCAGGGACATACTGAACTATCATTTGGGTTCACTGCCTGCAGCTGATGCTCCAGTGCAATTTTGGAGGTGATATTCCAGTGCATAGAACCTCATGAACTTCCCTCTCCGTGCCAGCAACTGTGGCCCTGGATCCAGCCACAGCTCAACCCCAAATCCTGATGTCACCAGATGGCTGGGCTGCAGGCTGCCGGGAGTTGCCCCCAGCTCCTCTGCCTTCAGGAATGGAGCATCTCTGCCGTGTTTTGGGTTGGCTGGGCTTTGTAGGGGGCAGCATTCCTGGGCTGTGTAGGTTCACCCTGCTCCTGACTGGGCACTGGGGGTGGTTCGGGAATGTGCGTCCCGTAAGGGCTGCTTTGGTCTCAGCCCTGAATGTGGGGTTTGGGCTGTGGGGTAGTGGCTGGGGCAGCTGCAGGCTCTCACCTGGGCCAGCCCCATGTCTCTGCCCCACAACCAACTCTGACACATTGAAGTGGCTCTGGATTACCCTGGCAGGCGGGTGGCTTTCCATGATGCTGATAGCCAGACTGAAATCTTTGCTTTTCCCCAGCCACTTTCACAGGTGAATGACTCCAGCCACTGCTCTGGCTGGACAAGGGTCCAGCTCTGCTCACCCTCTGCCCCTGAGTCCCCAAAAAATCCACTATGAACCTCCCAAGTTCAGATGCTTCCATCACTCCAACAAACACTCCACTCAACAACAAACAGCCCCACTCCCCCCACCAGCCCCATGTAATTTTCTTTATAGCATCTAATTTAACAATCACATTTCACTCTTTTGCTTCTAGTGGGAGAACAGAGGTATTTTTAGTTCCTCAGCCTTTTGTCAGTGGAAGCATGGACCAGAAAAACAGGGAGAATGTCCCTAAAATTTTTTTGAAAACTCACCTTGGGGAAGAAAAGGGGTTTTGCTGCTGCTGCTAGATGTCTCATAGTAAGGTTTTGCAAGCGGAAACTTTTCTGCTTAAGATTTATAGAGAGTTTAGGGAGGTGAGCTAAAACCATGTTTCATGTGTCCCAGGATCACTCAGGCTGGGGCCTTTTCAGGGTTTTGTATTCACTGCCAGGATGTAAGCAGGGAGGGAGGTCACAGACAGGATTTCATCCCCCATTTCACTGCCTACAAGTGAATACAATGGGGAAAAAATTAAATGAACCAATACCTTGAAGCAACAGAAAGTTGTTATTAGGGTTCAGCCATGTAATAAAGTGCTGTTATCAGCAAGCACAGGCAGGACTGGGCAGGTCTCTGCCTCTTGCAGTCCCAGTCACTCCTTTGCTGCCAGACTTGCCTCCCACATGCACTTTTCACAGAGGAGGAGCTTTCAGGAAAGGCAGCAACTTTTATCTTCAGGACCGTAATTTTAGACAAGGGCCCTGACAAAATACAGGGCACAGCTAAACCCACATTACAGCCCTGCTTATTTGTATAATTAGTTGTTTCCCTTGCTCATGTTGAGGTTGGTCTTTCCTTGAAAGACAAGGTTCAGTGATGTGTAAAGCAAAGCACTTTGCAGCATCCTGCTCCAACACATGAGCTTCCAACAGTCCATTCACTTTCCATCTGAAAAGCTTTATGGATATTTAATTTGCAAGTCCATACAAAAAATAAACAACACAAACCCCTGCCTTTTTGTGTAACTCAGTAGCCCCACAGCTGGCTCTCCAGTATTGGGGTGAGGAGGAAATCAGCCTCTTTTTGCTCAAGGGCAGCTCAGCAGCATCTTATCAGCAGCTGTGAGGGCACATGTTTGGGCATGGAGGGTGCACAGCCCGCACTTCTTGAGCAGAGCCAGCAGATGCACCTTGCAGCCCTCCCACAGGTTTTCAGGACCCTGAAACCCTCCTGAGTGACAGGCATACCTCATACCAACCATGAAAGGGGCCTGGGGAGTAGGCTGAAGGAGGTTTTATTCCACAAGAGTCTAAGTTTTTTCCACAAAAACCTTGGAGCCCAGGGTGCATTTTCTTGGGGCTTTGCAGCTTGAGGATGAGCATTGTCATGGGGAGAGTTCTGGCCATTGCCTCCTGCTTCTCCCCATGCTGTTCCTCTTCCACTAACACCTCAGGATCAGACATAGTTGTGCATCCAAGGGAAGTGCAGCAGGCATGGAGGGGCAAACCTGAGTGAGGACTGCAGGCCCTCCACAGTGGTGGGTGTGTTAAACCACTCCTGCTCCTCATTGAGGTCCATTGTAAGTGAAAAGAGGTGGGTTTTGGGGATGGGTTTACAACTATTCATGTTAATAATTTGTTAGTGTTGGTGGGTGCTTATAAAATGGAGCTCAAAAGTCTTTTTAAAATCAATAGCTTGTTACATCCAGAAGACTGAAAATACAGCACCAGTGCAAACCAGGGTGGTGTCTGTGTTTTTAGTCCTCTAGGTTTGGGTATGTTTGCTCCATTTTGGGCCTTCTCCCCAAGGGAGCAGCTAGCACAGTGGGAAATGGGGGTTTTCCACCTATAAACAGTGCCCACAGTGAAGAAATCCCAAATTAGGGAGAAACTTCTTTAAAAAATGGTGGTCTCTGCAGTGCTGCCTTGAGGAGAAGGTGCTGATACACTCCCCAACCCCTTTGTTTTTTAGAAGACTGACCCCTTTTAAGTGAAAATAAGATTTCTTGTTTTCAGCACTAGCAGCGGATGTGGGGAAGAAACATCTCCAAAAATATCCCTAAATCCTCCCAGAATTAACCCGTAAGCTGCTTGGGGAGGAGGGGGAGGCTTAAGTTCTTCAGGTGTCACCAGTTTGCCCAGTTCTCCTCTCCAGGGGCCTTTTCCTCTCTTCTAACCCAGTTTATTGGGATAAAAATCTCAAATTTTCATTTAATTTTCTCAATTTTATAATTTCTTCTGCTCTGAGAAGGGGCCTTTTCTCCACAAAATGAAGCCAAGCAGGACATTTCTCCCTCCAAGCCCCTTCATTACCCAAAACCCCCTCCAAAACGCCACATCTGAGTGGCTTTTAAAAGGCATCTTTTTAAAAGGCAAAAAGGGGCCTTTTAAAACATAGGATGAAACACTATAGTGCATTACAGGGCCTTAGTGGCATGAATGGAGCTGATAGGTTGAGCAAAAGAGATCTGAATTTTGGGTAATTTTTAGGTTTTTTGCCTTTTATTCTGTAAAATAGTCACTCATGCTTTAGACCTGAATTTCCCACATGGAGGAATTTCCCCCTGGAGCTACAGTGAACCAGCTGTACTTTGCTGCTCACCCAAATCCTCCACACAAAAACTCACCAAACTCCAGGAAAATTATGAACTAAACTTTGTCTTTAAATAAACTGGTTGAGCTCAGTGATTTATTGTGTCACTCATAACCTGGGACTGGTGTCTTAAACAAGGTGTTTTTGAGCCACACTGCAGTGCTGCCCCAGGTGGGACCCTCCAGAGGATGGGGACAGCCAGAGGTGAGGATATTCAGGGAGAAATTGATCTGTGAGAACAAGGACATCTAGGGTTGAGGACTTAGGGGGAAAGGGGCTGTTGGGGCCCCAGGGAGGTCAGGGACTTCTAGGGCATGCAAATGACATGCAGTGTTGCAGGTCAGGGGTGACTGACATACCCATGTTGAGGTGGACATGACCCTCTGCTCCCCCTGCACACATTTGCTGGGTCAGGGCCAGAGCTCACCACTCTAGTGTCTATGTCCTCAACAGCCAGCCCCAGGGAAGAAGGAACTTCTTTATGCTGGCATTTTTGTTTGACCAGCAGTGATTGATGTGACTAGCCATTAAATAATGGTGCCAAGAAGCAGGAGGACACTGACAGTTTAAAGCAGGTCCAAGCCCACTGTAAAGACCAGATGAATGCTGTAAATGCAGTGTCCTGGGAGGTCAGGAAGGAGCACTCTGGGTTCCCAGGCCACAGGGAGGTGCTCCAGCTCACTCCTCACCCAGAGTGTAAATCATGGGGGCCACAGGACCATGTCTTATCCTGTTTCCACATCTCTCCCCTCTCAGAGGTGGCCCCCCACCTCAGTAACTCTCTGCCCACAGGTTTCCAGCCAGCCTCACATCCACCAATGCAACACTCCCAGGGATCTATGATCCTGCCAGGGGCCCAGCAAAGGCCAGGTTGCCATGTTGCCATGCTTACAGATGCTGCAGTAGCCTTCACACAGGACAGACCTAGTGGATGAGTTCTGGCACCTCCCTCCTGGAGGTGCCCCATAACCAGCACTATATGGAGTGGAAATGTCATCCCATCCAGAGCCCCTGGCTCAGGCTCATCCATGGAAAGGAGAACTGCTAAGTGTCAAAGAGAAGAGGTTTTGATGACTAATATTTTGGCTGATGAAAATTCGGTAAATGATGTTAATGAAGTTTTCAGAGGAGTTGTGGAGGCAATGGGATTAAATGAAACTGGGGGGAAAAGAACATTGCTGCAAACCCAGCTGCATCTGATACACAAGGAGCCAGACAGAGAAAGAACCAGAATGATGCTAGAAATGCTGCTGTCTGCAAATGTCCCTCCAGTGACAAGGTGAAGTTCTAGAGTAAAAAAGCAAGACTAGACCTGCTGGATTGTCTTGGACCCAGCCCCAGCAGCTGGCACCAGGCATCCAGCCATGGGCTCTCAGGCATCTCAAATGCCAAGCTATCCTCACCCCTCAACATTCCAACACCCTGCAGCCAGGGTGAGATGTCCCCAACCTTCTCCAGTACTTTCATCTCCCTAGGACCCCTCATCTTGCATAGCCTCCCAGCATGCTGTCCTGATGTTGAGGAGTATGGTTCCTGCAGTAATCATTGCCTAGATCAAAGTCCAAGGATACCTGACAAGGACCACATGAAAAAAGATGCCCTGCAGGGCACATTTTTGTTCCTGAAGACACCTCACCTATCCACCAGCACCCGGTGCTCACCAGGCTGTGAGGAGACAGGCATGGCCCCTGTCCCCTGTGGGTGCCCACAGCTGAGTCTGGTGGGTGCTGAGCACCATGGGCTTGGGGGACAGGCAGGATCCTGTGCTCCCAAATGCCCACCCCTGACCTGCATCCCTGCATGTACCCTTGATGCCCATGTGTTTCCTAGACTCTTAAACTAGCCCCAGAGGTCCCTGTCCCTGTAAGTTGTCTCCAAACCCCTATGGTTGTCCCCAACCTTATAAAATCCCCAATGCCCCTGACATCCCCTGTTCCCTGTCACTCTTATGTCCCCACCTCTGGCAGTCCCTGTCCCCCTGGAGGGTCCCACCTGGGAGCAGCACCCCAGGGTGAGGTTGGGGCCTCCACACAGGCTGGGGAATGTGAAGCTCCATCAGGAGAGGCTGATGTCACTGGACACCTTGAGGGCCTCACCCTTGGGAGGGACAGGTGGTGTAGGAACTGCACCTGCTGCATGATCACTGTCACTTATGGGACACCAGGGACCTATAGGACACCACTGTCCTAATGCATTGACACCAGGAAGAGTGGTGAATGGCATGGATGGTGAGGACAGCAGTCACAGTGGCGTCACTGCTGCACATTCCACAGGGAGCTGAGCATCCTGTGCAAGACTCCCACAAGCTTGCTATGTTCCCAGGGCCTGATGATGATGATGATATTAAACCCCACCCTGACCCTGATGTGGGAGAGGGAGCAGTGCTGCCCTGGCTCACCTTGAGTTCCCCCAAGATGAGTGGTGCTGCTGCAGCCTCGCCAAAGAGCAGCTCAGTTCAGGAGCACCAGCAGCATGGCTGGGGGCAACCCAGGGACTACACCTCTTGCACCTCCACAGCCTATGGGTTGGGGGCAACCCCAGCCCCTCCACCTGGCTCAGTTGCATACCCACATGACCCAGTCTGGGGGCTCACCCCAAGCTCTCTTGTACCTCTTCCCACCAAAACTTCGCCCTTCCCTGTGGCACCTGTCCAGCCCTAGGGTGGCAGCTCTGAAGCAGGGGGTTAGTTTTGAAATCAGTCTTGCTTAGAATATCTCAAACACAGCAGGTTACAATTATTTTATTAACTTGAAAAGAAATCCCTTTGGGCAGCTGTCCCAGTCTTTTCTTCCTGCAAGGCTCTGAGCATCCAGTCCCAGACAGCTGCCTGGCTGCTGATTCTAGCCAGGGGGACTGGATTTGCAGCAAATGCTGCAGTGCCCGGAATCAGTGGTTGAGATCTGAAACTGGCTGGTGCCCTTCTAAGGTGGTGGGGCCTGGGGGTGAAGGACAGAGCTAAGTGCCCTGAAGCCCAGGGGCATCTACATGGCCAGAGACCCTCAAGGACAGCGTACTGGACCCTGCCCTCCAACATACGGGCTGTTTTCCCACACTGGCCAGGGCCATCTCCACACTGCACTCCATCTTGAACATATCCAAGGACCAGTTGTCCCATCCACCAGTCACCGCCCTCCATGCTGCCTCCACTCCTCCTCAGCCTGGCCCAGACTCCAGACCCTCCCTGCACCTGCCCAAGTGTGCAGAGCCCTGCTCCCCCACCACCAGCAAACTGCTGGTGCTCTCTCCCCCCACCACTGGTGTCCTGACAGGCCATACCTCGCTTATCCTGTGCTCCCTTTGCCACCTTAGGCCTGTGCTCCTGGCTCGAGTCCATGTGGTCATCTGTGCTCAGCAACTCAGTCACGCCAGGCTGGGAAGGAGAGAATGGCTGGCTGAATGTGGGGCCCAATTCAGCATACCCAAGCAACCATCCCCAGCCATCTCTCCTTGAGGAAACTGAGGCAGGGTTCCCTCCAGATGCTCAGCATTTCTCTCCCAGCCTTGTTCCTTCCTCACATTCTTCCTTTCACCATCCCTACCTTTTTGGAGAGGTGTAGGACACCCTTGAGCAGTGCACTGGATGTGTCCTGACCCCTGCAGCTCTGTGACTTGTGGAACTTGCTTTTGGCCAGGTTCCTGAGGGATGGGGCACAGAGATGCTCATTGTCCAGCACTGTGGTACCCTGGGCTTCATCCCACTGTGCCAGGGAGGGGGGCAGACTGCTCTCCACCGACACATGTCCCTGCTGACTCCCTTACAACTGTTGCAGGAAACCCATGTCTGTCTCACTCTGTTGAATCCTCACCAAGCCTGAGGTCAGGCTGAGACCAGATACAACTGACAACACGAGGCTTCAGTACTGCTGAGACCAGGGCTTGACAGAGCAGTGGAGTAGGGGTTTTAAAAGCCTAGAGACCTGGGGCAAGCACAGCTGGCCCTCTGCTCCCCTGTCCTGCCCAGATCGCCTGGCCCCCTCTGTCCCATTCAGGGAAGAGATCTCCCTTTCCAAGTCAGGACTGTCCAGCATCCCAGAGCCCAGTGATGGGTCCCCATGTGCCCTACCTGTGACTGTGCTGTTGTGCTTGCTCCTCTGTGGTGATGGCACAGGAGTGTGCAGCATGGCTGCTGGGCAGCGGTGGGAAAAATGGCAGTATGTCAATGTGCCTGGGGAGAGCAGGAGCTGTGGGTGGGTGAGGAGGGCCAAACAAGCCACCTCAGCTTGGGGCAGCACCAAAACCCATAGGCTTGTACCCCACAGCAACCCTCTTCCTGCTGCCCTCAGGGAGGTGTTCCTCGAGGGGTTCCCACTCCACATCTGAAAGACATGACTTCAGAGGGGGCTCAATAGAGTCAGACCCTCTAGACAAACACTCTAACCCCAGTGCCTGAGACAGCAGGGCATCACCAGCACCCATCTCCCTGCCCCACTCACACATCCTCCAGTACACCAGTGCCGGGTGCTACTCACGCGCCAGGAACCTGCATGTTGAGGTGCCGGTCACAGGACAGGCATTTGTAAGGCACCAGGAGCTGCCTAAGGGAGAAAAGGCTGGGTGAGCTCCTGACAGGGCTGCAGTGCACACAGCCAGCAGCTCACAGGCAGCAACAGGTGCCAGGCATGTTGCTGCAGAGAGCCTCAATGTTTGCAAGGGGAACTGTGGCATGTTGAGCCTGGTTTTCCTCCCACCCAAGGGGAGTAGGGGACAAGCTTGCCTTGGCAGCACTGGCACCACTGGACTGTGGCTGTGGCCCAAGGCTGCCCAGAGCAGGCAGGGATTTGAGGGGAAGGGCGCAGGCACCCACACATCCAGCCCTTTCCCTGGTGTCATCGCCTTGTCCATGCCCACAACTCCCTGTGCCTTGCCAAGGAGGGCAGGTCCTGACTGAGGTTTGTGGCACCATGTGTTGCACCCCTGCCCAGGGGAATGACCCTCTGTCCTCCATTCTTGAACTTGTGCACCCACACCCCAGTTCTGGTTTGGACAGCTCCATTCTGTAGATGCCCTTTCTTGTGCCTCCTTTGATGTAGGGAACCTGATACTGATGGGTGAAGAAGGTGTAGCTGCTTTGTCAGCAACCCTGCGGTTTGTTGTGCTACATTGTTCTGATGCCAGGAAGGAATGAGGCCAGCGCTGTTGCCGAAGTCAATACCATCCCATTGCACTCACTGCTTAATTCCAGCAGCGTTGTCAATCTCTACCGACAGCTCATCCTTGAGATCCTTGATGATCCTTGCCCAGGTTTCCTCCAGCTTCTTCTGGAAAGGCCCCAGCTCCAGGCGATCCAGCTGTGGACAGATGCACACTCTCAACAAGCTGCTCCAGGATAGAACATGGTAATTCCCAGGGAAAAGCCAGTGGAGGGAGAAACCTCAGAGGGATGCTACCTCAGGCTGCAAAGCCCCCAAGGAGCCTTTTTTGTACTGTGAGGATAAGGCACCCCTCACCTTGGTGTCCAGGGCTTCACTGAACCACTGCTGGGCCTCCTGCCAGCGCTGCTCCTGGCCTAACACCCGTCTCAGCAACTCCCGCAGCCTGTCCTCCAGACGCTCCATGCTCGCATCAAAATGGGCGCAACTGACTTTGCTGCCCAGGGCAGCCTTGTCCACTTTCTAGCAGGGAGGAAAGGTAGGAGAGCAGTGGGGACAGGGCAGAGGTACAAGAGGCAGGGCCAGTGCATGTTGGGGACAGAGGTAGAAATGTTCCTGTGGAGCCATCGTGCCCTTTTCAGGGCTGTGTGGCCTGCTTACCCCATATCACCCCCTGGGGTCAAAGGGACTTAGAGAGGGAGACAGAGGAACTTGGCAAGGGATCTGCAGCCAGTCTGGAAGTACTCACACCCTCCCCCTTCCACATCCAGGCCAATTTTGTCACTGAGCACCCAAAAGGCATTTGTCACCGTGCCCAAGATCCCCAAGATCTCTTGGGCTGAAGATGAGCCTCTCAAGACCATACCAGCAGCAGCAGGTCCTCCTTGTCTGCTTTCTTCTCAAGACCCTCCAGGGACCGGAACAGAGCCTTCCAATACAGAAAACATCTCATGACACCACAGCAGGGTCAGAACTGTGTTCTGGCCAGCCAATGCTCCCTGCTCTTTGGGTAAGGCCCTTTGAACCAACAAAGGGCTATGAGCAGGTGGGCAGGGGATCAGACCTCTGGCAGTCTCCAGCCCTGGTGTGCCTGGGGGTTCTGGGC
>VWZU01013446.1:0-38486 GCA_013397095.1 Sterrhoptilus dennistouni | reverse complement strand
GAGCAAGGGGCTGCTCTGCATTACAGTGAGCACAACCAGACCGAGGGTCCTGACACAGTCTCTCAAGCCCCCCATGTTGCCACCTGCCCACCTGGGTCTTCTGTGGCCTCTGCATCAGCTGTGGCACCAGGGAGTCCAGCTGCTCCTGGAGCCTTTCACAGTGGTGTATGAGCTTCCTCACAAGCTTGGTGTTCGAGCTGGGCTCAGGGCACACTGCCTGTTGCCCTACACTCCCCATCATTCCTCTCAGCTCATTCAGCTGCAGAAAGGGGAGAAGGAATCCATTTTGAGATAGAATGGATGCAGCCAACAGAACCTGGTGCCCAGAAGGCCCTGACCAGGCAGGGAATGTTGCCAAGAACCCCACAGGGAGCAGCCTGCCATTGGGGACAACAGTTGGAGTGCTGCCTCCAAACCTCACCCGCTCCTGAAGTTGGTCAGCTGTGACCAGCTGCTCCAGTGTGGCATTGGTAATCTTCTGCTCCTCTCTCAGCTCCTTCTGCTCCTGCTTAACCTCCTGCAGTGCAGACCTAGCCAACAAGATGAGGCAAGCTGAGCCTCCACAAGGCCACCTGGGAGGTCAGCTTTGCTCCCCAAACCCAATGCTCCTGGACTGCTATCCCCTCCCATACCTCCCAATTCCCCTGCAGTGCTGTAGAATACAAAATCCTCTCCCCATCCTCTTACTCAAGCTGTAGGGGCATCTGGCTGGTGCCATCCACTTCACATGTGGCTACAGTCACACCCAGCTTTCCAAGGGCATCCTCCAGCTGTCTGATCTGGGAAGGGTGGTAGAGGAAGAGTCAGGGCGCGGATCCCATGCTTTCCTTTGCCTGCCTTCTCCCTGCCAACTCCACTTGGCATCCTTGTAGCCCCCTTAGGGACTGCTATGGGCTTACCTTCTCCTTTTCACCCTGCAGCTCTCTGGCCAGGCTCTGCAGGGAGGACATCTGGCCCTGGAGCTCAGATGGGTCTCTGGTGATGCTCTCCATAGCTGGATGGCCTGCTTGGGAACAAGGCTGTGTCCCAGTGATGCCACTTTGGGCACTGGGAGTCCCTGTCTGTATCCCTGGGGTGGTGGTGCTCTGGGTACCAGGGCTCTGTCCCAGCTTGTCCATGTCTGAAGTGTGGGGCTGGTCACGGAGGATGAGTGGCTGGCCAGCAGCATCCTGGAGGTTCCCCTGGAGTGGGATGAGAAGAGGGACTGCAGTCAGGACCCAGGAACATTCATAACTGAGCTTGGGTGCAAGCCAGAGAGACCCTGGGTGGGCTGTGGCTGCCAAGCACAGGTAGATCTTTACCTTCTTTCCTTCCCAGTACCCATGTTCCCTTTTTCCAGGACTGTTTAGTTCAAAGTGCCTCAGGACCCCTTTGGCTGAGGCAGGCAGTGACTTCTACTACTAGGTTGATCTGCAGGTGGGGGCTTCCTAGTGGGCAAGGCTGCCTTCCCATGCTTCCCTCATAGGTCATCCTTCCCACTCTTCCCTCCCAGTGCCCTTCACTCTGCGTGAAACCCATGGTCACAAGGCAGGGGTGGCAGGGCAAGGTCTTGAGAGGCAGGGAGGTGGGGAGGGCCCAATTCCCCCCCAAAGGTAGCAGCTCACCTTGCCAAGTGCTTCCTGGATCATCTGGATGTCTTCTCCCATGCGGAACTGTGTGGCCTTCATCTCACTGATCTCCTTATGGAGATCCCTGCAGAGATGTGTGGTCTAGGAGAGGGGGGTGGGGGGGGATGCACCTCAGGGCATGGTTCCTGGGGAACCTGCAGGACCTTTGCCTGCACCATGGTCTGTGAGGCACAGCCAGATAGCTGAGCACTCTCCATTCATCTGGCATGGCTGGATGCAGCTGAACCTCCAGCACACAGGGAGGTCACTGGCTGCTGTCTCAGACCTGCAACATGCTGATGGTGGCAGCTTACCTGGCCAAGTACCTCCTTGATCCTCTGGATTTCCTCTCCCATGTTGGACTGCATGGCCTTAGTCCCAGCCATCTCCTTGTGGGGCTCCTGGGAGAGAGCCGTGGCCCAGGAGAGATGGGTGGCAGGGGTGAACTCCAGGCAAGCAGGTCCCCAGAGATTCCCACCCCCTATTCTGCAAAGCCTATGGCACACCCTGGGTCAGCAGGAAAAAACCCAGCATGGGAAGGACCCAAAGCACCCAGAGCAGTCTTTCAGCTCCAGATTTTCTCTCCAAATCCCCCTCCCTTTCCTCCAATGAAAGTCAACATGCTGCTCGGAGCTTGAGCTACAATCACATCTTGGTACAAGGGCACAGACCCCAGAGGAGGGGGTGCCTTGGGGGGAGCAAGCGGGGAGGTGGGAAAAGCCTCTACCTTGGAGATGCCACTTTCTTCGGCTTCAGCCTTCTCCATCTGTCCCATGTCGGCACCCACGGAGGTGATGGCAGCCTGCAGCTCGTCCTTCCCGGGCGGCGGCTCCCGCGGCTGCCCTGTGCCCCGTGCCTCGGTGCCCGTCCCGCCTCCCCCCCCCTGCGTGCCGGGGCGTGATCCGGCCTCCTGGGCGCCATCCTGGGGGATCGTGTCCTCCGGGCCCAGCAGGCTCAGGTGTCCCAATATGATCTTCAGCAGTTTGCGGAGCGCCTCTAAGTTGAGATTGACCTCGGGCGTCCCGATGGCGTCATCCAGCAGCTGTAACAAGCTGACTGAGGTCATGGCTGCTGCTCTGCCCGAAAACACAGCACCTGTCCTGAGGGATGGGAGCCTTCGTGCTCGGAAGGAAGCTGCAGCTAGGAATGTGGGTAGCCCGCAGCCTCCTTCCTCCTCTTCCTCTGCCCTCCTGAGCCCCGGTCGCAGATGCCTGTGTTTGTGGTGTCTGGTTGCCAGGTAACACCTGGCCCTGGCAGCCGGGTGTCGCGGAGTCCTGGAAGAGGCCGGATTGAAAGGGACTTTTTACTCATCGAATCCCATGTTTGCAGCTGCGGTGGGCCAGGGACCCCTGGCTGAAGGGGTGCTCCTTGATGGCCCCCTTGTTCTTCAGCCACCTCACCTTGGATTGGGAGAACATGTGGTCAGGACCCCCAAAATTCCCTTGCTCCCCTTGATCTTCTTTCACACTCCACCTTGCGCTGGGGCGGGGGAACAGCATTCGGGATGTCCCAACCGGCTCCATGCCCTCGTGTCGCCCCCGCTCGGGCTACCCCGGTACAGCACAGCGAGGGCAGGGATACAGCTGCTGCCACGGGGCTTTGAGCCACGGGGCTGAGAAGGGGTCGTGCTGGAACTCAAGTGGCTTCAGTGGCAGGTCTGGACACACACATGGCCTGAATTAGGGACCCTCTGGACAGACTGAAAATTCTGGAAAGACCCAGGCAGCTGGATGTGGGGGCAGCAAAGAGAGCTGGTGGTGTCCACACCTGCTCCCCCCTTCGGGATTCTCAGGTGGCACCCCAAAACACAAAACCCCCAGGTATTTGGGGTGCCCACGACAACCAGGAGGGGATATGTATCTGGGCAGCTCCCCAAAGAGATCCAGATTTTGGTGTGCCCTCCCTGAGGGGACTCCGGAGGGGATCCAGATGCCCAGATGGCCCTCCCAAGAGCAAGATGGGATGCAGATGTCTGGATGGCCCCTCGCAACCAGGAGACCCATGTGTCTGGGGCTCCCCCCAAGGCCAGGAGGGGAATAGCAGCATCCAGGCTGTTGCCTCACAACCAGGAGAGGACCCAGGCATCATTTGGGGATTCTGAGGTGAGGCAGTGGGTGGGACAGTGGATGGGAGTTTCCCCATCATCTTCTACACAGTAGAGCGGGTGCCTTTGGAGTTGCTGTCATCCTGAGAAGACTCCCACTCCAGCAGCACGTTGAACTCCCAAACCTTCTTCACCTCCACTGCTCTGACACAACGGGGGGCAGCCACTCTGTGGCTTTGCCTTTGTCCCATGGCCCTTAAACCCCCAAATTAGTCCATGGCCCACAAACATCTTCCATGGACCCCAAATACTCCCCCAAAAATGCCTGCCCTAGCACATCCAACCCCCAACCCATCCCCCAAAACATGCTGCTCCTATTGCCCCCAGTGCCTCCCACCCCAGTATAGCCCCATGGTCCCGGTACCCTCAGCCTAGTGCTGCCAGTACTCCTACACTAGGACTCCCAGTATAGCCCATCTCAGTGCTACCAGTGCCCACTGACAACATGCAATGAGAAATGCTCTCCCAGGCTGCCAGTAAGCATGCCCTACCAAGCATGGCCAGCCCAGCTTACCCATCCTAGTGCTTCCAGTAGTCGCTGTGTCACTGGTGACATGAAGTGGGAAGGCAGCTGTGCCTAAGATCTGCTTTGATGTAACCAGGATTTACAGCTCAAATTTTAAATAAATCACCTCTCTTCTGGTGAGAAACCTGTGAGTGATTCTAACACCCTGACCCTGGTGGATTCGGGGTGAGCAGAGGGTCATGGAGCTGGGAACAGGGCCACCTCAGTGTGCAGATGTCACCCACCCATGGCCCTGAATGGCATTCCCCTGAGAGTCTGAAGGTTCCTGACCTCACAGGATCCTATACCAGCACCCAGAGGTCCTTGTTTCTGGAAAGTCCTTATCTTCACTGGAGGTCTCCAGCTAGGAGCAGCACCCTGAGGTGGGGCTAAGAGTCCCCACGGGTGTGGGGCAGGTCATATGGGTCACCAGGCACTTTGAGGGCCTTGACCCTGTGAGGGGCAGGTGATACAGAAGGGGTTTGCATGGTGATGGCAGGATGAGGGCACAGATCCTGTGGTGTCCCAGCATGGGCATCCACTGGCTGCCTCTTCCCTGCCCATGCACCACTGGTCAGTTTCTGTTTGTATCAGGGAAATGTGTCTTGATGGTTTTTATGCAATTTTAGATCTTGTGGAGCTGACATAGCTGACCTGCGCATGTTGACAGACTTGTGTATGTTAATGTGCAAGTGCTTTCTTTGCTCAGACTTAAGAGTCAACTAAAAGCCCCTGAGTATTTCAGCAGGAATGGGTGTGTGGGTAACCTGGTCCTCCTGGTCAAATTAATTTAAAGTCACAAACACTATTCAAAATTCAGAGTCTAATGCTGTGATAGCTTCTGCAGCCCCCAAATGCCCTACAAGAATGTAACAACATGGTGTAAAGGGCCAAAATACGCAGATGTCTTTCTAACAGGGATTCTCCACCACTCTCCAAATCTTCCAGACCAGAAGACTATGGAAGAGGAGACATGGCTCAAGCAGAGTGTTTCCACATATATGGAAGGTACATATTTGCAATACTGTGTCAAGAAAATCATCCTTGGCTTTAAGAGGATCTTCAGCATATGGTTTGGTCTCTTGGATGTGAGTAGATGGCAAAACAATACCATCAACACCTGCTCAGTTGAATCTGATCCAGATAAGTAAGTTATAGGTAAACAATCCCCTGCTAGCTTGTGTTTAATAATAGCATACTCTGAATCCAGATAATCTGTACTTAGAGGGGTTTCTTGCAATCTCAGAACTCTGCTCTTAGGCATCTATTTTATTGGAGGAAGAGTGCAATTCTTGCCAAAACTACAGCTAAATCACTAGAGACAATAACATAAATCCTGAATTTAATGGGGTTTGGTTTTCTTGCTATAGATAGCTAAAGGAACTCTTAAGGAGAAGATAGCAGGCTAGAAGAAGAGTAAAGGGAGAAATTATTTATTTATAACATATTGGGAACACAGTTCAAAGTACATCATTAACAGGGTGACTACATAATAAGGTGATCATAAAAGGATATCTAAAAAGCTAGTTAAAGACAAGGCATAGATTATAGGCTAGTCACGGAAACTGGTAGGCTTTTTCCTCCCATAAGCAAAGCTGCACAAATAAAGACTGTCTCATACGGTTTCTGCAAAGGTAAAAGATTGATTTACTCAATCTGTATATTTTCTTTATATTGTATAAATTTACTGATACTTAGATTAACTCTTTCATATAGTTTATGATGTTAAATTTAAATACAGTATTATGTCTCATTAATTTAAGGTGCAATTTATCAAAATCTACAGTAAATGTTTTCTTCTTAATCAGTTCTCTTTGGCACACTTCTGGTAAATACAAAAGTGTAGGACTGAATCGAGTATATAACACTGCAGGTACTTGGAGGGGTTTTTTGTTAGCGTATGAATGTGATTTTATAGTTACCACAAGCTTATTCACAAAGAAATAACTCTATATGAATTTCAGTTTAATTTATATATAAAATGGCTAACTACTTCAATGTGCAAGGCAGAAAAAAAAATTGTTACAGCAACTCCTCCCTTGAGAGAGTGATTTTTGCACCATGGAAATCTTGTATAAAATGTTATAGAAAATGAAGATTTTTAATGAGGAAGTTCTTGGTGCTTCATATCTTACAGCAAGCCACCTGAGCACATGATTTTCTAGGTCCAGAAATGGTTTATAAGATACAGTTTAGCTGACAGGTTGGCACTGTAGTGGTGTTGCAGCTATAAACTTGCATGTTCCACTGACAAACTAAACCAAGGAGCCAAAAAAACCCAACCAGTCTGTGTAAGAAATTTAGTGAGACTGGCTTCTTTCTATGAGAAAGGTCTCATGTAACTCTAGTTCATGCCTGAGATGTTTCGTTTACTGAAAATGACTTTTTTATTTTTGGGAAGTGTCTTTCCTTTTTATATTATTTTACACAGACTAATTTGATTGGTGACAAAAGGACAAACCTCTTTAATTACACTGGTTAGACTAGAGGGACATCAAACAGAAGTGCCTCCTAAGGAAAACATGTAAACAAATTTGCTGTTACTAAAACAGGTTTCTTGTTAACAGAAAAAAATTTGGGAAAGGAATTTCAGAAAAACAAACATCTCAGGTACGAATTAGGGTTACAGTCTCTTCCTATATTCTTGATATATGTGTGTATATATATCTATCTGCTTTTATTGCAAGGAAGAAGCATTTAGAATTTGCACTCTGCAGTTTTGTCTTTATGACCTCTGCTTACTTTGGGGCTAATATTTTGTTAAAATCAAAGGTGGACAACAGAAAATGGACTTATTTCTGTTTCTGATGGAAATGGATGAGGAGGCCATCAAAGTTGACATAAATAGGTAAAGTATCATTTTACAAAAGCTCTTCAAACGTCAGAAAAGCAAGCTCAGAGCAATTTATTTCACATCTGAAGGCCAATACCAGCAGCTGGCATTCACATTAAAGGTATGGAGAAACTTAGCTACATAAATACTGGACATCTTTCAGTGACTAATTATTTCACAATTGAAGTAAAACTAAACTCTATTCACAGTAAAATGTACTTATTACAAGGCCCTTCTGGTCTGTTTTATCCTGAATCATGCAAGTAATATCCCCTCAGCTGCAGAAATTAGCATTTTGGCAAATGATCAAGTTACAGGAGTTGTCAAGTACTGTGAAACCATTTTAGAAGGCAAGGATGTAAAAAGGGATTTCATACAGGTGCTTTGTGATGTGCTAATGTGTGAAATGCTGGGCTACTCCTGAGTAAAACACATTTGGCTCTCCCAGCTAATAACCCATTTATGAGCATGCTGGTTCCAGAGAGGCATTTCACAACCTCAGGAATAGTATATATTCGAAGAAAAAAAAAAAGTATTTTATAACTGTCTTTTTCTTCAACCTATCAGTAAGGACTAACAATGGTGAGTTCAAACTGTTGAAGGAGATGATGAGAAGGGGCAGAACTGGCAAGGAGAATCAGTCTGTGTGGTAAATCAAATGTGAGATGTAATTCATTCTCAATTTCCTTTAAGCTTTTTGAGATATTGCATATGGCCACGTCCCTTAGTGCTCCTGTTTTATCTGAAAGCTACTGGCTTTAAAACTGGGATGTCTGTGTGAAGGATATGGTGTCAGATTTATCTATAGCAAAGCCTCCATTGATGTAAGATTTCTTGGCCTGTGCTTCATCATTATCAAGTATTTCTGTTTCCAAAGCAAAAGGATTGACTATGTTGACTTCAGAGGTGACATCCATCTGTTCCAGCTCCCTTTTTGAGAGCTTCTCCACTACTCCTGTACCAAAGGCGTCTCCCAAGACATTCACCATTGTTCTGAATCGATCCCTATGGAACAAAAATCTTGTCAGACAAACCATTCAGTTGTTTAGAAAATCCTTTCAGTAAAAGGTACTTTAACTCATGCAGTGCTGTTTTCTTCCCAGTGCAGATTTGGGTAATTATTCAATTAGAAGAAAAGAGTCTTGTAAAACAAGAAACAGAATTTTACCCACATTGAAGAAGCCTGGAGTAATTTTCATGAGAAATGACTTGGTACTGGATGTGCAAAACTGCAAGTCATACCACTTGTCTGTTAGAGCAGTAATTCCGCTGCTGTGGCATAGTCTTACAGAATGTTGGAAGGATCACCTCTCAGGCCCCTGAAGTATGCTACACATTTGGTTCCCTTTGTAATGATAGACTGTAGGGTGCAGCAGCAGAGTCTGCATTGTGCCTTTTGTCATTCTAACAGTCATGTCCTCAGCCAGAAGAGCACCTAGCCCAGCATCTTCAGTATTCTGGCCCAAACCTGGAAAAAGGAAAGGCCTGTCTTCTGCTGACTTCTTCTTGTCAAAGGGCTGAAGTACAAACTTGTACTAAACAAGTCACCTAAAAGAATATGATACTCCTGCACTATTAATTTTTCTCCAGACAGAAATGAGACATGCAGACCTCTGCTACTTGGCAGAGGAACAACAAACCCTTGCTAACAAGCTAGATAATAACAAACTTATAACAAAGTTTGAAAATCGACATGGAAGTTCAGTATGGACAGTGGAAGGCCATGATTGCCTGTTTTCAGCTACAGAGCACTACAAAGGCTCTGTGGCAAAACAAGTTTCTCTTTTTGTGCAAAGACATTGAGGTGGATATATTCACAATATTTTGCAATACTTCTACAACTGCTGAATTCCAGTGCTAAAAAGTTTTCCATGTGCAACAAAAATATATGGTAGGGAAATGAAGAGAGAATAGTAAAGATTCTAGTAGGATCAATGTGACAGGTGAGGAAATCAACAGTACTGGAAACTCATCTGCTATAACAGGACTATTGTATTATTTTTTCTATTTGTCATTTAACATGTGGAAGTACTATTCAAGCCTATGTAATGTAACCTTTGGTAAGTTCAGAATTAACTAGTGGGTTGTTAATGCGCCACTACTAGCAACTACTTTGCAAAATTGTACATTTTAGGCAATAAGTACAAAAGGTGAAAGTTAATAATCTATGTGGCATCAAAACGTGCATTCCATCTCCTGAGGTGCAAAATGCACTAGCAATGACCTCTGGTATATTAAATTAATCTTTAATTTAATTTACATAGCAAACACATCTTGGTCTGAAAAATGCCTCAATTAGAAGCAGAAACATTATTTGTATGTTTCATGGTGGAACAAGTACCTTCCATGTACTAATACTGTGCCTAAAGCCCAAAAAAGCTATGGACTTTTAAAGTGGAGTAAAGATCAGATCCATAAAGTCATGATTGCTCTAGGAAATAGGGTACTGTTCTCTCTCACTCCCATAAGATAAGTAGAGGGCATCAAATGAAATTATTAGGGTGTAGACAAAACCAAACAAAATTCAATTATGTCTTGGCACAACACGTCATTAGGATGTGGAATTCATCTCCATAGGACTTGTGGAAACATGGGTCCCAAAGCAATGAGGCATTCATAGAAGACAAAAATCACCTCTTAACTCGGGAACTCCCTGTGTTGCAATTTGCAGGAGGCTGGGCAAATACTCTGGAAAAAGAACCAATATACATTCTTTCTATTCTTAGACTCTTTAGGTACCTGCTCTGAGCTAGTGGTTTGTACTGATCTGCACTATCTTAAAAAACACTAAATGCCCACTAGGAATAGAAGAGAGCTGGAGAAAACAAAGTGACTGTGGAGCACAGCAAACAAAACTATTACACATAGTTGCCAATAGCTGATTGGGAGAATGTACTTGCGGATGGAACTGGTTAATTTGGAGGAATTATGCTTATACATAAATTGAATTGATCCTTGGATCGATACAACAGCCCTGATTTTCTGGAGACTGGCATTTCTCTCTATTTGCAAAACTGAGTTATGTAATCAAATAAATTAAATATATTTGTGAAATACATAGGTTGCTGCCAGAAATCCTTCAAGAAAATTATTGAAAAAAGTGAAGGAAGAACAGCAAGGCATTTATCTTGAGTGTAAATAAATCTGAAGAAGACGCGCAAATATTATGAAATTATTAAGATCACTGGATTGATACCAGTGAAATGTCATCCATGCAAACTGCAGGTGAAAAAGACCTTGGGCTAATCACTAAAGCTCGTACAGTTTAGGATACAAAAGAACTAAAATTATATTCTTTAATTATAAAATTATATTCTTGTGAATCCTGTTGAATTTAACTTGTGAATCCTTGTGAATCCCCAATACCCTATGTATCATGGGACAAAACTGAGTATTGATGTCCTTCTGACCTCCAGAATACACTGTGATTCTTTGGGCTTTTGCAAAAGTAGCAGAGATACACACTGATGTAACTTAAACAGAAAAGATTTTTGGTGAAAAAGCTTCTCCCCAGAAAGAGCAGATGAATGGGACTGAGAGGTTTTGAAGTGCTCTGATATGGTTGGGATTAGGCATAAGGGTCACTTTCTGAATTTCTGAACATGTGTGCTTGTTGATCGAGGGCTGGGCCAGTGCCTTCATTGAAGAACAGCCCTAGCAAAGTAGTGCTGGCAGCACAGATGTGTACAGCTGGCTATATTGTCTGCATGTGGAATCCTGGGTCAGTTTTGCTTTTTTCATGTCGTGCTCCACTGCCAGTGTATGGATATTATGTACTTTGCAACTTGTGGCTACATTTGATTTTTATGAATGATGTATGTGTTTAGCATAATGTGGTGGCATCTCTGACACTTTAGAGACATTTCTTGGTACTGTCAAATTTGTCTGTCTTGAGGATGATGCCCCTGATATATTAGTGCTGTGACCACTACTTTAAGGCAGAAAGTATCTCTGAATGTGAGGTTATTCACTGCCATCCCAGGCAGTAGGACTTCTCTCAAAATCAAAGCCATTACTGCATTCAACTCTGAACAAGCCTGACCATTAGAATAATCTTTGTCCATTTTCTGCAACAGTCCTAAATGATTTTATTGTTTTCTTTCTCAGACTCACACATTTCCAGGCAACTTATGCAAGCATTAAAAAAAGAAAAAGGAAAAATCATTAAATAAAAGGTGTCTTTAACTTACAGAAGCCAATCAACTGCAATGATCAGAGTTACATCCTCGGCAGGCAGGCCAACAGCACTCAGCACAATCACCATGGTCACAAGTCCGGCTTGGGGCACGCCTGCAGCCCCAATGCTGGCTGCTGTAGCTGTTACACTAAATCCCAAATAAAACCCAGAAAAGGCATTCAGAATACGTTAATCACAGAAACTCTGTTTTATGGCACAAATAGTTTTATTTCACTGCAAGAAAGATGCCTAAATGTTTCAGTTTTCCTCTTGAATAGTATTTACTCAAAGTTGGGTGCCAAGCTTATACGACAAGCCATGTTCTGATGCACTGTTATGGTTACACTGGAGAATAAGAGGCAGCACATGTCTAGCAAGCAAACTGGACAGATCAAAGGTAGAGGCTGAGTCTGAGTTAGGTTTGTGAGTGTTTGCAGGAAAGAATAATGGCAATTTTCGTAACTGTGCTGTATACCAGCTGCATATCCTGGCCCATCCTACCTCCTCATCAGGTTGCGCTGGCTAGGCTTTGGATCAAGAAGGGAGAATGTTTGTTATTTCTTGTGCTGTGAATGATGGTTTAAACTTTCTCATGGAGTATCCAAAGTTAATGTACCATTCACACAAAAGCTCACTTCCCACAAAATGCATGTGATGGCTTTAATCTTACCTAATTGTAATTATTTGGCCAATATCCAGTTCTAAGTCATTCAGCTGTGCAATAAATACTGCTGCTACTGCTTCATAAAGAGCTGTGCCATCCATGTTGATGGTAGCTCCAACTGGAAGAACAAACCTTGTGATTCTTTTGTCAATCAAGTTATTTTCTTCTGCACAGCGGAAGGTGACAGGCAAAGTTGCTGAACTGGCACATAATGAAACACATAAAGTAAGTGCAGGCAACAACACACCATTTCCATTATGTTTACTTTTGCTCAGAGCGTGATCTGCTTTATGACTCAAACAGAGATTGAGTCATAGGAAGGAAGGCTGTACCATGAAAAAGCAAAGCAACTTTTGTTATACCTTCTAATATAGCTAAGAAATAGAAAGGAAGAAATAACTAAGTCTTGGTTGTTCTCAAAATTACATGGTAAATTGCCATGGTTTATGTAGTCATAAAAAATGTGCAACAGCTTAAATGCTGTCAAGTCTGCAGCTAATGAACTGAATGGCAAAGAACTGCCTCCTTCTGGGAGAGGCAGACTCTCGTTAGTTTAAGGCTAACGCACCCTGTAGTGCCCTTTGGGTACGACAGAAATAATGATGAAAACAGTATTTCAGCCTCCAGGGAACAGAGAACTGTCCAGTTCATACCAGGCCTTTTAAAAAAGTAGCAACAGAACCAGAGCACAGACCATGTAATTACTACTAGGTACATTACAGAAAGAAAGATCTTTCTTTTGTTTACCTGGAAGAGATCATGAGGGCTGTCAGAAGTGCCTGAGCCATCCCCATGGCAAACCGTAAAGGATTTTTCCTTACTATTATTAAGTAGATAAGTGGCAGAATTATACTGGAATGGATTGCAAGTCTGCAAAATAAAATCGACTAGTTAAGCAAAGAAATCCATCTCACTATTTTTCTTTACTAAGATGGTGATAATAGGTACCCAGCTCTATACTCAAGTATACTTACGAAACACTAAAGGTGACACCTTGGTGCAAAATTTAGAGAGAATGCCACGTTAATGAAAAGCAGACTAATTCTGTTTTACACTTCCTTTTGGAAAGGAGAGTGAGACCATATATGATAAGCTGAACAAGAATTGACTTGGAAATAATTTTAGACTGATAAAAATGAGAAGCCCAAAGTAATACATAATACTTAAACTGATGTGCAGAAAATGATTTGCAGTAGCACTAAAACACTTCACTCTTTTGCCAAATCCTTACAATGCAAACCAGATACAAATCAGGAATCCAAATCAATTTATTATTCTCAGTTTGTCTGCCCTTATTACAGAACATGTTTTTGGAAATAAAGCTGAACATGTTTTCTAGTTAGGGACAGCTGAAATGCACATCTTTCTGAAGAAACTTCAAAATATGGACCTTCAGAATAATTCACACCTGCTCTGGGGAAAACTGTGTAAGCTCAGGTCTACAATTAAAATGTGATGAGGTTTAAATAAGATATATGTAATCTAAGCATTTTTAATATTGTCAGATGCTGAAATACTGTATTTTGGAACTATTAATTTTTAAAATTAAGTGGATTGACTCACAGAAGATCAACTTGCTCTCTTGAATTTAGTAGCTCAGTATTTGCCTGGGTATTTGTATAGATCTCGGGGACAAAATCATCCTTCACCTTATGCATTAATTTTGAACACTGTGCAATAATCCTGAACACACATGAATGCAGAGCTTGTGGGCACTGAGATAAGAGGTAAACTGACTGCTGTAAGTACATTTGAAATGAAATGTATTTGAAGAGTCTGTAAATATTCTCTATGTTTGAAGGTTGCAATTATAGCAACATCAGTTTTTTGTGGAAAGAAATTATCACATAGCCTGGAAATATAAACCCAAAAACTGCTGTCACCTTGGAATTTTTATTCTGTCCTCACAAAATGTTCATGTGCACATTCCTACTACACATGTGTTGTAATAGTGCTTTATGGTTTCAGAGCAGTTGATAAAGATAGCAATAAATCATGGCACCATTTGTTCTGCCAAACCCAGACATTTAAGAGACCAGTAGCTACAGCACAGAAATCCACAATGGCATCAAAAAACATCCACAAACCCTACACATGTGTTTCCTTGGAAAAATTATCTTTTTAAAAGGAACAGGCAAAAAAGTTTTCATTCTGTATGGGAACATATAACATATTTAGTGGAATATAAATAATAGCATGCAACATGTCTTGATAAAATTTTGTAAATAACTAGAAAGAAATCTAGCAATTTATACATGCACCACCACATGGCACCGTTGTATAAATTGCTAGGTTTGTGACATGCCTAAGAACAAACTGAATTCTGCAGAATATATAGGAAAAAAAAAGAAGTGGCGTGGGTGTAATTTGCTGTCTTAATAAAATGTTAATGAGACTAAGCATTTCAAGTATGTCTGAATCTAAAAGCATATTGACTTAGGTATTTGAAAAGTTTAGATCTACACCTTTTTAGTAACAGCATGAACATGACATTATTCAAAATAAAGTATTTTTGTGTATCTGCTTTGCTACTACTGGTTTTCCTGAAACAACTTTGAAGTAATATTTATTTTTCTTCCTAAAATGCAATTCTAAGCAAGCAGCAGAAATTTTTATACCAAAAATCATAATCAGTAATTGAACACAGAAATTCTAATAGCATTCATTTTTAAGTTAGGAAGAATCTTGTCCCTCAGAATCCCAAGCTGCCATTTGATATAGGAATATTTCTTACAGGAATGTAGCTGCCTTGCTGCTTTCAGAAGAGTAAAGAGCCAGGCAAGAAGAGTCTACTTGCTGCAAGTGTTTTTTTGTTTTGTTTTGTTTTGTTTGTTTTGTTTTTTGTTTTGTTGTGTTGTTTGTTTTTTTAAAAATTCCCCCTCCTACTTCAGCCTGAGCTACTCTGGCACTTAAATTATATCTCTACTGAGTTTCCTCTGCTGTAACTTCTAATATGTGCTCATCCTGACTCTGCAACAATTAATCCTGAGAGACTTAAGATACTTAGTGGCAAATTGCACCAAAGACACTCAGGGAAGTCTGTTCCTTCATGGTGACCTGAATGAGACATAGAGACTGAGATGAGTTGCAGACAATGGTGGATGAGTGCTGGTAGGAAGGCTGAGGCTATGAAAGATCACAAATAATTAAATTGGGAAGAAGGTGAGCTGGTTAGAGAGGTTAAAAGAAAGAAAGCAGAGGATAAGACAATTATCTTGATAAGGAATACAAGAAATGTTTATAATAACCTACTATTTTCAGGTTCAAGCTTAAAGAGAGGATGATAAGCAGCTACAGAAGACATCAATGAACAGAATACACTGCAAACAGACAGGGTTAAACATAACAATGAAAACCAAAATAATGGTGGGAACACCAGTTTTTAAGAAACATCAGTTGTTAAGAAACCAAACAAAGAGCAACATTTCTCCTTTTTCCTGAGAAGTAAGAGAAAAGGATATTCATGTAGGCTGAAGAATGCAGAACAAGCACCTTTCCCCTGCAGCCTATAGCCTGTGTACATGTCCATATCTGCTCCTGTGATCTGATAACAAGATGCTCTCCCTGACGGTCAGTTTTGCAGAGAATACACTGCCATTAGCCCTTATCCACAGTGCCTTGAGCAGCACTCATGGGAGCCTACTCTGCAGGAGGCAGAAATGCTGCAGAGATCTACCTGAGCACCCGTCAGAGAAAATGGTGTCATGTTTGGAGGAACAGAGAGAAAAACCTTTTTCTCTCCAGGGATGCAAAAATACTCGCTACATATAATGTTTTTGATAGCACCTGGGGTTCTACTTAAAATCGTTGTGCCTGTCAAGCCAATGGTTACCAGCTAAACAGGAGGCTATACAATGGCAGTTTACTTTGCAATCAGAGTACTTTGGAGAAGGCACTGAGTCTTCACAAACATCTTAAAAAGACTTGCCTGGTTACAGTACAAATAGGAATCTGTATCCAGTAACCGATAGGTAAATAAAGTCATAAAACTTCATAGGTAAATAAGTCATAAAACTTGCTATCATATCTAAAACTAAAACTTGCTATCTGATGTAAAACTGAAGACAAAAGGCAGTAGTAATCCATTCAACATATTCCTCCTCTGAATTAACTGGTATTAATAACACAGAAAACCTGCAGAAGTGATACGCTGTCATTCTGTCAATGATTTCTATCTAGCTTGTGACTGGGGTGTCATTTATAATTTGTATAGAAAATATTAGAGTCTTGACCTACCATCTCTTAGTAAATATCAGCTTTTGAAACCTGTAAAAATCTGACTTATTTTTCAAGTGCAAACAAATACTCACAAAAAACTGCATAATGTATTAGATGAACATAACTTGCACTCAGCTCTGTAACATTTTGAAAAAGTAATGAATCAGTGCTATTTCTGGAGCAGTAATTCTTATTTAGAAAGAAATTTTATCTTTGATTTTCAAGCAGCTAGTCAAAACATGGCTTATGAATAAAACAAAACAACAGCCTTGAAATAAATGTGCTTATCTAGCATAGATTAATGCAAAAACCCCAGAGATCCTTCTTGATTATTTATGAAGCAGTTTGCATTTAAGACTAATATATTACCATTCTCTTTGCTTGGCTGTTAAAAAGTGTGTGAATGACATTCGAAAAATACCGTGCAAATGCATAAAGTGTGGGGAAAGAAACTCTTGAACAACTTTGGACCTAGCCTCTAGACAAATTATATATAAATCCTTAGTATACTGAATGAATTATAAGAGTGGATGCTAAGGTAATGGACCAAGACTGCCTAGAAGGCTGTGCTTCACTGAACTGGAAATAGAAATTTAAGCACATTTATCTTATTGGGATTGTAATATCCATTTATCTGACAAAAGAGCCCATTTACAGATATACAATAATCTGGTATTATAAGCTATAATTTGGAGCAGGTAAGTTTTTCTAAAGTTCCACTGCTGAAAGGCTCCACATTGTGCAGGTGTAACCTCCTCCACCGAGCCTGTTCTACACAGACAATGGCTAAGAAAAAAAAAAAGTAGAAAAAGTTCTGATGCTTGGCTATGTTATTCAGATTGCAACTTCTCTTTTTGCAGCCTCACCATCTACCCTAACTCTGAAGGAGGAATTAGCAAACAGTGCAATCCTCAGAACTTCTCTTGATGTCAGCTGTCTGCTCAGCACTGGAGAGGGAAGGGATAATTCTCTCTATCATCCTTTATTGTGCACTGCTCTTACTGTACATCTGTATTCAGCAGGGAAAGTTTGGTCTGTGCTGTTACACCTTGGGCCCAAAAATTCCATGCAGGTTCCCAACATAATCCACTTACTTGTCTATGTTTTATAGGCTGGCAAGCCCTAATAAGACATAATTCATAACCTCACCTTCAATACAACAATATTTGCTGCTTCAGCACAAGTTGTAAAGATGAAACAATGAATACAAGAAAAGAATTTGCATTTAGGTTTTGGTTTTTTTTTAGAATGCAAGGCAGTAACTTTTTAAACCAAAACATGCATGTGGCAGAACGTGGATTCAAACCATCCTCACGCATCCTCACATAATTTTCACTGATGAGAGTTTTTGTCTCCGACCTAGAAGACTGGATGTGGTGGATAATTGAGTGGTATCAACTGAGCTCCAAAACTGCATACATACAATTCCATCTTTAAGAAATTACATACCCACTTATTACTGTAGCCATATAAAGACCCAATTTACGAAAGATTTCCCAGTCCTCAACTTCTATTATCTTCCCAGCAATTAAAAAAAGGATACCAATTGGCATATACCTAGAAAGCAAAAATAAAGCTATCAAAAAAGCATTCTCAGAAATACTGCATGGTCACCATGAAATAATTTCTTTCCCACAGTAATTTTTTAAAACAGACAGAAAATGTGTTTTGATAGCCTATTTCACAACAACAGATTTTTTTTTCTTATGTTATACATTGGACTTTATACATTTGCAGCAAGGTTACAACAGAGGTAATAAAAAAAGATTGGACAATAAAAGTAAATGTAAAGTATAGCTACTATTACATATAGTCTAGCTAGCATTGTATAACTTTGTGTCGAAAAATACACAGAATACACGGAAGATGGGAAGGGGTATGGGCATATACCCTGTTACAGCAAATGCTTATGTGTAGCCACAGGCTCCCCTAGGGGTGGAAGTCTGCAGAGTTGAGACCAGTGTCTGTCTAGTCTGTAATGACACAGAGATGGGAGAGGTGTCCTGTAGTTACAGGAGCTGCTCTGCAGCACTGGGGGCTGTATCTGTGTCACCTGCACAGAATAAAGTAAATGTGCACAAAGCCATGCCTTATAGATCTGGACAGCTGCATAGGCTACTGCTTACAGAAAATTAAAGGGAAATACAAGGAATTATGTTAGCACCAGCTCCACTGCAATTTTTTTTTTGGTTCCAGGAACTCCAGAGAACAGCTGTTACAGAGACAAGTTACTACTTCAGAGCTTTGAGCAGTATAAATTAATCTAGAAATTTGTGAATATGTAAAATGTATTCATTTAAAAATAGAAATTATAAATTTATAAGGTGTATTTATGCTATCTCATAAACAAAATTGTATCTTATAGAAAGCAGGGATACCTAGTTTGTCTAAGCGCTGAACTTGATGAAAATAGAACTAATTCCTCATACTTTCAGCACAAATCTCCACCTTGTTTCAAACAACAGCTCCCACATCTGTAGAAACCCAGGGAGCCTGTAGCCACAGTTTCTGGCACGTGCAAGAAAAATGGATAATCAATTTATAAGTAAATTCCTTTATGGCATATGCTAAATCTGGAGTCTTGTTGTTGGTAATTTTCTGCAGAGGGAGGCAGCCTATCTCACAGGAGTTTAATTTAGCCTGGGACTAAACTAGCTGCTTAGCAGAGGACCAGTTGCAGAAATTAATTTCTCTTTCTTTAAGGAAACAAGAAGTGTGCAACTAAACTCTGGACAGGTTTGCTGTTTTACAGACATCTCAGTGTGCTGGGGTGTTAGAAAAACCCATGTAAGGGACAGATCTGACAAGGTACTGGTATGACACGTGCATATGAGCAGAGTATTGCAGTAAGTGGTGCAAGGCACTCCACACACAGGATCAAACCCTGAAAGGGATTGTGTGTATTTATAACCCTGATCCTGTAATTGTGATTTGCACAGACAAAATTCTATTAGTAACTGTGAAGTCCAACCAAACGTTATCAGACAAGTTTCTAGACTTTAAATTTGTTTTTCTTGTCTGAAAATATTATGAGAATGTAGTCTCACAAAATGTATTAACAGGAGGTAAATGATGCTAAGTTGTATTTTGCACACCATTTTGAATTTTGCTCTGTGCCGTGGCTTGTGTATTAATTCAGATTTCTAAAGGAACACACATCCAAGGTCAGCCATCCTGTGAACATAATGTCTGTCAAGGAACAATGCTCAAAACTCAGAAGGGCATATGGGTGGTAATGCTTATCCTCAAAAGAGTCTTCAAATGACTAGTGCACTGGTTTTTTATAAACATCTAGCAAGAATATTTAAAAAAACTCATGTTTCTTGGGAACCAATAGGACTGTTTCTTTAGTATATATTAAGTGGAAGCCCTGTCTCCAGTTTCCTCAAAAGAATCAAATTCTTTAGAAAGGAAAAATTTTACCTATCTTTCTTTGAAGGTTGCTTTCTTTAAAGCACTATGCAAAAGCAAACATGAAGTCTGAGTCTGCTCCTACCTTTTCAGTGACAAAATCCCTTAAAGAAATTGTTGGAAAATGCCAGTATTATCCTTGGACTTACCACATAATTATCTGAACTATTCTCATTGTAGCTTCATTCAGCGCATTGAAGAAATCCAACAGCACTTGTCCTTTCTCTCCCATTTTCCCAATAACCATTCCAAAAACAAGACAAAAGACAATCAACCCCAGTGCATTGATGCCATTAGAATATGTCCCCACGATTTTATATTCTTGGGTTTTGTTCTATAAATTGGAAGCAAGAGAAAAAAAATACTATCTGAAAATAATGAATTTACTTTAAAAAGTTCTAAAACAAAAACACATGTAGATTTTTTTTTTTGAAACACATAAAGCTCTTTCCCAGCCACTCTATTGGCTTTCTGAAAGTGCCAAGTGGGCAAATTCAGGAATACATTAAACTGAATTTGAACACTTTGTATTTTAAAGCAAGGATCTGACCAGACCTTAGCAGGGAGTAAAGCACTCCTAAATTTGTGTTGTCCTTTCTATAGACTTCCAACATAAGGTATGGCAAGTATCCACAGTCATGCTTTCAAGATTTACTCCCCTGCACTCAAGATTTACTCCTCACTGGAAAGCAAAACACAGATGTAGAATCCTTGTGTTTGTTTCTGAGCAATTCAAGGGTTTGTATCTGGATTTAAGATAAATTCACCAGTGTCTAACAACTGGGACATCAGTGTAATTGCATAATTTATTGTATGCCTATAACATAAAAATCCTACTAAAGAGGTATTAATACATTCTTCTGTGGAGCATGAATATATGAAGGAAAGGGTGCAATTCTTCACTACATTCTGATTCAGGATTTAATTAATGTCTCTTTGTGTAGCTCATCTTCCCATACTATTATTACTTTGAGATGAAATTTGGAAGGAATATAATAAAATGTGTATCGATTTGGTATTCTTTGTAGTTCTGTGTTCACGTTCTATTGAATTCCTTTCTCCCTCTTCTCCAGAGTAAGTCTAGACTTCATACACCATTATCACTCTTAAGCTTTCCACACCTCTAGTTAAAGGGTTGTTAAATCTCTTCTTAACTTTTGTTTCTGTACATTTGTTCTTCAGAGTAACAGACTATTAATTAACAAATGGTTTATATTGTTTTTTTCCATTAAAAAAATCCATTATTATTTTCAACTCATTTTTTTCTTTAGCGCCTATAGTTACTCATTGCTACTCAAACATCTCATGGTGATATACATCTAGTCTTTCCACAGTGAGTGTTGAATTTCTCAGAAAATTGACAATTCATAAACAGATAAATTTAATCAATCTTCATCTATTATCTTTGCAGTAGTCAATTACCCATGGGCTCCTTGATGTTATTAAACTTACTGGAAGATACTTCCAATGACCTGTAAGCATTTAGTTATTAACTTTTGTGCTCTTGCTAAAATCTATCTATGTGCTATTTCCATTCATTTCTTCATCACTAACCACATGAACTAAACCAAATTTAGTCTATATTCTTTCTCTCTACTTCATATACTATGAAGGAATAAAAGGATAAAGGTCGCACCTCTGAAGCCTTTGCTGCTGTAGCCATTGTAGTGGGTTCTTCTCGAAATAGAGAGCTATTTTTATCCACAGCAATTGTAGCTTTAACTTTTTCACGCTTGGTTTTATACTGGAAAAGTTTTTTTTAAAAGCCAGAAGAAATTATTTAAAAACATGAGAAAACTGAAGAACAGACAAAGGCATAGCCTCTGCCCAGTAAAAATAAGAGAAAAATTAACCAATGTGACTTGAAGGTAGCAAACATAGACAAAGATTTTATTTCCCAATTCCTGCAAGCTATCAGGGCTCTGTACCTAAGAAGCTGTAGATCAAACAAGAGATTCACAAATCATATGCTATGAATTCTGCTTCCCACAATCTTGGAGACCCCGTGGATGTGCTGCAGTCTTTTGGGGCATGAGCTAGAGCTCCTGACAATGGCAAGAATTTTTGCTGGAACAGTCTAGAGAGAATTGCTGACAGCCATGCCAGGAGAGGTCTGTAGGGCAGAGGCACCTGATGTAACCAGGCCCTTGGTGACATGCTCAGTGTAACTAATTCCATTACGCTATGCAAACAGCCATTTTTTTGTGGTCAAACGGGTTACGTATTTCCCTTTCCCTACATTGCCTGTGCACCAAGCAGACAAACTGAACAGACTTACTCTTCCTCTCACTACTAGTCTCCAGATTCCTGGCACTACGCTGACTATGCCTCTCCTTATTCGTCTTAAATGTTCCAGGCAGTCAGCCAGGCAAGTGGTGTTGATGACACAGTCACAGAACAGGGAAGTGCAACAGCAGCAAGTACACTGTCCATAAAACCAAACAGGTACAAGTCCTAGTGAGTAACTTGGACCAAAACTGCTGCAGGACAGTGAGACCTGGTGGTCAGGGATGCCTCCATCATTGTCTGCTTCCTCTGAGGACTGAGTGACCAATCTGTATTCTTTTATATGTTTTTCAAGCCTAGATGATAGTTGATACAGCAAACCAAGTATTAAGATTTGACCAAATACGCACTGGCTCCATGTGATTAGAAAACATAAGTTAAATGGTGCTATTATAAAACTGTACTACACTGATTCTGTTCATAGAAATCCTCTGCTATTCTGATTCTAAGTTCTGCGCTATACTAATCATAATATTACATTAAGAAAATAAGACTTTAATAGTAACTACAGTTCAGTGCCATCGTCAAGGATCCCTAAAAGAGCCTGCCTTGTTCCCCTTAGTGTTGGGTGGCCAGTAATGATGAAAAAAACTACATGGAGAAGTTTTATAAAGTGAGTTGTGCATAACAGCATATCTGATATCAATTTCTGGGGAAGGTTGACTGGTAAGTCTAATATATAGACCGAAGTTTCCTCTTCTATCTTGCAACACTCACTTTTCCTGTAAGATGTCTTGAATAGACTACTAGTTATAAGTCTTTTTCTTCAAAGGATTTGGTCTGGCAATTGACATTAGATGTGAGACACTTCAGGGTGAGGGCTAACTTACACAGACTTCATGAGACATCGAGAGACCTTAAGAACAAGGAAACAGATCCTCGTAAGATGGTTCTTCTAACGCTTGCTGCCCCAAAAGGAAAAATCTTGTCTTACACACTGCTTGGTTTCTGCATCCAGCCCCTAAACAGTTTCTTTCTGAGACTTAATAGCTGATAGCAGTGTTAATCATAATGGAAAGGGAACCAAGATGCCTTAATCCCCATCTTTTTATAGAGATGAAGATATTCCTGGACTTCTCAGAAATAAGTCTTGCCTGACAACTTTTTTGTGACAGAAGAAAATAATTTGTGGTTAACAGTGAAAACTACAGAAGAGGAATGTTCAAACTTACCTGTTGGAAACAGGCCTGAACAAGGTTCTCTGGGAACATATTCCTGTTAACAAGCATAGAAGCAATTCAATACTACAGCATACTAAGGAAAAGTCGTTTGCTATAAACAAAGCGATAAAATTTTATGCTTATAAACAGATCATGTTGTGCTTCTTTTAGCAGAAAGGAGTATATTTAGCATCAGAAGATACAGATGTATTTCTTTCTTCCAAAGAAATTTAAGGGTTTAAGAGTCCCAATTGCTTTGAGTATATTTCAAAATGTCTAACTTCTTGAAATACAAGTTATTCTCCTCTCATTCATCCAAACATTATTAGAAGGCATTTTATTGTATTACATATCACAACTTCGTTTGTATTTGTTTGGACTTCTGTAAAGGGGATATGGAAACTAAAAATCTCACCTGAGCAGATCCAGCATGGCATCAACAGTATTGACTTCTGGGGTACTGCCCACCCTGTGAATCTCACTTGCTCTTTGAGTCACTCCAGGTTTAATGGTCACAACAAGGATAATCCCTGCAGAAAGAGAAGCAGAGAGCTCACGGTGCAAGCAGACGCATTGGTGCATTCTTCCTCAGTATATCCTGTGTAGCCAAACTCTTTGTAAGTTCAACTAAATAAACACTTTCCCTGGGTACTTCTGCTGGTATGTGCAGAAAAGTCTGCAGGTGATGTCCTTAAATGTGTGGGTTCCCCTAGTATATGAGGTACTTGCAGGCTTCCCCCAGGACTTTATCACTTTAGCTTTGTTTTTGTATGTATTGTACTACATCACTACTGCTCACCAAGAGGGTAAATTACATTAGCTGGACTTCAGATTACTGTGCTGCAACTTTCGCAGAGTGAATACATTTAATTGCTCTTTTCCTTTGTGTAGCTCTTCTTGTTACTAGCTTTCAGATAGGAATATAAGTGTGCACTGTCCTGTGACCCCAAAGTCACAGAGTATTTTATTGAAGTTAGGTAGCAATAAAGTTATGTAAGAGAAAGGCTTCAGAAAAAGAAAGAAATAAAAAATTGTAGGTTAAAAAATACTAGATTTGACCTTGTAAATACTGAAATCAATGACAAATTTTTCATTTACTTTAGTGGCTTAATTTTAAGCATTTTTACAATTGTTATTGTCCAAATGCATATTATTTTTTCTCTTTTTTTTTTTTTTTTCTTATACAAGTCCAAAGAAAGCCAAAGCAAATGAAACTACTAAATTTCAGTGAAGGAAGAAAGAGGCATTTGAATGACCCTTCAACCAGGCAGGAACAAGTCCTTCTAATGAATAAAAGCAGTACTGCATTTGCCTAGCTCTGCATTATGAAACAAGTGATGTCATAATGCTATGGAACAACTTAGGTTGGCAATGACTTTGGGAGATTGTCTGGTTTAACACGTCACCCAGAGCTGGGACAATTTCAAGGTTAGATACATACTAATGTTAGACTTTAAAGATATTCCTTCTTACGTATTGACAGAAATTTCCCAGACATATGAGATAGATTGTTTTATTTTGTTTGTTATTTAAGAAGGCTGGCTGAGGATGTTTCTTTAAGCAAATACGGAACATGTTGCTCGTCAGGAATGAACTTCCTGAAAGAGGAGATGTGAATTTCAGAGATGTAGGATTGGAGCCTGGCAGTGACAGAGGGGAAAAAACCTTTAAGGAAAGCAACAAGATAACAAGGGAACCAGTATTTTCTATCATTCTTTCAGGTGTGATACACTACATATTTTCCAGTCTGAGAATCAGGAACAAACTGTCAGTTTTGCTATTGAGGAAGTTCACTTTGTATTTAAGGCTAGTCTTTGACATTCATTTGGCTTTCTCACTGCTGGTCACTTTTCACCTCAGCAGACAGCTCCTAATCTTCCCTGAGCTGAAATACACGGTGAAATTGCCTGTGGCTTCACATTGGATATGAATACAGCCCAACCATGGACAGCAGAACTAATTTCTTTCTATATCTGACTATAGGTAATGTCAGGTTACCTGCACCTGGTATGATCCCCCCATCTCATCTCCACATCCTATCTTGGGAAATTAGTAATGTCACAGTGCAGTACATTTGTAATTAGGCAATGCTGATGACTTAAAAAGTTACAGAATCACAGAGTACCTAGTATTACAGCAATGATTGTAGTGGAGACATAATATACCACTGCTCGCAAACCAATCTTCCCAGAAATGCTGGAATCCAAAGCAGCAACACCTGCAAAAAACAGCCACAAAAACAAAACAATAAAAACTAGTCTTGCAAGAACGTTGTCATTTTTGTAGAAAGAAGAAATTATTGTCTCTTATTTCAATGCAGGAATTTTTTCCTCATTCAAGATGTTTCTAAATACTTAATTGACATTTGCAGTTCTGAAAAATATCTGTAGCTGACCAGCATATTTGCTTCTGCTTCTTCGCAAAAATCTGTTGGGGTTTTTTTCCCTTTTTTCTAGGACAAAATCATCACAATTTATTTCCTAATTCACTTAACTAATAGCTTCACTTTTTCCAAATCTGCAACATTTTGGCTTTAAAGCTAAAACCCATGTGGAGGGAGTTGCTCAGGTCTGTTACCCCAGGTTGCTCAAAGGCACAGCAGACAAGTAAGGATCATTTCCGGTCAGTTTGTCTTCATTAACAGGTTTACTGTTTTTTAAACTTTTGACTAAAGCTTTTTCTGAAGTTTGGCTGGTTCACATTTTTCCACCTGTGTATGTCATTGTCAAGAACAGAGGGCAGATTTACTAATGAAGGTAGGGAAAGTGCTGAGACAGGTATTATACTGAGGGTCAACTTAGCTTCTGGCAACAATATTAGATGAATTTTCTCGTTAAGTATTTCTTAATTGTTTAAAAGATTTATAAAAGTTGTATGTGTAAAATCAGTAACCAGGGAAAAATGAGCATCGTGACTTCAAAACTTGTCTGTTTATAAAAACATTAGTTAATAATTCACTGCTATCTCTTTATTATACATTTGTGATCCATTTATATTTGTATGTTTATTGAGTCAGTTTATCAAAGACTGGCTAGATTCCTTTGTACACAAAAGCAAAAACACCAGGAGGATATTTAACCTCAGAGAAGTGTGATTTTGTAGGGAAAAAATAGTTTCAAAAGTAAAGAAAGAAAAACCAAGAGATCTGACATACATGTAACTTACTGATCTTTGAGCTCGAGAAGGATCTGAGCAAGCACAGTTTAACCATGTGTTGATGTCTCTTTCAGAAGGTATATTAACAGCACTGACAAATTGTGCCTGGAGTACTCATATAATGTCTTACTAGTTCTGTTAATTGTTATTCAAAATGCAAACAATACTCAGAGGGAAGAATGAAGGTTATTTTATTTCATAATCTGATTATCTTGGGGTCTTCCATGGGATAGTGTATCATCAGATTGAGTACAGAAGAACTACGCATATATACAGAAATCATAATACAAAGATTATCTCACTTGTAGAGCAAATAAGGACGACTAATGAACTATTCATATGGCAAAAGAATACAGATTAATGGTGAGAAGAACAACGCCCCAGCTATTACAGGAAACTGTCAGCAGTAAAGGATATTGTTTGAGGCATGAATAACAGAATGGACACAGAGTTTGGGACATGATTTCTATTTCTCACCTTGGGAACTGGGAAAAAAAAAAAAGGTAGAAAGGAGGACTTTTCCATTGCTTTGGGCTCAGCTGTGGAAATCAGGGCAGCAAGAACTCCTGAGAATGGATAGTTTTGGGAGGAAATGGTTAAAACTGAAAGATTTGGGGAGGCGGAGGGAATAGTTTAGACCAAAATGACCTTGCAGCTGGGAATGCTAAAAATGTCAGTGTGGGAAAACTCCATTTATAATACCTAGTGTGGTTCACCCAGTACCTGTTTTGAGAAGTGGAATTCCTATGGAGAGACAACACACTCTCCCAGACATGCAGGAAGCCTTCTGTTACAGCGAGGCAGGCTGCAAGCACTTCCCCCATGCTGGCCTGCTGGCTGCTAGGATGAGCTAAGCCTAATGGAGCCTGTGTCCATGTGTCTCTGCCACCTGGCATTGTTGGTGAGGTAATGAAATAAATCTACTCTTTGCATTTCAGCTATCGCTCGGCAATTCCCTTGGTTACCTGATTGTGTCAATTCACACTGATAGTAATAAATAATGCTTTCCATAGACAGGCCTGTTTTCAAAGGCTGTCAATGTTGAAACTTCTACACTTGATAAATTAACTTGGAAGGATTCACATAATTTTTTTGACAGAGAGCAAACAGGTATCGTCACCATTCCATATCTTTTAATGAAAAGTTCATAAAACCTGGAAATAATTGGAATTTTATTCTAAAACTTGTGCCTTCATTTTTGGTTTTCTTTTTTTTTTTTTTTTTTGCCTGACAGTCTTGTTGACTTAGTCAAGAGTCTAATAATCATGCAAAGTTATTTCCCTGGAATAGTCAGTTATAAAGATCCTACAGTTCATATGAAATGAGATTCCTGTGACAGGCATTGTTCTGGCTCCAAATGAAATCCCTTTGCAAACTGTTATGATCAGTAGAGTTATAGAGGTAAACTTTGCCCCTGCCTTTTTAAACTGGATAATGATCCTGTTAGTGAGAAAGATGTGCTAGGAACCAGCCTGTCCTTCCATTGCCATGTTGGTGCTGCTTTGCTGGTAACCATAAAACCACACAAATCATTCAGACAGACATGGCTGAACAAGTACAAGTATGGTCTGAGAATGATTGACGTGGGGTTTGCATTTTTTGGAAACCTGCTGTACTTTGAAACCTGCATTCAGAATGAGGCTTGCATTTAGAGACTGAAATAGCATTCACTACTAGGGCCACAGACACAGGTTTGCACTGGGTGATGTATATGGCTAAGCTCCTTTTTTTTCCATGTTATTTTGTTACACATAAGAAAATATGATATATAATAATAGACTTCTATCCAGATGTGTCCTACTGTCATGACTGAGCAATTGATAACATAATTGATAGCTACAAGCCTTTTTCTCAAGATAACTGAAAACTAAGATTCCCTTTGTAGTTACATCATGGCTTTACAGATTTTTTGGACATAACTGAAAGAGTTAAAGGAAGACGTATTGAACAAAGCACTAACACAACTACTAGCTCCAAAGTTAGTAGTACTAAACTACTACACAACACCGATTTCAGTTGAGAAGAAAACTAATTTCTCAAACTAAGATGGCACACATGTTGCTCCAAAAGGAAAGCCTGCAGTGTCATTCAAAATTAGATCACAAAAGCAGTGCAATTAGGTTTGGTTATCTACTTGGGATTACCACTAAACTTTTACAACTAATTTATTTGTTCTTTCTTCCCTCAATCTATCCCCAAGTTTAAAAAGGTTTGAACAGATAAACTGGCAATACAATTTACTGTATAGAGTTTGAACAGGCATGATGGATTCTCCTCCATCCCTGGGCATTTAAAAACTGCAGTATTTCTGATTAGTCCCTTAAATTTTCCTACGAAATATTTCCTAATTCAGCTGTAGCATAAAATGCAATTCTGTGGCTATGATACAAAAAGGCTTAAGTGACATCATTATGAAAGACACCAACTGATGTTAAAATCTGTTAATCTATCTACTTCTCTGCCCATATCATTTTAGCAGAACAGAGTTAAGGTTTTAATAACTGAAGTCAAATTTTGGAATCAATTGTCTAGTCATCTGCAATTCGCCTTCTATGTTTTCTATGTAAGTCTCCATTTTGAAGCTCTTGGTACTCTTCTCTCCTTTTTGCCCAGTTTTCTCTATTTTGCGTCACATACACTTGCAGAAGAATAAAACCCAAAACAATCAGTGAAATCAAGTCTCTCTCTTCTACTCTTTTTTTGTACAAAGACCTCAAAACTCTACCAAAGTGAAATGCTGCACTGCAGCAATTTTTTTTATTGTTCAAATTTAAAACTACTTCCCTGAAATACTACTGGATAAAGCTACCTAAGGGAATAGTCTGAATTATACAAAACTAAGCTTAAAAATGAAACATTGTGTTCCAGAACTTTTTACTAGCTGTCACTGAACATAAAATGTGTTCACTTTAGAGGCCTGTAAAAATGCATATGTACAAATGGCCAAATGGCTTTGGCTTGAGGTATAGTACTGTAATTCCAGAGTTGTTCACTATGCTCTTGTGAGACTAGTGCTATGTTCCTGTGAGATCTGGGAGTTAAAAGGGTTGCATGAAAGACTGGAAACAATCTCAGGGATCTTCTGACTTCTAGTACTTATCATCTTCTTAGTTCCCTAGGGGTAATACCTACATCCTTAGAATTTGTCACACCATTCTACAGATTGGAATACATTCAACTGTGCATTCAGATCTAAGCTTCCAGGCACTCTTTTTCACTACATTATGAGAGACTTAATCTACACTTTGGTCCAGTGGTTGACTCTGTTCAACAGCAACAATCATACCCAGACCCCCTGGAATTTTTTATTGCTGCTTTACAAATTCCAGTGTCATCATCAACTCCATCTCCTGCCGTACTTCTTAGCTGTTCTCAAACTTCCAAAGACTGGTGGGAGCTGAGAGGATCACCACTTTATCTGCATGACACATTGATCATTATGTATAATCCATGAAAGGCCAAGCTGTTTAACTCCTTTTCCAACAAAGCTACACTTGAGGATGAAGATGTGAGTTTTCTTGATGCCGCTTAGCTGGCTCCTAGCACTGACAGTTGTTCTCCTTAAGTGACCCAGGGTCCAAAGAAACAGTCTGGCTCAAGGTCCTTCCAAGTTCATACTACTGCCAGCTACATGGTATATTTCTCTATTAGTTTTAGAATCTAATTAAATTTTGATGAAAACCAACTCAAGTATGGTGCACATCAACTGTACACAATTCTCTCAGCATTCTGATATCTAATTTCCTATCTAATTCCCAATTGTAACAGAAATATAACAAGAAAAGTTCCTGAAGAATAGAACTGTATGGCTTTTAGATCTTCTCAGCTATTACCACAATGCTGATTCAAAGGCAAAACGCAGTTCTGAAACTGCCTCAAACTGCCAGCAGCCTTATTGATTTAATTGAGGAATTTCTCTGGTCACTAGGTAAATCACAAAATAATTCTCAGCTTCTCTCAGATGTTCACGGTTTATTTCTTCATGTCCATTTTGGCTCTTCTGGCTGCAATATGCAGCCACTACATTGTAGAAATTATATGACTGGTGAACATCTAGGAGAAGAAAATTTTTTTACAGAATGTTGTGTAAGACATAAAAATAGAAACCATAGCTGGCTCTTAAGATGCATACAGAAGATTTCAGTAGGCAGTCCTTCTAATGAGACCACAACATCTTATATGAAAGAAGTAATGTTATTTTATGGCTGGGGTGAACTATATTACGTGTTGTTGCAAAAAGGTAGTATTTATTCTTTTAAAAATACTAAGAAAAAGCTCCCCAAAACAGTGCTGACACTCTGCCTTTGATAAATGGCTGCCTGAAATGCATGAAGTTTCTTGGCTTTAAAAGATGGAGCTGGGATTGTTTCTAATTTAAGACACGAGCAGTATTAAAATTTCAGCTGCATCTGACTGTGGTATGACTGCTCTGTTCCAAAGTGGTTTTGAAATGTCATTTACCTAGTACTGAGAGTTCTCATTTAATGCACTGGTCATCACAGAGCTGGTGGTCAGGCCACAAAAACAACCTTTCTTAGATGCAAGTGAAAGTTTTGAATTAGTCGCCATACCTTTCTTCTACTTGCAAAAGGAAACACTACCAATACTAAAACGGTATTTGGCCTGTACCTTCAGAAGATAGACATGCTTTTTATCTGAGGAGTGAACACCAAATTCTAGCTCCAGTGCTGAGCAAGCTTACTGCTTGCACAAGCAGTGTGTAGCAAGCTTATTGCTTATTTTCTTATTCCTGTATGTATCTAAGAGAATCCAAATCTGTGTTCTTGTTCCATGAGCTATACCAACTCTAATCAGTTACTGCTAGGAAAGGAAGGCATCTCACACATGTAAGACTAGATTTCATCATATTTCCATGTAAATTTTGTCATTATTTAATAGTTGGGTTGTAGACACAAACAAGAAAATTTCCTTTACACTCCAGGGAAAGGCCCTTTCTGCTGTCCTGTAACTTGGGATAGTTCAAGCATAAATTCAGAAGAATGTTTTTCTCAGGGCTTCTGAAAAGATTCCAAAGCCAGTCGTCCTCTGTCTTTTTGTTCTTGGCCCAGTATTTCCTTTTGTCCTTCATCTATGCTCACTTTTTGAAGGGAAAATCCTTCTGTATACAATTCAGAAAATAAGTGCAATGAGTGAATCACTGTGGTGAATTCAGAGCCTATGCTTTACTGAAGACATTTTTGAGTCATCTATGGTTTTTTCCTCTTCCTATTTCAGAATCTGAGCCCTTTCTCTCCCATTTTGCCCTTTTATTTTCATGATTTAGTAGTACAAGTTTGCCCTGATTGTCATTAATCTCCTGAAAGGTACGTTTCTTCATATTTTCCCTGAAATTTCAGTTTCCAAACTAGGTCCAACAGCAATTTGTGTTGCTTCTTTCAAAAACTGAATGGTCAGTCTTATCCCTTTTTTTTTCTGGTGCTCTGTGAATTCTCTGGGAAATGCAATACAATGTTCCTTGTGCATGAACAAGACTATCAGGACTGAATAAGTAATTCACAACTCCTACTGAAATACCACTCACAAGCAGGACTTCAGACAGCATGATGTCATGTACAAGTCCACTGCTCATCTGAGACAAAGGACTCATTACTATTGCCTGTAGATCATTCTCAAACTCTTTCACTTGATATGCATCTCATGATTTTATTTTTTCCTCATCTTTACTGTATCATGAGGCTTGGAAAGATTTTTTGCAACTAGGCTTTCCCCAGCTAACTGGATGACCTCTTTAGCCTCTCTTTAGGAGGTCAGTTCCAAGTCAGATGTTGGCTGAGAAGATCAGGTAATGAAAAAGCTATGGCAAATGGAAGCTCCAAATGCACAGTAATATGCAGTCTCTCAAATGAGATTTTTCATGATCTACTGTCTTTAATGTTTTTACTAGAAGTCTTCTGTTCCTATTCTGTCAGTTCTTCTATAACAGCAGTTATCCTGTCTTTTCAAATGTCATTGTTACTTACTGTAAAGGAAAAGGATTTCTATGGCAGCTTGTAGCAATTACCTTTTCAATAGACTTGATAAAAATTTCATCAATTGCTTTTCTTTGGAACAAATGATTGTTATTCCACTAGTATATTGTGTAAATGCAACAGAAGAATGGCTTATAAATGAAAAAAAAACAACCACATGACAGGGGGACAATGTGAGGGAAAGAATGGGAAAGAGAGATAGATGTATGCAGGCAATGCCTAAGCATCTGTTTGTGCTATTTAAATATCACCAAAAATTCAAGTCAGAAAATTCTGTGTCTAATTACTTGATCTAATGAGATTTGAATTAGCATGTTAAATATTGGTCTTTTAACTTTGGAGAGGCATTGAAAAAAAATATTTGGAAAAAAACCGAACAAACACACTAAAGTGTGGAATGTGACCATGGTCACAACAGTCCAAATAATGAGATGTCCAGCATCATTTAGGATGGGGTTGGAAAAGTAGTTGTAACGAACCTTTCTAAATGCCAGATAAGGTGGAATGGGAGATGAACCATTTATAGCAATGAAAGGGTTAAGATCATTATAAAACAGAGGGAATTTCAGATAAGATTTAAAGAAAAATTTATGACCCTGGATATCAGTTTGCTAAGGCACTGTTGTGCTGTATTCTTGGCAGTTGGCGCAATCATTGTATTATGATCTTTCCCTGCAAAGCTTATTGGAGACCTGCAAAGAAAGAGGGTACTACTACTGCCTTCTATTCATCACCTCTAGGAACAATTTTCTCTAGAAAGCTCTTAGAGGTTATATAATCTTAATGCCTTTTCACAAGAGATAATGTTCCTTGGTTGGAATATAAGAAAAACTTAAAGGGAAGGAAGATGACACATCTATCTGCCAAGGTGGACAGGCAAACAAGATTCATTACAGAAATCAGATTCAGTTCAAGGATGTAGCAGAAATACAGCCCCTCCACTGTTGCTGGTACATGTATGGAGTGTATACAGAAAACCTGTAGCATTGAAAGTACTTGAATTCCCTTGAAATTATTGGTGGCAAAATGTATAGATGGACAAGGTTTAACTTCCAAGCTATTAAGAAAAGCCCTTTAACATGGCACTGCATTTCTAATCCATTGTGATATCTACTCACAGGGAGATGGAGTGAAAAAGGTGAATGAAATCTGGTTTATCTAGTGGAACAGTTGTTTATGTCCTGAACTCTACAAGAGAACAGCAGAAGACACCAAGCGACTTCAGACCCATCTACAGTGCTGCCACCAGCAGTACCCACAGTGCTATGGCTAGGACAGGAGGCAGAAACAGCTGGTACCACAAAATGGTTGTTGTGTTGGAGCTCTTTGCCCTTGAGAGCTGGTGGTAGTCATGCTCCATGAACCAGAAGTGCACTTCAAAGTCTTATTACTATAATTCAAAACCTTAAATAATGTAGGAGCTGTCTCAGTTGTATAAGGTCGACTGATATGGATGAGAAAGGAGTAGATGACTATGATAAAAGTAATGTGAAGAAGATGGGCACAAAGTCTTGTCCATTAATAACCCATGACTCTGCCATCCTGCCTGCTTCAATGAATGCACATGGACAGCAGAGACAGAACTTCCAGCATCCCTCAGTACGACTGAAGGCAGAACTCATTAACAGTATTGTAATGTTTTCTGACCTTCACACAATTAATGATACAGAGATAAGAGGTGAATCTCCTGTCTGAGCCCAGATAACCACCGATACTATATAATGGATCTGATTTTCCTGGAAGTTCTTTTGGCTTAAAAAACAGCAAAGCATACAAAGAACATGCAGGTACTTCAGAAGACAGTCCCTGAGTATGTTAAGCTAGACCAGTAATTTCCCAAGGACTGTGCTGGTGATGCACACGGGCTATTAAGGATGCTGCAGCAATGGAGCATCTCCCAATAGCTGGATTTCTTGGACTTGCAGAAATGGAAACTGCTGAGGCAGCTGTCATCCCAAGAATGATGACACTTGAGAAAAATGGATTTGGATGCCCAAATGTTGGGCAAATGTTGTTTTTATAGTAAAAAAATATATTTGTTCTACCACCATTTCCTTATCTGTACTCCTTTACAGTACTGTAAATATATGTACATATATGTGTATATATTTATATAGAATGTATATATGAAATAGAACTAGCAGGTCTATTCCTGGGCACCACCACAGTCTTAGTATATTCTAACTTAAATTAGCAATAGAGGGGGCAAAATAAATAAATAAGTGGTTGCTTAAAATCTGAACTGTTCTGATTTTCAAAAATAAACACAAGAAATAAGAACAAACTGATTAATTCAAATTTTTTTCTCATTGCATTCTAGCTCTTTTGTATCCCATTTTGTATACTTTGTTTTCATTCTCCAAATCCTTTGGCACTGTGATAAAACAAACTAGTATTCTTCCAGGCACAGATCCAAGGCAGGAAACTCACCCTTTAATTTTGAACAATTGAAAAGGACAAATAACCTGGTCAACACATCCATTCATCAGTCACAATCTAACATACTCTTTACGCAGGAAAAATATCAGACCCTGCAAATGCAAAAAGTCACATGGCTTTGGTAATTCACTGGGGTATTTTTCTCTCTCAAGCAGTTGTCAGAAGAAGCCAGATTTGTGGTGAAATCATTACTTTTAGTACTACTAGTAGAAAGTGCAAGTAAGAGTGTATATCTGGCACTGGGAAAACTGGAATGGGCATGATGCTTCAGACTGCAGTGGACCAGTAGTCAAAGCAGGCCCTGGAGTAAAGCAAGAGTTTATTTCTATAGTCATAGAACTTGACAGTTTTGCCAGACCCAGAAGCTCAGGAGATGTATTTATAGCTCACATAAAGCTGTACTGAGAGAGGTAATTGATACTGTCCTTTTCTCCCACTGTTCCTGAAGTATGCTATGAGGACCTGCAAATGCCTCATCAATTGCTTTAAGAAAATTTGGTGTTGCCCATAGCTGAGTCTGCACAAATTTACAATGCAGGAAACTCTTATGTATCTCTTCTAGTCTCTTTGAAGATGTCTGTGAAGGCTGAAAGTGCAGGAACGGTCAGAAACATAAGAAAAAGCTGTATTAGTATTTCATCAGGGAAGAAAGATAAGAAATGAGGGAGAGATTACTGCAGAACTTGAAACAGATGTTGAATAGCTGATAAAATCACATAATTAATATTGAGATCTGAGATATGGACCTGCTGCGCTATGCGTAGCATCTTTTAACACAAAGCCAAAACTTCTGGCATTTATGGGTAACTCTGGAAACATCATCAAAGAAAGATCATTTACTACATATGTGACGTGAATTTTTTGACAGAATACATTGTAGCCCTGAAGAAGAAATATATCAAGATCCATGGCTTATAGTTTGAAAATCAATGTGGCAGGCAGCATGGTATAACTCCATCTGAGAATTGAAGAGAGATGGGAAGAAGACTCACAGCATTCTCACAGTATCTCAGTGTCGGAGGGTGTTGCATTAAGATCCAGATCTCCTGACACTAGCTACTAACAAGGAACTTAGATGGAGGAAATAAGGCTAGACACTTCATGTGGATTGGTAAGCTTCAAACTGGGCATATAAGTTTTCTCAGCTTGTAACCAAGCACAAGGGAACAACTGTTCAGGAAACTTGACAGTTGTCTCCAACCTAAGTTCTCCTGTGATCTGACAGAAAACAGATTTGCAAACATTTCCTGCTGTTGCATACTGTGTGAATCTCACTTCATGGAAAAAAAAAGCTAAAAGTGATTAAAGGGGACTAATCTGCTCAATATGCACCCTTGATGAAATACACTGCACAAGTCCAGGGAATTTTCATTCTCAGAATGAAATTAGAGTTGTGAATTTCCAAGACTTTCAAAGATTTTATATGTTGTAAGTACTCCAAAAATTATTAGATTTAAGTCTCAAAACTCCCATGAAGCATACAAGACATTCCTCTCAGTTCTCCTACAGAGCATGTAAAAATAACGTATTTTTTGTATTTGTCTAATATTTCCTCTTTTAGAGCATTACTTCAAAAAAAGTAATGCTCTAAAAGAATTTTAAGACATTATAATCCTAAAAAAGAAAACCACAGACTGCATGCTCAAAAATGTCTTGGTGACATATTTTGTATCATAGAATCATAGAATGGTTTGGGTTGGAAGGGACCTTAAAGATTCTCCAGTTCCAACATATCTGCCAACAGCAGGGATACCTTTCACAAGAGAGGTTGCTCAGATCTCCATCCAACATGACCTTGGACCTTCTGGAGATGGGGCAAACACAGGTTCATGTGTTAACCTGTTCCAGTGCCTCACAAACCTCACAGTAAAGAATTTCTTTTCACTATATAATCTAAACCTACTTGTTTTCAGTTTAAAGCCATCATCCCTTGTCTTAGCCCTAGATGCCCATCTAAAAAGACACTCTCCAGCTCTCTTGTAGGCCACTTCAGGTGCTGGAAAGCTGGAACAAGGTCTCTCCATAACCTCCTCTTCTGCATACTGAACAAGCCTATGAACTTGCTGAAGAAGCACTCAGCTCCACCATCAATCATTGATAAAACGTTAAACAGGATTGGTCCCCCTATTGAATCACTGCTGACTTGTCTCCAACCAGACTTGTGCTGGTGATTGCAACCTTCTGGGTCTGCCCATTCAGACAACTTTCAGTTTGCCTCACTGTACCATTATCTAATCTGTATTGTACCAGTTGTTTGGTAGGGACATTATGGGAGACTGTCAAAAAACTTAGTAAAGTCAAGTTAGACCACATCACCTCTTCAAATTTCTGAATTTTCAGATCAAAAGCAAAATTAACACTCTCCAAAATTACTGTAAAGAAGTAAAAAAATTGGGGAATTCAAAATTTATGGAAGATCCACGATCAGTATGACTGTAAACAAGACAGCTCACTGTTTGCCTTACTGATAGTGGCAAGGCCACGTATTTCTGCATTTGGCAGTATCTTTTCTAGAATGAGACCCAAAAGTATTTTCTTCCAAAGAAACATCATCATTCTTGATTAAATGAAGAACATGCAAGGAAAGAACCACAATCTGCATGCTGGCTGGTTGTCTTTGGTGGGACAGATGTGTTCTGAGCATGTGCACCTCCTTGGAATATATGTATTATGCAGACCCCTACAGGGCCTGTATCTGATGATCACAGCTGTTGAACCTGCATACGTGTTCACATGCTCAGTGGCAGATACCTGGGGCCACAATACATTCAAAGTCACTGCAGTAAAAGTAGCAACAACACTTCAGCTGGTCCAGAATGAATGTCTTTTTAGTTTACAAGTTAAGGGGATGGCAATTAGCTCACTGTGAGAGAAAAACACTGTTGTGTTATTGTGCCTTTTATGCAAGTTAAGTGTGTGCACCAGAGACAACTGCAATGGCTCGACTTGTACATAACTGTAACCACACTGTGGTGTTGAGTCCAAAGGTGTCTAGGAAGTTTTGATACCTTTTGTAAATTTATGTCATATCAAAATACTAGATTTTGGTTACAGGTAACAGTTTTGTGCATGAATCACCAAGACAAAATTGGGAGGAGTGGCTGATGTATGAGATGGTTATATGGTCACTCAAAGGTACCTGGATGGGTTGGAAAATTAGTCTGAGAGAAGTCTTGTGGAGTACAACAAGAAGAAATGCAGAGGTCTATATTTGGGCAAGAATAATGCAGGCCACCAGTATGTGCTGGAGGTTGATTGGCTGCAACAGCTCAGCAGAGAAGGATCTGAGAGTCCTGGCAGACAGCAAGCTGACCATGAGACAGTAAGATCTCACAGCAAAGGCGGCCAATAGACTCCTGGGCACTATGACAAGTACTGTCAGCATGTGAGGGGGAGATGATCTCTCTAAACTCAACACCTGTGAGGCCTCACCTGGAGTACTGGGTCTAGTTCTGGGTTCCCCAGTACAAGAAAGGGATGGACTTACTGTTCTTAGTCCAGCAAAGGGCCACAAATTTGATGAGGGTTTTGGAGCATCTCTCACGTTAGGACAGGTGGGAGAGCAGGGACTGTACAGTCTGGAGGAGAGAATGCCCAGAGTGACCTCAGTCATGTGTATAAATGGCTGATGGGTGGGAATGAGTACAAAGCCAGGCTCATAGCAGTGGTGCCCAGAAACAAGATATGACACAATAGTCAAAAATTAAAAAACTCATGAGATCTAATCTAAACATGGAGAAGCTATTTCAGCAGAGCCTGTGTGTTGATTTGACACAGCCTGGGTTTTCTGGTAGTGGGGGAGGGCCACAGAAGTAGCTTCTGTGAGAAGCTGCTAGAAACTTCCACCATGTCCAACAGAGCCAATTTCTGATGGCTCTGAGCATGGACATGTTGCTGACTCTATTAGAGAGGTCAGTAATGCCTCTGTGATAACAT
>VWZU01013445.1:3702-16743 GCA_013397095.1 Sterrhoptilus dennistouni | reverse complement strand
TGGTCCAAAAGGAGACCCTTTGAGCTCTTCTGGAATGCAGCAGGCTCCAACCAGCAACCTCCCTCTGAATGGGATGCCTCTCAGAGCCAGCAAACCCTCAGGTTTGCTATACTTGGAGGATTATTTAAACACGATGTATCCTGGGCCAATATCCTCACTTTTCAAGGCCAGATCCNTGGGCCAATATCCTCACTTTTCAAGGCCAGATCCTTCATCCATCGGGAGATGAAAAAGGATCAGAAGTGAGTATTTCACTGACCTCTGAGGGGAATTTTTCACAGGTACCTTCCTTGCACTGACCATTTCTGCCTGGGTGCATGCCCCTGTGCATATACTATAGCAAATCTGAGAGAAATACTGCATTCTTAGATGTTTACCTCAGATATCCAAGTAAGTTAGGCCTGTCAGTAAGGTTAAGCTATAGTTATAAACCTACTTAAATGCTGCTAAGTGTTGTTCTTTTGCTAAGTTGTTAAACATAACTTATAAGCTAAGTGTTGTGAAATGTTCTTATGCTGAGTTGCTAAGTATACCTTCGAAGTTATAAGTTAGGTTAACTGCTGTTAAACACTATTCCTCTGTTAGATTGTTATGGTTAAGCTATAAATTAAGTTATAATTTAAGTTAGTATAAGTTGTGTTTTTCCTATGTTAAATTGTTGGGCTTAAGGTAAAAGTTAAAGTACTGCTAAGTTTGAGTGTTGTTAAGCTTTTAGGCCGTGTTCCTTTTTATCCTTGCCTGCACTGTCTTTTGACACACACTCCCCTCCCCCATACCCACACCCACAAATCCACACACAGCCCCCTAGATAGTTCTCAGTTCATTTCTGGTTTGATTGCCTGTATTTTGTTTGGTTTTGTTGTTGCTTGTTTTCCCTCTTTGTGCCTTAGCTGTCCTGTAAGTAATAGAGTGAATCTTGCCAATGAACTTGTCATGCTTTGTTGCTTAATATTAAATCTGACTTTTGCTCATACCCTTGCCAGCAATTTTTTAAGTGATTACAAACTCTCGTCCATAACACCTACACTGCACTCAAGGTAGAAGGAATCAAGCACTGGGTTCATCACACATGGGTAAAACAATCACATATCATTCTGAATTGGTGGATAACCCTTTGTGCATGAAAATATGAAGGAAACAAGATTAACTAACACTGGTAAGTTTTCTATTTTATTTCTCATGGGAGGAATTTGTATTACTTGCTTTTTGATTAGAGTTTTGTAACAGCTTGATTACCAATACCAACCTCTGCAGAAAATCCAGTTCTGTGGGGTGTCTTAGCAATCTGACAAAAATATGGGAACATGTGGGAAGGAAATAGTACCTATGCCAATTGGACAGGGATAGAAGGAGAATATTCCTTAAAATGGACACATAAGAAAGATATTCTTGAGAATTGTAATATCTCAAATCCAGATCTGAAAATAATTTCAGGATCTATTTATTGGCTGACACACTGCACTAATACACCTTTGGAGATGTCAAATACCAGAAGTATGAAATAGACCTCAAACAGGACAGTGGGAATATATCCAGTCAGTTCAGTGGTGTCTAGACTGGGGAGTCCAGGCTTCCCAGAGGACCCCTTACAGGTAGATATAAAATATACTAATTTAATAAGATCAAGGGAAAAGTATCCAAGGACAAAGGAAAAGTGGAATTGTACTCAAATGTACTAGTAGGAATCCTGGGGTACAGCACCTCATGACTGTGGCCCAGGCTCTAAGGTTGAGATGTGTTTGTAGAAATTATTCTACCTTTCTTAATGAGACCTGGTCTCACCTAACAAACAATGAGACTTGGAGAGATATAGACTGTCAGCAGGACACGGAAAAATCATTAGGACCCACAGTATAGGTAGGAAGTTGAAACCAGGGATACCACTAATAATTATAGACGGTTAGACAGAACTCACACAGATCCGGCCAGTGTGGTTAATCCTACGTGATTCGTTTATTACGTGCTGTGCAGCGACTTATATAGAACTTTACATAGTTTACATATGTAATAACTCTTTCATTGGCACACAGCAGAGGAAAGAATGTAAACACACATTATTTAGTTTACTCTTAAGGTGGCTAACACACGCCTATTAACAACTCTATTTCGTGACCATCAACACCCTGTTATATTTCCCAAACACCTTAATATCTAATTCTAACTGCGCCACAGCTCACTAAGAATTTTCACTGTGTCACAGGCTTCAAGGACTTAACAGGCCTCAAGTCAGGCCCCAGTTAGGGTAGGTAGGCCTCAGTTAGGGTAGTTCAAGGAGGTCTAAATACAAATCATGACCTCCTTTCCTGAGAAAATCTGTAACAGGAAGTAATGGAATTTAGATCACGTTTGCCCTTGGGAGAATCAAGAGTTCAGTGGACACTGGGAATATTAACATTATGTCTCTTGTGGGAGGAGTCACCCTTGGGAACCCGACTATGGAGGAAAGTTAAACGTGATGAAACTTGGAAACATCCCAGTATGGGAACTATAGTGGCATGGATTTCAGAATCCATCTTTACTCCTCAAATATCTACCTTTAGAAACAGACTAGCCATACAAATTTTGACTCTACAAATGGAAACTTTAGTGAATGCTACTCAATTGAGGTTGTAGCAGGACCTTCCCCTACCTCAGGAAGGCTTATCTGTTCTGCCTATCAGCTGGTGGGATAGCTCAGGGCATCTTCTCCCTCACATGAATTTGGTAATTGGTGAGATAACACAAGATGGACATCTGTCTGCCAGTGAGTTATTTCTGGTGCCATGGAGGTGGCATTCCCAGTTGACAATAAACATCTTGCTTTTAGAGCAAGATTGAAGGAAGATAAGTTTGAATTTCTGACTGACAGACACTTCACTTTACAAACTATAAAAGCTACACAAAACTTTCACAAAACAGATGTTTTCTGCACATTCCCTGGAAAAGTGTGGGGCTTTTCCCCAAAGTTGGGACACCTATGTCGTGGTTACTTTTCAAGAGGTTGAGTGAAAGGACTCTATGTATACCCCATCATCAATTGATGGTAAGTTACATTGACTCCTAATCTTTACTATTTCTTTGCAAGCTATAATATAGGTACCCTTATGTTGTGCACTGTTTTATGTAATCTACTAGTAGTTCTTTGTTTTTAACCTGTATCCTAAGTAACTCTGTTTAAGGTCTTTTGTCTGTTAATCTTCTGTCTATTCAATAAATAACTAATTTTTAATACACCTGATCAGCCATTCTTGAGAATTTGTAAGCCAGAGAGATTTAGGTGCAGGTCACCTGAGTAAAGCTGCTGCCAAAAATCTGAACTGAAGGCAGGGCTGGTCTAAAGGCTCTCACTCGATCTATAACAGTGGTTTACTGAAATAAAGGAACAACTGCAAGATTGACTTTAGACCTATTGCTGTTACATGAATATGGAATATGTGGTTATGCAAATTTAAACAATACTTCTTGTGTGTACATTCTATATGTGACTGCTAAATTGGATGATCAGATAGAGAGGATAAAATTGGTTGCTGCATCTTGCAGAGAATTAAGGGCAGGATTAGAAAGTAAATGGTTGAATAAAATATTTAAAGACTTGGATTTTCTCTGGCTGGTTGGTTGACCTCATTCTTGCAAAGTATAATTGTGATCACAGTAATAATTCTGATTAGGATACTTGCTTTAAGGTGCATAAAAACCATGATTGCTAATGCAATTCGAGGAAGTTATATGATGTTAGTAAAAAACCAAAGTGAGGCTTATGAAGGCTTGAAGGGAAGATTAGCTTCACAAGCCTCAAAGGGGGGGGAATGTTGCCAGATGAAAAATCGTTTGCACCTGGTGGGCTAATACCATGCTTATTCTTCAAAACCCACTGGCCTATTGTGACAGGACCTTTCACCCTTGATACAGCAAAAGCTTATCTGTTTTCCCCCCATGGCTCAGTCAAGCCAGAATAACTTGCTTTGTGGTGAATTATCTTGGCTGAAAAACATCTTTAGCCAGCAATAAACATCCTGCCCTGAATGCAGGGGAAAGGATAAGCAAAGATTTGTGACTGACAGACACAGCACTTTTATAAACTATAAAAGACCATGATGATTTTCACAAAATCAGAAACCTCTTACACACTCTCTGAGTGTGTGAGGAGTTCCCCTCAAAGTCGAGACATCAGCCTCAAGTTACTGTTCTGGAAGTTGAGTGAATGAAGACTTCTGTACACCACTATAATTTGTTAGTAAGTTACATTAGCTTCTAATCTGTACTATTTCTTTGCTAGCTGTAACATAGATACCTTTATTATCATGCACTGTCTTATGAACCGACTAGTAGTGTTTCTTTTGTTTTATCCTGTGTAGTAAGTAGTCTGGTTAAAGTCTTATGTTTGTTAATCTTGTGTCTATTCAATAAATAATCCATTTTTTAATATACCTAATCGGCCATTATTAAGAACTTGCAAACGAGAGGCATTTGGGGTGCAGGCTGCCACAAACAGAGCTACTGCCAGAAATCTGAGTCAAAAGCAGGACTTGTCTAAACTCTCCCGTCTCTGTTCATAACACCTATGGAACCCCACAGTGCTTTTTCTGTAGGAAAAAGAACTGGAAAACAACTGATGCCTAAAGATTTTTAGCTTTTTTTATATTTTTCATATATTTTTTGCTTTGTAGACTGCTAATACATGGTTGTAGCTTCTAGCATTTTTCTTAACCTTTTCCCCTACATTTTAGAACAATAAGCTAACCTTCTAAGACAATCCTGAAATACTGTTTAGTCTTATTTTCAAGAAGAGAACCTACAACAAGGACATTTTGTTTTCCAACCAGAATCTGAGAAGACACTACAAGAAATGGGGCAAAGAAGCCCCTGGACCAATTCCAATGGGACAGTACCCGGGGCAAAATTACCTAACCAACTGCTCTTCTAATTGGACAGTATTTGATAGGCATACTGTTGGAGTGTGAATCCCCTGGGCCAAATCCGCACAGGCCCAGGAGTGCCCAGAGATGTGGGAATTGAATTAGAACCTTCAGAAAATCTAAAAAACATAAATCCACACAGACATGAGGTAGAAATGCAAGTTTAGTTTTAAATAAATAGAGGATTTTAAGTGCCTGTATTAGCTAGTAAGAGAAGCCCTAAAGCCTTGTTTAAAGTTCAAGTAGCTTTGCCTTTTGCAAAGACAAACTCTAGACATAATGAAAATAATGTAACCTTTCTATGCATCCTTAGATAGAACAAATAGAGCTACATGCATAGAATTTGTGTAAGAATTTACGAAAATGAACACGCATCAATTTTAGCTTAGGATAGGTCCAACACTTTTGTAGAGAGTTCATGTTTAAGCCTGATTGAATGAAAATAGAATAAAATGCACTAAGAATGTGAGAGCGCATACTCTTGGAGAACACACATGGGACTCATGAAAACACCGATGCCACTGTTGTTGCTACTGCTTCGACTGCTACTGATAAGATGCTCACGGGACACAGACTACTGATGTGTTTACTGTGGCTGTGGCTGCTGCTTCAGCTTGGGACTTAGAGACTTTATGTTAGAAGGCTTCTGCGTACTGCTACAGACTCTAATAACTTTGCCTTCATGGGACTGATTTAACGATGAAATAAAGGACTTGCTTTTACAACTACCCAGCTTCTAGTCTTCAATGAAGATGCGCCAAATTCTCGGCAGTATACTAATCAATGAACCTTATAAAAATTGTAATAATACTGTATCACACATGCATATCGCCATATTGTGAACCTTGAAGGCTTTTGATTAAAGATTTGCTTTTATATTATCATTTTAACACTGTTTGGAAAAGATCTGTGTTTTATTCCAGGCAACAGTTTTGGCACCACCAGACGAGACCTCCGGGACCCTGGGGAACTTCTCTGAACTGAGTTACATTCTGCTGGAAGGTCTTCTGCCAGAACCTTTTAGGAGTTTCCCACGGCAATCTGGGAGGCTCTGTGAGTCCCAAGATCCCACACAGAAGCAGAAGGTAATATAAAAGCAATTCTTTTTGTTGTAATTGTGCTAGCAATTTTTGCTTTTTCCAGAAATAGACAGGTTTTGGGGACTGGAATACGACCTTTTTGCAGGATCCTTTTGTTTGTGGTCTTAGGAGGTCATTTATTTATTCAATCTTTGAAGGTTTGCCCCAGCACAGGGGAGGGGGTGCCCCACTTGAGGCTCCTAGAGGCTTTTCTCCCCTTTGCGTTTTTGCCCAGGGAACCACAGGTTAACCCCAGCTCAGCTCGGCTTGTGGAAAAGGAGGGAGGGAGTTGGGGCACTGAACCATGTTTGGTTCTGAGACAAGGGTTTTATAGTACAGCAAGAAATACCCGACTCTAGTGGTGGCGCCCAGAACTAGCTACCAGTGTCGCAACCTTGGGTATGCCGGTTCTACTTCGGATTCAGGGAAGTGGGTTTTTTTCCTCTTTTCTTTTCCTTTGCCCTCTCCAGTCAGAGTTTAACCTGCTTTGGCTCGGTTTTTCGTAATCCACGTGGCACAGCTTTAGTCTACTTGTTGCATGTAAGCAGACATTCCTCCCTGCAGTGGCTCAGCTGAGCCGCAGTGAGCCACATAGAAGCCATCATCTTGGTTTTGTGGAAAGGTGGGGAGGAGCAGGGTGCTCTGGTTCAGTGCTTCCTAGACTGCAGTAGCCTGCTCATGCTGATCTAAGTGAATGGTGCACAGAGTTAGGAATTTGACTTGACACCTCAAGGCAGTGGATGCTATACATGCTCTTGGAAGTGTTTTTGTTTTCCTTCCCCTGCCTAAAATAGAATATGGGGTGTGGGTTTTTAAAGGATGAAGAAATTCTTGATAATTCTGCCTTAGGTTTGGCATTACAACACTGGGGGCATTGACTGGCTCTAAGACATCTCTTGAAAGCCACATACTAATTAGGCTGTCTATGCAGCTTTGGCCTTTACATAATTTGGAGGGAAGAAAGGCTTAGCCATGATATGGAACCCTGGAAACCATTATGGTACCTCAGCTTCTGTCTATTCTCCACCATGAACAAAGATGGCAGGAAGTTTTGTATGCAGAATTATTTTTACTCCTTATAAACCACCCAGAGTTAAAAAAAAGGAAAAGGGGGGATTGTTATAAATGGATAATGTGATGATTTGCTCTCGCAATTAAGCGATGAATATTGCGTGTATGTTAAGAGAAGTTTTGTTGATGTATGTTTATGTTATTGTAGTTTGTTGTTTGGACACCCTCTGTTCTCCCCATAGTCCCCTTTCCCCCCCTCTGTATTGTTGCCACCAGACAGCCTGGGTTGTCAGGGTTGTCTGGGACATGTGGAGGGAGGGTGTGTACATGTGCCCCTTGGATGGGGCAGTGGGGAATGGGGAAAGCCTGTTGCTGGGGAGACGTTGCATGACAACACCTCACCTCCAATCAAGTTGCAAGAAAGTCTCCACCAATGGACGGCAAAGAAGAGTTGACTGCCAGACTTTGGGAGGGGCCAGGGTTGGCTGATGCAACACCAGGGATATAAAAGGCAGAGCAGCCATTTTGTGGACAAGCTTCTGGCAGTTGGCCACGCTCCCAGCGCTGCCCTTTTTCCTTATTCAGTCCTTTGTTGTATTTGTTAAGGTTTAATAAACCTCTAAAATTTTAAAGTGAGGGGTCGTTTCTCACATGAATCAAATGAAACTCTGGTGGAGCAGCAGCCTGTTGTGGTTTTGAAAGGAAAGAAAGAGAAAGAGAAGGAGAAACAGTGTAAAGAGCCCCCAGAGAGCAAAATCTATGTCAGAGACCCAGATATATTAGACTTAGGTTTATTGATAGCTCTGAGTTTGAGGGGACTGGGGAATCAGGGACCCGTGAGAGTGGCTCCCGGTGCACTGCAACCACTATTGCAGCCGCAACCCATCCCTTTGCAGCCACAGCCACTACTGCCGCTGCTGCCACTGCCGCCGCAACCTGCTCCTTTGCAGTTGCCACTGGTTCTTTCACAGCCCTTGCCAGGTGGAGCTGCCCAGCTGTGCAAACACAGTCATGGTCCACCTCCTGCCCCTGGGACCCCTCTATGCTGCCCACGTAGGAGTTGGAGATGTGTGTCCTGTGAGTGCTACTGGGGTGGCTTGCGCAGGCACCGCCATTTGTGGGTGGAGGTGAGGTTGGGGGTGGAGCCCTGCACTGCCCGTGCTGCCAGGGGTGGCTCTGGCCCCGACTCTGCTATCTTCATTGCAATCCTGGCTGCCACCACCATTGGTGGTGACCTCCCCAACCCCACCTGTGCTGCTGATGGTTGGCCCCACTGCCTTTGCTACTGCTGAAGGGAGGGGATGAGGGCAGGGACTAGCCCACCCCAGGGGATGATGTACCTCTCATGGGCGGTGTGGCTGTGGCTGTCACAGTGGGTGCTGCAGAAGTGGCCCCTGACAGTAAGGGTGAGGGCGGGGCCCCTGTGCTGCCCATGGTCCAGGGCAGGGGTGGCAGGAGCCTGGCTCCTGTAGTGGGAGGGGCCATCCCACCTGCTTCCCTCTTCCCTCCTGTCTATGCTGCTGAGGTTGAGGGCAGTACTCCATGCTGCAGCAAAGGGGGAATGAGGCGGTGGGCAGGAGCCTGGCTTTCCCGTCTCCCCCTCCCCTCTCCCCCACCTACGCAGCCCAAGGTGGGGGAGTGGGACCAAGTTTTGGGCCAATGGTTTGGCGTGCTTCCTATGCATACCCCAGTGCTTCCGGGGTGGCACTGGGTGGAACCCAGCTCCTACCTATTGGGGTAGCTCCAATTCTGTGGGTGGGGAAATGTGATTAACACATTTTATAGTTTTGGCTTGTTACATATAGGTAAAATCTTACAAAAGAAAGGCCTTGTAAAATCATCCTGCAGGACTTGTTACTCCAGCTAAGTATAGCTAACAGCTAGCCTGTCCCATGAGAACCTGCAAGCACATTGGCCGTTGCTCGTGAAAACTATCCAACACCTTTGAAAATAAGAAGTCTATCCCATGAGAATCTGTGAAGAAAAAATGTAAACATGTAGGAAGAAGTGAGCCTTAGCACGTACCCACACGAGCACCTACTAACCAATGAACCGAGTGGTAAGAAAGTTACTAACCAATTAGAATTAAACACGCTACCTTCTCATAGCCCTATAAATATGAGGTTTGTGGAATACAGATTTGGCTTTTGCTGCTGGAACTTTGAAGTGTTGTGCCCATCTTTGTCCATCATCACAGTGACATTGGCTTTTGCAAATATTAAAGTGAATGCTATGTGCTGTGCATTATATGTTAACTTTTGCAGAAGTAGCTATAGTTGTGAAAAAATAACTAATGCTTTTACTTTTGTAGCTGACAGTAATTAAAATAACTCAGACATATTTGTGAAGTAGCTGATGTTGATTTAGAGTACTTGTGGTTAACTTACAATAACTAAAATAGCTAAACCATCTGCATGGTCAGATAACATTTGAGGAACAGGCATGATGAGGACCCCTGCTACTGACATTTTGACTATCAACAACTGTCACCTGCTGAAACCATGGAACAGGGGGCCATTGTGGGGGGTGATGCACGACCCTCAAAACCACATCCAAGATTACTGCACATGCTCTAAAAAGGCAGATCAGAGAAGGGTCCATGCTAAAAAGTTCCTGGAACATGTAAACAAGTTCAAAGAAATGTTTGAATATGTATAATCATTTATGGATATGTATTTGAATGATGCAATAGAAAAGGTGTATAAGAAGAGTTGCTATGGTTAGCTGGTGTGCCTCTGGCTACAGCTACGCACCCAGCGCTGTTACTTTTGCTTTATTGATTTTGTCCCCTATTGTCTTTTATTAAATTTTTAAAAATTCAACTGAGGAGTGGGCTCCATTTCTCACAGGAAATAATACGGACCTCCAAGAAAAAAGAAAGGCAGGCTCACTCTCCCTACTCTCCTCCTCCCCTGAGAAGGGAAACTATAGAACCAAAAACTATTAAAAGTGAACCTGCCAGCATACACTCCAGTACCTCCTCCAAAGAGGAGGAAACTGAGGAAAAAACATCTGTTTCAGCTGGGAAGAGAAAGGAAAAAAAGGCAAAAGAGGCTATAGCAGCCTCTAGCCCTGTGGCTGGGTGCACCACATCTAAAAAGGAAGAAGTTGTTATACAAGGTGCCTTGAGACAAGCCAGGGTAGCCAGGGTCCTGTCTTAATAAGGGTTCCCTTTTCTCTTGTTGAGCTGCAGCAGTGGAAGCCCTCAGTCAAGGAGTATAGACACAATACAGAAAATGTAGCTAATTTTGTAGAAAGAGCTAATTAATCACCAAATCCAGTTCTGAGCCCCTCAGTTTAGGAAGGATGTTGAGACACTTGAGCACGTCCAGAGGAGGGCAACAAAGCTGGTGAGGGGCTTGGAACACAAGCCCTGTGAGGAACGACTGAGGGAGCTGGGGTTGTTTACCCAGGAGAAAAGGAGACTCAGAGGTGACCTTATCACTCTCTACAACTTCCTGAAAAGTGGTTGTAGTCAGGTGGGGGTTGGTCTCTTTCTCCAGGCAGCAACTGACAGAATGAGAGGACACAGTCTTAAGCTGTGCCAAGGGAAATATAGGTTTGATATTAGGAACAAGTTTTTTATAGAAAGAGTGATAAAGTACAGGAATTGTCTGCCCAGGGTGGTGGTGGAGTAACCATCCCTGGATGTGTTTAAAAAAAGATTGGATGTGGCACTCGGTGCCATGGTTTAGTTGAGGTGTTAGGGCATGGGTTGGACTTGATGATCTTGAAGGTCTCTTCCAACCTAGTGATTCTGTGATTCTGTGAATCCAGATTGGAATGATTTAGAAGCCATAATGGATACTTTGATAGAACTAAGAAAAAGATGGTAAGGAGGGCAGTTCAGTCTGCAACAGAGGCACAGATGGCAGCTGGTACTCTTCAAGGGTCAGTTACTGATTTTTTCCCTTCAGAGGATTCCAAGTGGGACTTCAGTGTAACAGAGCAAATGGAATGGTTGAAACAATATCAGAATTGGGTGGTCTATGTGATGAGAAATGAAATCCTTAAAGCAATAAATTGGTCGAGATTATACAACATAAAGCAAAATGAAAATGAATCCCCAACAGACTTTTTGAAAAGGCTAAAAGAGGCTGCATGAAAATACACGACTGGACCTTGAATCAGCTGAAAGGATGACACACCTGGTCTATCTGTTTATAGGTCAATCTACAGATGATATAAGAATAAAACTGTAAAAGGTAGAGCAGAGGGAAGATCTAAGTAAATTGTTGATATGGCTTGGAAGGTATATTGAAATAGGGGTTCAAAAACTGGAGATCCAAAGGACAGGGAAAATTGCCATGAGTATAATAGATGCAAAGGCCAGCATTGTAAAGGGGTCAATCAGGAAAAGACATCTAAGGAACCTAGAAAGGGTACTCCTCTGGATAAGAGCCAATGTACTTTTTGCATGAAGAAAAGACTGGAAAAAGGAGCGTCCTGTGCTGGTGAAGAAGAAATTTCCAGACCCAGCTCCTGAACTAGCTGTGAATGGGGAATGAGGGGCACCAAAGGTCTCTTCCCCAGCAGATCCTTTGGTTAGCTAAGCTGGGGAAAAACAAAATTGAGGTTTTGGTGGATACGGGGGCTACATATTCTGTGTTAAATACTTTAGAAGGGAAGCAAAGTCAAGACACTGTAAAAGTGATTGGTGCCACAGGGGTAAGTGAAACAAAAGGCTTTTCTTCAAGCCTTTGAAATTCAAACTGGGAAAACACTGGGAGAGTCATCATCAATTCGTCTATATGCCAAAGTCTCCGAAGCCTTTGATGGGTAGGGATCTATTGGAGAAGTTAGAAGCAGAAATTAAGTTTTGCAAAGGGAAGGGAATACAAGTTATATTTCCTGAGACTAAATTTGTTAAAGCAGCTGCCCTTTTCATACAGGAGGACTGTAGTGCAATCCCCACAGAAGTGGAAAATGCTGTCCTTCCAATAGTGTGGGCCAGTGATTTTCCTGGCAGGTGCAAATGGACAGAACCTGTAAGCACTGCACTTAAACCAGGAGCCACACTGGTAAGATAAAAACAATACCCTTTGAAGTTAGAAAGTCGTAGAGGGTTAGCCCCTATAATTGAGAAGTTCCTTAAATTTGGGTTATTGATAGAATGTGAATCCAAATAAAACATGCCCAGCCGGCCAGTAAAAAAGGCTGATGGTAAAAGCTACCGATTGGTGCAGGATTTAAGAGCAATTAACGAAATAACAGAGGATATTCACCCAGTAGTGGCCAATCCCTATACCCTTTTGATCACACTGACAGAGTTTCGGGTGGTTTACTGAGTTAGATTTCAAAGATGCCTTCTTCTGCATTCCTGTAAATAAGAATAGTCAAGAACTTTTTGCTTTTGAGTGGGAAAATCCTGAAACAGGGAGAAGAAGCCAACTCACCCAGACAGTCCAACCCCAGGGTTTCAAGAATAGCCCAACTATATTTGGAAACCAGTTGGCAGAAGAATTGGAGGACTGGAGAAGACAAGAACCAGGAGGGGCTGTTTTACAATACATGGAATATACTAATTGCAGCCAAAGATCAAGATGACTGCATCCAAGTCACTGTAGTTTGTTAACCTTTTTGGGACTAAGTGGGTATAGAGTCTTAAAAGAGGAAGCACAGATTGCCAAGGAAGCAGTGATTTATTTGGGACTTGGGATCTCTTGTGGACATAGACAACTCAGCAGAGAACAGAAATAAGCCATCTCTCATCTCCCCAAACCCCACACTGTGAGAAAAATGCAGGTCTTCCTGGGAATAGTAGGTTGGTGTCACTTATGGATACCAAATTATGGACTACTGGTAAAGCCTCTGTATGGAGCACTAAAAGCAGTTGATAAGGGAATTGTGATATGGAGAGATAGTACAAGAGCTGCATTTAAACAGTTGAAATATTCTTTAATGTCAGCTCCAGCATTAGGGCTGCCAGACTTAACTAAGGCTTTTGAATTATTCACCTATGAGCAACTGAATGTTCCTTTGAGGATACTAGCACAGTTCCTTGGAAACCAGTGAAGAGCTGTGGTCTGCTTTTCAAAACAGCTAGACAATGTTAG
>VWZU01013444.1:1335633-1361748 GCA_013397095.1 Sterrhoptilus dennistouni | reverse complement strand
TCCATCTGCAAAAAGCCAATGGGATTTTCCCCAGGATTTTTAGTCCCAACTGAAACCCCTCCAGCTCCTGCCCCCAGTTCTCCATCTGCAAAAACCCAACAGGATTTTTCCCGGGATTTTTCCCAGGATTTTTAATCCCAACTGAAACCCCCCAGTTCTCCATCTGCAAAAACCCAATGGGATTTTTCCCAGGATTTTTAGTCCCAACTGAAACCCCTCCAGCTCCTGCCCGCGATTCTCCATCTGCAAAAATCCAACAGGATTTTTCCCAGGATTTTCTGTCCCAGGTGAAATCCCTCCAGCTCCTACCCCCAGTTCTCCATCTGCAAAAACCCAATGGGATTTTTCTCAGGATATTTTTGTCCCAGGTGAAATCCCTCCAGATCCTGCCCCCAATTCTCCATCTGCAAAACCCCAATGGGGTTTTTCCCAGGATTTTTAATCCCAGGGTATGACAAACCCCAAGCTGCTGTTGCGCTTTTCCAGGGGTGCCCTCGGGCTCTGAGAGAAGGTGAGGAGGGATAAACTTGCCCAGAAATGTGGGATTTGCTGCTGGAAAATCTCAGGTCTGGCCGTGCTCAGCTCAGCATCATCAGCGAGCTCCTCCCTGCTCCTCATCCCTCACATCCCAATCCTTAGGGAACACAACACATTTTCTTTTGGGGTTTTGGGATTTCTACTTTAGGAAACAGTTTCTCAAGGCTGATGCCCTGTGCAGGCCCAGGAATCTTCTACAGGGATGGAACTGGCAGGGAACTTTCTACAGGGATGAAATTTTAGAGCACGATGGCAAACAAGGCCTGGTGTGTCCCCTCTGGATCAGGGGACATTGGTGTCCCCAGGGCTTTGTGCAGGGATTCTGCTCCTCCCAGGATGTTTCTCCCCATCCTTACAAGGCCACCATGGAGCTGGGGCTGTGTCTGCCACTGTCACCAGCCCGTGGCCTCGTGTCCCCAAGGAGGGGACACACAGCCCCACGTTGGGAGCTGGAGGGGGATGTGGGGCTGGGTCCCCTGGGGGGGAGATAACACATTTTTGGGAGGGTCCATGGGGATGAACTGCAGCATTTTTTTTGTGGGGTGGGAATGGTGGTGAGGGACCTCTCAGGGATCCTGGGAGGTTCCTGGGGGGTTTGGAGGGTCCTGGGGATATTGGATGATCTTGGAGGATTGGAGCATCCTGTGGGAGAATTGGAGGGATCACAGGGGACTGAGGGATCCTGGGGGCTTTTGGACAATCCTGGGTGGGTTTGAGGGATCCTTGGGGATTTGGAAGACCCCAGTGGGATTTGGATGATCCCGGTGGGATCAGATGGTCCTGGTGGGATCAGGACAATCCCGTTGGGGTTGGGATGATCTTGGTGGGATTGGGATGATCCTGGTGGGATTGGGAAGATCCCAGTGGGTTTGGGATGGTCCTGGTGGAGTTGGGATGATCTCAGTGGNCAGTGGAGTTTGGATGATCCCCATGGGGTTGGGATGGTCCCAGTGGGGTTGTGATGATCCTGGTGGGATTGGGATGATCCCAGTGGGTTTGGGATGATCCCGATGAGATTGGGAAGATCCCGTTGGGATTTGGATGATCCTGGTGGGGTTGAGATGATCCTGGTGGGATCGGGATGACCCCAGTGGGTTTGGGATGGCCCCAGTGGGTTTGGGATGATCCCGGTGGAGTTGGAAAGATCCCATTGGGCTCGGGATGATCCCGGTGGGCTCGGGATGATCCCCTTGGGGTCGGGATGATCCCGGTGGGCTCGGGNTGGTGCGGGTGGGCTCGGGATGATCCCGGTGGGGTTGGGATGGTCCCGTTGGGGTCGGGATGATCCCGGTGGGGTTGGGATGGTCCTGTTGGGGTCGGGCCCGGTGGGGGCGGTGCCGTTCCCTTGGCGGCAGCGCCACCTGGCGGCAGCGGGCAGGGACCGCCGGCCCGCGGCTTTCCCAAAATTCGGCTCCAAACCCGCCCAGCTGGGGCCGGTTCGGAGCCTTTCCCCACCAGACGGATGCTAAAAAGCTCCTTTTGTCTTTCATTATTAATTCTTTTTTAAAAATCTCTTTAAGAACGTCTTTATCTTGTTTCTATTTTTCCCTTCCGGCATCCGGACCTGTGAGGGGGAACATCCCTTTTCCCATCCTCTCACCAGGTGAAACTCCCCCATGGAGCATTTCGGGATCAAACCTTTTCCGTGCCCAGGTGGGACAGATGGGAATACCTGGCCTGGAAAAGCATGGAGCAACCCCTGGATACAAGCCCCTAACACAGAATCCTCTCAGATGGGGTTGATTATCCAGATTGGCAGAAAACCTTGGAGACTTCGGTGGGAACAGAATCTTAAATTGGTATTTGGAATATCAGGGGATGAGTTTGGCACCAAGTCCTGAGCAGGTATAAAAGCTGAGATCCATAAGAATCACTGGGTGCCTGATTTCTCCCTCCAAACCAAAAAAAAAATTGGGATCTGTGGGACTCAGGGGATCCAAACAACAGCTCATCAGCTTTTGGAAGGGGATTTGGATTTCTGCAGTGCTTTTGGGAGGCCACACCTGAACGTGTGTTCCCTTTCCAAGCACAACTCCTGCCTGATGCTCTGCAGGAACAGGCAGCATTGGAACGCTCCCAGGGGCTTTATCCCTGCCAAGGAACATGGAGCCACCCTCGGGGATAAAACAGGGGGATGGAAGGAGGAGCAGGAGGTGCTCCCAGAGCCAACAGCAGCTCTGCAGCTGGAGGATGATGTTACTCCTAGAAATTCTTAGATTGGCTCCACGAGTGAGGGAAGGCACGGGGCTGCCTTGGCAAATTATTAGGAATTATTAATCAGGTCCTTGTTAATGTTTTGGGGTCTCAGGTCTGGCCGTGCTCATAAAGGAATTTAAACCAGAATATTAAAATCCCAGTAAGGAATGAAAACCAGAATACTAAAATCCCAGTAAAAAGAATTTAAATCAGAATATTAATATCAGAGGAAAGACACAGGGATCCCTTGTTTCCTTAAGTAACATTCCCTATCAGAACCCCAGTAAAGGAATTAAAACTAGAATATTAAAATGCCAGTAAAGGAATTTAAACCAGAATATTAAAATCCCAGTAAGGAATTAAAACCAGAATATATTAAAATCACAGTAAGGAATTTAAACCAGAATATTAAAATCCCAGTAAGGAATTAAACCCAGAATATTAATATCAGAGGAAAGGCACAGGGATCCCTTGTCTCCTTAAGTAACTTTCCCTGTCAGAATCCCAGTCAGGAATTCAAGCCAGAATATTAAAATCCCAGTAAGGAATTAAAACCAGAATATTAAAATCCCAGTAAGGAATTAAACCCAGAATATTAATATCAGAGGAAAGGCACAGCGATCCCTTGTTTCCTTAAGTAACTTTCCCTGTCAGAATCCCAGTAAGGAATTCAAGCCAGAATATTAAAATCCCAGTAAGGAATTTAAACCAGAATATTAATATCCCAGTAAGGAATTTAACCCAGAATATTAACATCAGTGGTTGAACTGGATGATCCCAAGGGGTCTTTTCCAATCTGAATGATCCAGTGGGTTTACTATTAATAAAAACCAGAAGGAATAGATCTGGTTTTATCCAGATTCCCATTATCACAGGGTGCCCAGAGAAGCTGTGTCTGCCCCTGGATCCCTGGCAGTGTCCCAGGCCAGGCTGGAGGGGGTTTGGAGCAGCCTGGGACAGTGGAAGGTGTCCCTGCCATGGCAGGGGTGGGATGAGAGGAGCTTTGAGGTCCTTTCCAACCCAAACCGTTCCATGACTGTGATCTCAGGTTGCTCTGATTCATCCAACTTCTGATAAATATTCCAACTCCAGCCTTAAAATGAACTAAATTTTTTGCAGGGGAGCTGCAGAACCTTTGAAAAATTTCGCCGAGGGACTCACTGTGCCATCAATACATTCTCCAGGTCACCCCAGAGACCCTCAGGATCTCTGGAGTGAGCACCAGGGAGCAAATTGAAATTTTAGAGGTCAAACCACCTGGGTTTACTCATGGAAAGGGATGTGAGGACACTGGCAGTGCCACTTGGCTTCAGCAGTGAGAACACCAGCCTGAGCACAGACCTTCCTTTATTTAAAGCAGATTTCAACTCCAAACCCCTGGAAAAGGCACAGAAAAGTGCAGCAGCTCCGTGGCTCAGCTCAGCTTCAGGCTAATTACTGCAAAAATAAGCAAACACACCTGGGAAAGCAGGATGACACGGCCTGGAAAGTTTTGCAGGGACTTTGGGGTACCAGGAGTTCATTTGGAGCAGAACTTGCTGCAGGAATTGTGTGGGGGTGAAGAAAAAGTCACAGCAGAGCAGCAGCTCCAGGCATTGCCTCCTCCAGAGGGATGGAAACGCCACACTCCGGAGCCTGAGCAGTGCAGGTGCCTGGAAACACTCGGAAAACACCAGATCCCTCTGGAAAAACACAAGCAGGACTGTTGTCTGAACAATTATTCACTCTGAAATCCGAAGGAGTGGCAGCCACGGGGATGTTAATGCTTAGAAATGTGGCAGCTTTCACCACATGAACGTTTCCCTTCTTCCCCTGGCCTTGTTTTGATCCCACACAACTGCCCCTGTGTGTTTGCTTTATTCTTTAAGGAAAGGTAAACCTGGCTCGGCTCAAAGTGTGGGATGGGTGGATGGGAACACATTTGTGCGGCTTGGAGACTGCTGGAGGTGGCACATTTGGGGGGAAAAAATTCTGTTTCATGTCTTGTCTCCCAGAGCAGGAGCTGCGGTTTGTCCCTGGATTGTGCTGGAAAGTTCTGGAGCAGGAGGACCAGTGGGATTAAAGGCTCCCAGAGCCATTCCAATGCTCCAGGTATCAGAATGCCCGTTAGGAACATTTTCTGTCACACAGAAAAGCCCAACAGAGTCTTGGTTGAGGTTTTTTGAGAGCTTTTGTTGAGTTTTTGGCCTGTCCTCCTGTTGTTTTCCAAAGGGGTGGGAATCACCAGTTGCCTCCAGTCTATCAGGAGCCATCTCTGCCTTCCCATCTGTAAAATGTGGATGTTCCTGGGGCAAAATTCTGGGCAAAATTTCTCATTTCTCTTTGTGCCTCTCCCAGAGCAGGAGCTGCGGTTTGTCCCTGGATTGTGCTGGAAAGTTCTGGAGCAGGAGGACCAGTGGGATTAAAGGCTCCCAGAGCTATTCCAATGCTCCAGGTATCAAAATACCCATTGGGAACATCAGTTTTGTCACACAGAAAAGCTCAAGAAGGGTTTGGCTGAGCTTTTTTGAGAGCTTTTGTTGAGTTTTTGGCCTGTCCTCCTGTTGTTTTCCAAAGGGGTGGGAATCACCAGTTGCCTCCAGTCTATCAGGAGCCATCTCTGCCTTCCCATCTGTAAAATGTGGATGTTCCTGGGGCAAAATTCTGGGCAAAATTTCTCATTTCTCTTTGTGCCTCTCCCAGAGCAGGAGCTGCGGTTTGTCCCTGGATTGTGCTGGAAAGTTGTGGAGCAGGAGGACCAGTGGGATTAAAGGCTCCCAGAGCTATTCCAATGCTCCAGGTATCAAAATACCCATTGGGAACATCAGTTTTGTCACACAGAAAAGCTCAAGAAGGGTTTGGCTGAGCTTTTTTGAGAGCTTTTGTTGAGTTTTTGGCCTGTCCTCCTGTTGTTTTCCAACGGGGTGGGAATCACCAGTTGCCTCCCATCATTTATCAGGAGCCATCTCTGCCTTCCCATCTGTAAAATGTGGATGTTCCTGGGGCCGCAGCAGAGATGGACCAGAGATAGATCCATATCCTGAACTCATTTCTCCCAGGCACTTCAGTGGGATGCCCAGCCCAGAACAATGGCAGGATACACGACCCTAAACATTTCTGCAGGGCTTTGAAAGATGAAAAGCAGGGGACTTTGCTACCTATGTCAGAGGAGGGGCAGGGAAACGTTCCATGATGTTTATAGCAGCCATCACGGACATTACACATGGAAACATGGGAAACGCTGCCCCTTTTCTGGGAGGGAGATAATCTTTAAGAGATGGCAACCAGGAAATTTGGTACACAACAGCCTCCCAAGCAGGGGGGTTTGCCCCAGGAACGTGGCCACGGCCACAGATGTTTCCTCCAGAGGCAGAAGTGCTGTGAGGAGCTGCTCCTTCGGAGGAACCGGAACGAGAGAAATCCCTGCACATGCTTTTCCTCCCCCTCCTCACCCCTGTGGAGAAAAATACACAGCCCCAGAGCTGGATTTTTTCAATGGAAGCATTGCCCTAAAAGCCATTTGTTTCTCCCTTTGGAGCAGTAGATGATGAAATAAAAAAAGCATACGCAAAAAAAAAAAAGAAAATGCATGACTTGGAGGCAGTGTTTAACCATCCCTTTCCTGATTTTTTTTTTTTTTTTTAATATTAATGGGATAAAACCTCTGTATTTCCAGGCTGCTTGTTGGGAGGGGGTCAGGGAGATGCTGGAGGGCTGGATGTGGAGAAAAAAAACCCACAGCCCCAGCACTGGAGTTTTCAATGGAAGCATTGCCCTAAAAGCCCTTTGGAGCAGTAGAAGATGATGAAATAAAAAAAGCATACACACACAAAAAAAGAAAATGCATTACTTGGAGGCACTGTTTAACCATCCCTTCCCTGACTTTTTTATCAGGATAATGGAATAAAACCTCTGTCCTTCCAGAGAGGGGATTAGGGAGGTGCTGGAGGGCTGGATGTGGACCTGGATGTGAGATCCAGGAAAAAAACCCTGATGGTGAGAGATTTTTTTTTCTCCTTTTTTCCCTCCCTGGAAACAAAACAGTCTCAGACTCTTGTAACTCAGAGCCTACCCAGCAACCCAGCTTGTTTACTGCTGTCTTTGGTGGCTTGAAGCTGTGTGGCCTTGTCCCTGTTCCAGGAAATGCACGGACAGGGCTGGCTGGAGGAAAACCCTCACGCCTGTGCAGTTTTGGGGGTGGCACGGGGCCACCTCGGCCTCATTGTTAGAAGATTCCAGTGTTGCCTCCCTGCCCTGTGCCACACACCACGCTGGCACTGATGGCCTCTGACAAAAAACCTCTCCAAAGTCACCCTGTTCTCCTCTGTGGAGCTGCTGGAGGCTCCATGCCCATCCCATGCTGGTTTCCCTCTGCATTTCTCCCACAAATGAGGGCAGGGAGAAAGGGACAATGGTCCTGGGAAGGTCACATCCCTCATGGAACACCTGGGTGGTCACTGCTGATCCCAAACCCTCCCAGCTCCAGGGGTTCACTCCACACCAGCATCTCCCCCCCAGAGAACCCTCCAAAAGAGGGGAGAGCAGCCACACAACAGCTCAACAGCAGCATCCCAAATGTTTGGGCCATGAAAGGAGCTGGAAAGAATGTTCCTGACCACATGACAGGCGAGGACATCGGGCTGAGCAGAGAACACAGAGCCCTCGGTCGGAATTATTCCCAACAAAGTTGGCTCAGGAAAGCATTTCCCATTGTACTGCTGAACGTTTTTGCTCATCACACAGCTCTGCTGCACCCAAGGCTGTGCTGGGGATCACTTCACTCCCTATTAAAAGCAGAGTAGAGATCTATCAGCAGCATTTCAGACTTTTCTGCAGCATCCAGCCACAGTTGATGATTTTCTGACGAGTCTTAAGCAGCAAAACCGGGCTGGGATCCACCTGGGACGAGGTACATTTTGGATCTTTGTGCACAGGTCACAGCTGCAGCAGGTACAGAATGAGAAATTGTGATTTGAGGAAATATTCTGCTCTTTAAAGGCTGTTAATTCAGTCAGAGAATGTTTCAGAATATGGATTTTATGGTTTGATTGTTGGTATCTTGCATAGCCTTGGTCTGGGCCAAAGTAAAACATAAACAGCTTCGATTCCTTGAGATTTCTTCTGCGATCAGAACCCAAGGATTCAATAAAATCTCCTGCATTTCAGAGTTTTGTGGACTTACAGAAATCCCTCCTGACTTTGCTCTAAGTGATGCCTTCCTGAGCATGCAGAGAGCCTGGAACAATAGCTCTGAGAGAGGCAGACTGCCCCATTCACTTTTTCTGCACAATCTGCTGTTTCCTTTGGGGTCAGCCCACAAGAGAAAATCCACATCATACAGCTGGAGACACCAGAAGGCCGCACAGGGCTGTGCCTTGGCCACTCTTGGGTTTAATTAATTGAATTTAATTCAACAGCAGTTTGGCAGCTGGCACTGAAATGTCTCTTAGCTGGAGAGGAGCAGCACCAAGAGCCCCATCCCTGCCCCTGCTTCCCTGATTTTCCAGGGTAGAATTGCAATGATTTCAGAAAGGGATTTACTCAATGGGAGCACCTGAAAGACCTTGACATTTATTAATAACCTGGATCAAACCCACAAGGATCACTGCAGCATTTTCCCAGTCCATTCAAAATGCTAATAAGCTTTTACAGTATTATTTTTCTTCCTAATGACAGTTCATAGAATCCTAAAAGTTGAAAAAGAGCTCCAGGATCATCAAATCCAATCTGTGACCCATCCCCACCTTGTCCCCAGCCCAGAGCACTGAGTGCCATGTCCTGCCCTTCCTTGGACACCTCCACCACCTCCCTGGGCAGCCCCTTCCAATTCCTGACCACCCTTTCCATGAAGAAATTCCTCCTGATTCCCACCCTGTTTTGCATCTCCTCAGAGCGTGGTTTGGAGTTTAACTCTCAGTTGGGAAAGCAACAGGATATTGGGTAAATACAGCAAAATTAAACACATGAGAGAAAAAAGGGACAGGCTGGAAAGAGCCAAGACTTTGGACACTGCTCACCTGTGGGCTTCACCCAGAACCACAACTGCAAACAGAAAAACATCCAGATGTTTGTCCAAACAAAACTGGGCCCTGGCTGCAGGTTGGGCTGACAGGAAAACAAGCAAAGTTACCACATTTACAGAACACATAAACACATCTGCACTGAAACTTCAGATGGGAAGAAAGGAAAGAAGGTAGGGGATATGATTCCCACAAATGTGACCAGAAAAGGGTCGTTCTACCTGAAATACAACAGGGGAAGTTTGACATGCTGGAAGTTTTCGTTGGCAGAGTGACTGGTTTTTAACTGCTAAGGTCACCTGGACATCTTCAGCAGAGCAAGAAATATCCCAGAGTCAAAAAGGAACAGCAAATGACTCAATTTGCCACCATTTGGAAGGGGCAGGCAGGGATGGATAATTATTTTTTTGCTTTTCTTTCCTCTGCTTTGGAAGCTGATGATGCAGTGAGTGTGTTTGGGCAGTAACATAACCCTGACTCTGAGCCTTGAAATGAGAGGCAGAGGGCTGTGCAGGGCTTGCCTGGATTTGGACTGAGTGATACTGGAAATCATTTGGAGCTGCACAAAGAATGGAATGGAACTGCTGATCTTTTCCAGATCCTTTGCTGACCTTACAAGAAGTTCACAGAATGACAGAATGGTTTGGGTTGGAAGGGATTTGAAAGATCATCTTGTTCCAAGCCCTGTGCTGTGACCAAGGACACCTTCCACTGTCCCAGGCTGCTCCAAGCCCCATCCAGCCTGGCCTTGGACACTGCCAGGGATCCAGGGGCAGCCACAGCTTCTCTGGGCACCCCTTGCCATGGCCTGCCCTCCCTCCCAGGGGAGAATTTCTCTCAATATCCCATTTAACCCTGCCCTTTGTCACTTTGAAGCCAATCCCCCTTGTCTTGTCACTCCAGGCCCTTGTCCAATGTCCCTCTCCATGGGGAGGAATCACTTCTAGTTGGAAAGTCACCATGAGCTCACCCCTGAACCTTCCTTCCTCCAGGTGAACAATCCCAGTTCTCTCTAAGTTTCCCCCAGCAGAGCTGCTCCATCCCTCTGCTCAACCTGTAGCCTCCTCTGGACTCTGTCCAACAGCTCCATGTCTTTCCTGTGCTGGGCTTTCCTTGAGTCCTTCCTCCAAATCTTTCCTTGAGCCCTTCCCTACAGAGCCACATGGAAATGATGACAACTTTTTATTTAATACTGAGTAAATGGCTGACCCTCGAGGCATAATAATCTGCTTAAAATATACTTAACAGTACTCCCTGGCTTTAAAAAATAAAAAATAAAAAAAATGTTTCCAACTCTTACTTTAAAAAAAAAGAAATCCATTTGGATGCTTACTTTGACTACATGCCCAGCATCACTGGCAAAAGTGCTTCTGTTTCAAAAGGATGGCTGGGCCAAAATTCAACTTATTTTTCAGGAATAGGAAACCCAAGGGGGAAAAAAAAGGTAATAAGAGCCATAGCAGATAAATCATTATTGGACATTCCACTGGAAGGGAATGTTCATGGCCAGGACAGTGCCTGGGAGTATTTTTACCTGGAGAAACTGTGTGGTGCTGTCTCACCTTCCTCATCACTGATGATGTGGAAGAGCATCAGGGTTGGTGACAAAGGCACAGAGCCTTTGCTATAATCTCCAGTGAATTCCCAAAGAATTCCACACCAGACTGAACACCGACCATGCTGTGCCTCCTTTTCAGTTCCATCATAATAATAATAATAATAATAATAATAATAATAATAATAATAATAATAATAATAATAATAACAACAATAATAATAATTAGTAATGATTATGTTGTTATTTCACAGAGGCAAAAGAATCACATCCCATTATAACAGACAATCAGGAAAAGCAGCTATTTTCTGATTATCTGATCTATCAGAAAGGCAGTTTTGGGGAAAAGCAGAGAAAACCGGGATTTGCTTTCCTCTGAATTAAGAATTTTAAGGTTTACCAGGGCTGATTTAGCAAAAAGCTGAGAAAAGGGTTCCCATCTTTCCCACCTGATGTTACCAGCTCTTACTAGAACTAGAACTAAGCCAGTGTTTCCACAGCCACTTTTCCAGGTACAAAAAGAACAATATCTCTCTCTCTGGCCATTTTGATAAAAAATAAATTTAAAACTCCCAACAGGCAAAGCCCATTTTTTAGTAAACAGAATTGTAACCCTCAGGACAGATTTCCTGCTGCTGGCTTTTAACCTCACAGGTATAAAGGGGCAGGTCTAACCTTCAATGACTGACTGGGCAGGGCTGTAAGCCAGGCTTAACTAAAATACCAAACAGCATCAAAACCAGAGTGTGGGTGCTTTGTGGACAAAGATTTCTAGAGAAATGGCTCCTCTTTCACCTGTGGGGACAAACCTCTGTTTGTGCAGAAATTCGGTTTTGTTAAACCTGAGGGTTACTAAAACCCTTAAAACTTCAGGTTGGCTTCTCACAAAACAATGAAAACGCCATTTTTTTGTTTATTTTTCACCCCCGTACTCATTTGTGACTATTGATTTCTCTTTGCCCTCTGTTCCTCTGGCTCTTGGCCAGCTCTGCTCTCAGAGCATTTCCCCCAAGGCTCAGGCCCTGCAAGGAGGATACAGCTCTGTGTGCAGTGCCCTGGTCCCTGTAGTGCAGGAAAGCTCTGTGCTGTGCTCCCTGCCAGTTCAGCCCAACAGGGACCACCTGCAATTCCCTCAGAGCACTTTTCAGCTCACTCACTTTCAGGCTGCCAGGCAAGTTCCCCACATACACCGTGGTAACTGTGTCAGATCCCTCTAATTTGGGATTTACAGGATCATTTTCCATATGGGGTTGTCTCACTGGAGGTGAGGCTGGAGCAGCCCGTGGTTGGGTATTTGAAGCCATCACCTTCTTGTTTGAAATCGCTGCTCTGTTGGTGTTTGCCAAGGCTGGGTGTTCATCTCGGAGGGTGACATCCTTGCCAGCCTCCTTCTCCCTGCATCGAAGAGTCTTCAGGATGGGGATTTTTCCCAGCATCTCAGAGCTGACCTAAAAAGGAGGAAGAGGGATAGAATTATTCTAAAAGGGTTTCTTGCCTTCCAGAAAAAGCTCACGAGCATCGGGGCTGGTTTGTGCCATAAAAAGAGAGGGACCTTATTATCCTGCTGCCATGCAGAGTGCCAGAGCATTCCAAATGTTCCTAATTGCTGGCCTGATTGGGAAGTCTCTCCCTAAATACACTCTGCAGGACAAAAATAAACATTAGTGACTCTTGAAGCGAGTAGCACAACGTGGATCCAGCAGGCAAATCCCGACCCAAGTCAGGACTATTCCAATCTGACATTTATTTATCCGAGTGCTTTCAGATGTGCATTCTGCCTGTGTTTGCTTTGACTGAGGGCCTGTGCTCCTGCCCTGGCAGAATCCATCCCAACCCCTCAGACAGTTCCATTCTGCAGAGCTCCTGGTGCTCTGCTGCCCCAGCACAGGATATCCCGTGGGCTGGGTCACACAATGGTGGAAGCTGCAGCGGGAGCGTGCCTTGGAGCAGGGCTCCTATGGATGTGGGCCCAGCTGGAGGCACATCCCCTGCCTGGGGCACATCCCCTGCCTGGGGCACGTCCCCTGTGTGCCACCCCAGCTCCCTCACCACCCACAGCTCCTCACATCCCACACAGATCTGCTGGGCTGCAGGAGGGAGCGGAAGCGCTCGGACACCGCACGCTGTGAGCCTGTTATTCCTCCTATCCATCCATCCATGCCCTGCTCCCAAAGAGCTTTTCTGGAAGGGCTCTTCCTCTCAACAGCTGAAGCCCATCCATGTGAGGCATGAGATGCCCCAGGCTGCACTCAGACACTGGCAGGAAATGCAGTGGTTCCCCAGCTAATGTGGTCGAGCTCTTGGCTTGCACACTGCGCTTGGAAGGAGGAGGAATTCCTGCTTGGCCGCCGGACAAATCCAACATCCATCAACACCAGATCCAATGTTGAAATTTAGGGAGCAAAACAGAGCCTGGGGAAGTGATGCCTGAGCTAGCAGAGACCCAGGCTAGTAGCCCAGAATGTGAGTGGGCCACTGGAGCAGCAGCAGCCTGCAGATGTCCCAGCTCAGACCTCACTCATCCCAGAGCCTCTGAATTCCTGCTCCTACAATTTCAGTCACAGCCACTCTGGATCTGCACAACATCAAGCTCAGCTCTCTGGGGACAGAAGCCCAACCCTGAAGTGACTCGAGGAAAAGCCAAGCCAGGGTGGGGGCAGTGTCAGGATGAGGTGACAGGAAAGTCACTCAACAGAATTCTCTTAATGCTTCCAGGGCTCATCTTCTGAAGAGCAAACAAGCAGGTTTTATTTCAGGCTGGAACTAAATAAAAATGTGATTTCCACGAAGCCTGTGCTCGTTCTGCTAACACAACATCAAAGAGCAAAGACTTGCTCTGAGGACTTGTTCCAGGAGCCTCCACACTCAGAAAGGTGCAGACCATTTTCAGATTTCACAGAATTACTACTCTGTGCATTCTGGGGCTGGGTTTGTTTTTCTCAGCCAAGAATTCCAAGTGCTGTGTTTGACAGCAAACTCCCCTTCCCTGAGTGATACAACATCAAACCAAGGGCTGAAGGATCTCACTTTGTTTGTCCTGGCCAACAATTAAGAACATTTGTTGTCCTCTGTCAAATTTTGATGTGAAATGTAAGCTTGATGCTAATTAAACCAAACAGGGAAAACATTTTTCTGTTCTCATGCAACCAAATCACTCCTGAGCCCAAAGCACAACCTCAACCTCTTCCCAAGAACAGTTCCTTTCATCCTGAAATCAAGCTCAGTTGCCAAGGCATGAGTTGGGTGTTTGGTTAGAAAGGGAAATGCTACCAAGGGCAAACCCTCAGGGCTTTGAGATTAGGGCAATCAGAGATGGGCACTGAGAGGATAAACTCTGGAATTCCCAGGCTTCCAAAGACAATCCAAGGGCAGGATTTAGATAACTCAGGGAACAGCACAACCTCTAAGAGACTTCCACAAGGCATCTCCTCCCACTAAGCAGATTTTGGCATCAGACTGCAGCTCTTGGAGCTACTGTTTCAGGCTCCTGGCAATGACAGGAAGATGCAGTGACAACAGGATTTATGTTTTAGGAGGAATTTCTGCACAGAAAGGGGGATTGGACATTGGAATCACTGCCCAGGGAGGTGGCAGAGTTCCCATTCCTGGAGCTGTTTAAGGAAAGATGGGACACTCAGTTGTCTGGTCTGGGAACAGTCACAGGTTGGACTTGATCATTCGGGGATTTCTGTAAGGGTTATGAACTATTTTCTTTAAAGTTCTGATCAAACACCACCATTCCCTTAAATCCAGCCCTGTGCAGACACAACACCAACAGATCCTCACAGCACCAAAGGCAGCTGATTTAGGACTTGTATTTTTTTTTGTATTAGCAAAGATTGGTAAAAAAACATTAGACAAGTTGTGCCACCCTCCTGTCACAAGAGGCACAGAGGATTTACCTTAAGGGCTTTTTGCTCTGGGGTCTAGGAGAACATTTCAGCTGGGTCAAACCTTCAAAACCTTCCCCTATTTTCTCCCACTTTATGAAAGGCAGAAACTCGATTTGTGGTTTCAATTCAATAAACAAATCCGTTGGGGTTTTGGGGGTGAGAACTGAAAGGGCAAAGGGGGCAGTGGGTGGCAGGGGAGAGGAAAAAGCTTGTTCTGCTCTGTTGCAAAAGAGCAAACAAAAGAACCCAGTGGTAGTACAATGTGTTGCCAATTACAATGATGCAAAAAATTCCTTTTGTCCTGTGAGCTGTGGAGGATTGCAAGGATTTATTTCCATGTGAAGAGAGGCCAAAGATATTCCTCTTCTCTTTCAAACAAGCTGCACACTTCTGGGTGCTGCGCTGGTCAGTCCTCCCTAGCCTTGCTTAGCCCTGTCCCTATCTCTGACCCTACTGCTTTAGGGTAAGCCAAAATTTAAGGGACATTCCAGCCCAAGTCTGGTTGATCCAGCTCTGTGAACATGGGCAAACCCAGCACTGGAAACCACCACCCCTCTAAAGTCAAGGCCAAAGCATTGACTGATGTTTTTAAACTTTGGATTGAGTGTTAGGATTTAGCTTTGGTAGTGAAAGCAAAGCTGAAGACGTTTCCTGTTATCCCTTGACCAACAATTCCCAGACCAATTCCAACTTCAGCCCTCTGGGCTTGGCCAACAGAAGTGCTCGTGGGTCTGAGCCATAAATGCTGAAGTGATTTGGTTTAAAAATAACTCCACTAAAAACAATTAATCATCTAATAACCCTGCCTACTCCCTGCCATGGCTGGGAGAGCCTTGGGGAAGGAGGACAGCAGGCTGGAGAAATTCTTCTGGCACACAATTACTGGGAAAGGAGCTGAGGAGGGAAATGTGGCTCCTTTCTGACAGAAACCTGAGGAAAAAAGTCCTGCGTGCTGAGTGCCAACACAAATCTTAACCCAGAGCATCCATGGCTATGATACCTGGTTTGATCCCAAGATGTGGGGGCAGAGGGACTCCTGGAGAATCCCTGCTGGAACACCAGGGCTCTCCTCACCCTCTGCTCACACACAGCTCTGACCTGAGCCCCTTTCAGTGTTTTGCTGGGGAGAATGAAGGATGTGTTTGTCCTCTGTCAGAGGGTGAGTAATGCTGACCCCTGAGCCAGCCCAGGCCAAGGCAAACAGCACTGAGATTTCCCTGGAAGCACTGCAGGCCTGGAGTGAGGCACACAGGGAAGGCAGATTGGATTGGATTGGAGACTCTACTGATCCTGCTAGTTCATTCTGTTCCCCACAGCTCCTCCTCTCACTGACACAGGAACACAATACATGGATCTTGTGAGATCCGACCATGCTCAGCTCTGGTGTCCCCAGCACCAGAATAACATGGAATGTTGGATCAAGTCCATAGGAGGCCACAAAGTTGGTAGGAGGACTGGGACCCCTCCCTCGGGAAAATTCAGCCTGGAGACATCCCAGCACCTTCCAGGATCAGAATGGGCTACAAGGAAGCTGGAGAGGGACTGTTCATCAGTGACAGGACAAGAGGAATGGCCTCAAAATGGAAGAGGGGATAATTTAGATCTAGAGAAGGAATTGTTCCCTGTGAGGGTGGGGAAGCACTGGCACAGGTGCCCAGAGAAGCTGTGGCTGCCCCTGGATCCCTGGAAGTGTCCAAAGGCTGGACAGAGTTTGGAGCCACCTGGGACAGTGGAAGGCGTGCAGGGGCTTGGAATAAAATTCTCTCTCAAATCCCTTCCAACCCAAACCATTCCATGACTTTAAGATGGAGACTGACACTGCTCTCCTGGCAGGCAGCAAACACCACCAAACATCTCCAATGCTGCAGATCCATCAGCCCTTCCAAAGATCTGGGCAAGAGGTGTCTGCAAAGTTCAGCTCTGCCCATCCTCAGAGGGCTCTGAGCCCAGATTGTTCAAGACCTCCAGGACAGAGCTCACTTTCCATGCTGTGTCCTCGTTTCCAGGAGCTCTGAGCAAACAGGGATCTGTGGCACAGACAAGGCCGGGACAGCAAGGCCAGCAGAGTTGAACGTTTTATCATTCATTTGTACAAAATGTCCAAATATGTGCACACACAATCCAAGGGCATATTTCTGGGAGCTGGCAGCCTGTGGAGCTGCTGCTGTCCCTCAGGAGAAACTTATGCAACCCACACTTGGAATCCATCCCCAATCCTTGCCCAGCTGCATTCCAGGGAATCTGCAAAGAGGCTCAGCTCTGCAAAGGTGTTGAGATGTGTGACCACCATCCCAAAAAAACACACCAAAACAAAGCCTTGGCTGCACTGACTGCAATTTCCTTCTGCTAAAGGATTTGCCAGCTTGGATGAGTGCATTTTTTTTTTCAGCTTTCCTTTCCAAATTTTCTATCAAAGATCCAAATCAAAGCAGTTTGTTGTCAGAGGGTTTCCATTTTTGCCACTGGGATTTCCCTCCCCTCGCCCCCACTCAGCTCATTTCATTTCATTTCATTTCATTTCATTTCATTTCATTTCATTTCATTTCAGGAAAATTCTTTTCCTGCTGCTATAAAATTCTCAGCTCAAAACCAGAAGGAAATGCTTGCTAAAATATAGTAATTTTTCCACCAACTACTCCCATTTCCCTCTTCATGAACCCACATATTTTAATTTGTCTGTACAGTTTTGATTTAAAATAAGCACAGAACAAATAACTTGATAATTGGGACAAATATAATAGCCAGTGTCTCAGATAAAGATCACAGTTACCCACAATATTAAACGAGAAAGCAAGTAGCTTCATGAATTTAGAGTTCCCAGAAACAATGGGTTGGATTTTCAAGACAGAAGAAGCCAAATAATTCTCCACTGGCATCCAAAGAAAGTTTTCCAGAGTGCTCAGCTCTCAGCAGCTCTGCCTGCCCTCCAGTAACTCAAATTAACGTCCCCAAATTCTGACCTCAGAGGGACAAAACTTCCACAAACACCCGCCCAGCACTGTGGATTCAGAAGGGGTTTTAGAGTGCTCGATAATGATTCTTTGGTATTGATGATATTGTGGCTCTCCCAGTTCCCTGAAGGTCTTTAAACAGCACAGAAACACACAAGAGCCCTCCAGGAAAATGCAGCATGGAAATGTATTAAACGATTTGTTTGGATTTGTTTGGATTTCCTTCCCCGTGGAGCTGCAAACCCAGAGTGTGCACTGCTGGCAGCACACCCTTACAACAATCCTCACCTGTAATCCCATATTTACAAACACCTGGATTTTCAACTCCTAAACATTGTCCTGGCCTGATCCAGCCCTGCTCACAAAGGATCAATTTAATTTTTTTTTTCTAACAATGTATTTTTTTCCACCTCACTACTCTTCACAACCAAGTGAAGCTACTTGCTGTTGACATGTTTAGAAGGGGATGATTTATTTACTCACTGCCTCTTGGTTCATTTAGTTTTGCTCTCAGGAACAGCAAAGCCAGGATTTGAAGGGAAAAAAAGGAGGGAAAATGATGCAGGAGTAGCCAGGAAAATCCAAAGGACAAACACTTAAATAGCCCCTATCAAATTAACCAGACCTCCCACCTCCAAACCCTCTGAACATCCAAGTGCCACCAGCAAATAAATGTCACTCATTTCCCTGGGGAATAATGGTAATTTCTTCTTCATATACACACCAAACTCTGCTCTGGCCCCAAAAAGACAGAAAAGTGATGATTATCCCTGCTCTGCCTGTTCTTCGATATCCCTGTTTAATCCACACAGCTTGAGGTGTTAAATCAACACCCAAATATTCAAATAAAGGGTCAATCTGTGCTCCATTCTCAGTGAGAGCTGCAGAAAACTCAGTTTCTGCTAAAGGCACAGAAAAAGAAATTAAAAAAAAAGTGTCAGCAAGGCCACTTACTGAGAAGTCTGACACCAAGGCAGACAAACTGATCAAAAGTATGTTGGCAAGATGGATGGGGCACAAGGGGTAGGCCTTCAACACAATTACATTCAATAATGTCCTAAAAAAAAATTACAATTCAAAAATAATTCAATGGAAAAAATGCACTAGGACAGACAGAGCTGTTATTTATTTATTTATAACCTCAAATCCTCAACCACAGGCAGGGTAAAATGCTCTCCCACCATTGGAATAAAAATAGTCCTGGCTAGAATTTGTTTGTTGTAGATACCTAAAGAAATTTAACTCTTTTTGCTGGTTGGCAAATTTCCCTGGGAGGATATTCCCTTAAAATTCCTCAGTTTCTGCAAGATGTGGCTGCACAATTCCTCATTTCAGCATTCCTGCTGTACTCCCTCGTGCAGGAATTGTGTCTGCCCCCTAACTGGATGATTTTAGAAATGAAAATCCAATGACAAAGAAAAAGTTTTCCCAGCAGGAACCTCCAGCAAAACAATTCACTCAAGGCTTTTGCTGAAACTATTTGGGGAGCTGAGGAAGTTTCTGCCACTGGGCAGGGGGAAAAGGCCAAATCCATGATAGTGGAATAACCAATAAATAAAGATTCGTGTTTTAAGTCACTTTTCTTCCACCTGAAAATGAGCTCCAGCCACAAATTTATGCTTGGAAAGTGAACCCAGTACAGAACCATTACCTCCACTGCATACAAATGCTGCTTGTTTTGTTTGTTGCTCTTTTACCAAGTATTTATAATTTTAAAAAAAAAAGTTTATATGTAAAAATGAGGGGTTTGTCAGCAGGTTATTGGTACCAGTATGTAAAGGTTGAAGATTTCACTTGAATTAAGAGTGAACTTGCCTTGTGCCACATTATTCCCTGAGGTTTTGGCCGTTTGCAGTTAGTCTGGATAGTCCTTGTTGGGGTGAGGATGTAATCCACAGTTAAATCATGATCATCCACCAGCTCCTCTGCTATGTCCAGCACCTACAAGGCAGAGGTTTGGTTTAAGGAGCTAAAAAACCCAAATTCCCTAAAACTGTGCCTCATTCTTGATGTCTTGTAACATGAAAATCCACCAGAGACAATGGGGATGAAGATGCCAAACCAGCATCATTCCATGTCTCCAGACAGAGCAGGAGGAGCCCCAGAGTTCCCTCCCTGCTGCAGAGGGAATATTTGGGCATCTGAGCTCACCTGGCAGTCGTGCACGATGGTCACCACAGGTGTGTCCTCCTGCACTGCCCCCATGGACACCATCATTGCATATTCCATGTCTGCATAACCCTCCCCTTTGCCAATTCTCCAGCCTAAAGCACAGAAAAGTGGGAAAAAAACCTCAAACAGCAGAGCGGCAAGTTGTTAGAATCGTGTAATTAACTGAGCAGTCTGCAATTCTGGAAAAAATCAGATCAGCATCTCTCACAGAGTGCAACTTTCCTTGAAATCAGCACTGGAAGGAAATAAAACATCAGTTTCAATGACTCCAAAAAGATCCCAGAAGCCTCCCATTCCGAATAAACAAATTTACTGCAATTAACACAGCACAGTTTATTTAGCAATTGTATTTAGAACCCTCTATTCATGTCCAACACAGGTTAATGTGGGTAAAGAGGAGTCTGGGTCACATATTAAAACTTGTGTTATTTTAGGCAAGGGATAAAGTCAGTGGAAAGTTTTTTCAGCACCAGCAGGTTTCCAAAACACTAGAAAATGCAAAATCTGATCCCCAAATAGGTCCTGAATCAGCAGCTCTAACACATGTCCTTTCACACAGAGCAAATCTCAGACCAGGAGCCAGACTGGATTCCTTTAAAGCACAAAGAATTGCTTGCCTCAAGAGTTTTCCTGAAGGCCAGAACATCTCTGTGCTTCCTGCTGGGGTTGGGAGCAGGGATTTGTCACACACAGAGGCAGAACTCAAACCTCAGCTCCAAGGACAAATTTCTGCCTCCTGACACTGGACTGGGACTTGGGACTTTTCTGCTGGGAGTTTTTCCTCACCTTTCTCAGAGACAGCCACTGATCCCACAACAACCAGGTCCACTTGTGCCTTCCCATCCAGCCCCACAGGCACACTGTAGTCTCTGACACCCTGCAGGGAAAAAAAACCCCAAAAAATCAGCATTTGAGGTTTGCAGAATGCACAATTCTTCCAAGCACTGAGGCAGAAATCCAGGATATTTTGATAAATCCAAGTAACTCCCCACGTTTCCAAGTGTCTCTTCCATGTTTAGCCAAGCTGTACATGTCTGGGAAGTTATCCCCCAGGGAATCCTAGAATAGATTCCCTACTACAGTGACAGGAATTTTGGCACACTGCAAGGAGAGCTGAGGGAGGTGGGCACTTTTAGAAGCGAGGTTATTTATTCAGGATCAAAACCTGCTGTTTTGAAACACTTCTTTGGAAATCTGCTCCTAAAAATGAGGGCAAGTGACACTTCCTATTTACACTTCCCTACTCTATTAAAAACTTGAGGAATACCAGAGCACTGCAAATGCTTCAATTAATTCTGAAACACAAATTACAAAGTTAATTTGGACACAGACAGGTACAGCACAAAGAAACGTGAAGTTACACAAAGTGATACAATTATTTCTTTTCTTCCCCTCTCTCCCTGTCAACCCCACCCACTCCTCCTCAATCTGTTCTCATCTTAACAAAAATTCTGTCCAGATCGCAAAAATCAAAAATTACATTTACTTGAGGTTTTAAATATTAAAAATATAATTTGTGACTCAACCACTCCCAATATATGTATAAATGCTCCTCACACCAACTCAACTTGGTGCTAATTATAAATTAACGATATTAAAATCACAATAAAGAGCCCAATGTTTTCTGTGCAGAGCACAAACCCCAAGAATTCAGTATTTTGTGGCAGCACTAATGCCCATCAGGCACTTTCCCAGCAGTGTGGTGAGGATTATTTGCACAGTGCTTTGTAAATACAAACTGTTCTTTCATTAGTGGGCTGGGGGAAAAACCAGAGAGCCCAGATCAGACAGCAGACCAAGAGAAAAGTCTCTTCCAAAAGTGCTCTTCAGCCCTGAACAGCTTAATTAGTTAATGACCCCAACAGAACTTCCAACAAAGAAAGTCACTACTAATTACCAGCCATTTACAGCCCCAGTTGTTTATGGGGCTGCTGCAGGACTTTATTGCCTTTAGCAGGAGATAAAGGAGGAAATAAATCCAAGTAGTGACCTATTCATGCTGTACCAGTTGGGTTTTGCTGGAAAATAAAGATGGATATAAACCCTCCAAGTCCTCACATATGAAGGCTTTGCCCAGAGAACCGGCAACTCCTCAAATATCTTCAAATGTCTCACCTCATATTTCTTCTTACTTCTTCCTATTTCTTATTCTTACCACTTTTCTTATTTTCTTTTTATTTTTTCTTATTTCTTCTTTTTATGGAGCCTCAAAATGTGGTTCCCTGGCCAAAGCCTGGAGCTGTGCAGTGAGATTTGTAACACGAGAGGGCAGCAAGAGACTGCGCTGCAAACCCAAACCTCCCCAATGTGTCCGGGCCTCACCGCAGGGAAATGCTGCAACTCACGGTTCTCTGGATGTTGTATTCTAAAATAAACCTCGTCTTTCCTATCTTTGGGTAACACCTAAGAGCATTAAAATATTCCCCAGAGGGTTCAGCAGCTCAAAACTGCAGAATTTAGGAGCATGAAGAAGGATCTGACTTACCAAAAAAAATGCTGGGAAATATCAAACCTGTCCTGATAGGACTAAATCTCCTCCTGATTTCAGTATTATCAATGGCAGTTGGGTACACAGACCTGGGAATAACATCCTAACGGGAAGATATTTCAGGTTTTCCAACTTCCAGCTGGTCCATCCTAAACCTAAAATGTCCCAGGAGTTAACCCAGCCCTCCCTCATCCCTCATTCCCACCTGAGACGTGGCACATCTCCTCAGGATCTCCTTGGTGGCACCTGGAGGGGGAACAATCCTATTGAACAGCCCAGTCCTCAGGCGTGGTGTGGGGACCAGCAAAGTCTTCCTTGCCTGGGGGAACCACAGGAAAAAGTTCAGTTCACACTGAAGAGATATTTTTTATTGTCACACAGTAAAAAAACTACATGGCCAAATATTTAATTTGTTATGTTGTAGTGAGTGTCGCTGATTGTGTAGTGCTTGTAAGATTTTCCTCCAATACAGGAAAGTTCCATAAAAAGAAGAAATAAGAGGAAATAAGAGAAGAGATAAGAATAAAAAAAGAGATAAGAAATGAGATAAGAATAAGAAAAAAGAAGAAATGAGGAGAAATGAGAGGTAATACATATATTTGAAGACATTTGAGGACATACCTTTAATGATATCACCTCCTTTAAAGCAATGTCTCTAAATAGCTTTATAAGAGATAATAGTTTCAAACTGACAAAGGGCAGGGTTAGGTTGGATTTTAGGGAGAAATTCCTCCCTGTGAGGGTGGGGAGGCCCTGGCACAGGTGCCCAGAAAAGAAACACATAAACCCCTTGCAGATGCAGTGCCAGCATTGCTGAGGCTCTGCTGTCCCCTCCCAGCTCCTCCTCGGGGCTGCCAAGGTGCTGTTACCATAGCATAGGGTTAAAATGTTTCTAAAAACCATAGGAATTGTATAAAATAGATCCAGGGGAGGTGGAAAGAAAGATTGGGCCTGGATAGGCCTGGAAAGGGAAGCAATTTTACACAGGCCCTGGAAACAAAAGTTAGGTTTTGTCTTTACTAGACCATGTGAAACTGCACCTGCATCATCATCGTATGATAAATGATGTGATTGTTAATTATAATGATTGTTTGGTGATGGAATATGGTTATTATCTTAAACAAGAATCATGAGAAACGATATTTGGGGAGGGACCTGATGGAAAGTACAAGAATTCATGCTGGGATAAGATCAATATATTCAACAGCACAATGCAAGTTTAATAATTAATATATATAGTTATATAATGAAAGGGTATAAAAACATGTCCATCCATGTGGGAGTCAGATTTGGGTCTGTGTCCTGCACCCCTGATCCCCAGAGCTCTCCAATAAAAGCACCAGCAAATGATAATTCTGTGATTTATGTGTTTCAACGCTGACATCACCTGCAGAGCCGCCAGCCGCGCCCCTTCCAGGGGTTTGTCAGGATCCACCTTCACCTCCCGCGCTCTGCCGAACACATCCAGCCCCCCGAGAGAGCTGCAGGCCTGCAGGGAGCCCTGGGAGAGGGAAGGAGTCAAAAAGGGGAATATTTTTTCACTTACTTCCAGCGTTAGGAAGCGGGCGTTCCTCTGGGGAGCATCGGGGTTTATTTTTACCCTGCGGGCAGCCCGGAACTCCTGCAAGCCCAGGAGCCTCTCGGCAGCGTGGGACGAGCCCTGTTCGCATAAAATACCAGAGCTGGGCCATTTGGAACCTTTCACCCTCCAGAGAGGTTGATTTTTAATTGAGAGGCTGTTAATTTCCTCTTAATCCTTGAAAATATCCAAAGCCAGGCTGGACAGGGCTTGAAGCAACTTGGGATAGTGGAAGGTGTTCCTGCTGAACGAGCTTTAAATACAAACCCATTCTGTGTCTCGATAATTGACGGGGTGCTTTTGTTTTGTTTTGTTTTGTTTTCTTTCCTTCGAGGGCTGCGAGGTGCTGGCCCAAGAAGCTGAGGGGGTAACTGGGGGGAACTGGGGGAGAACTNCGCCCGCCGTGACGTCACCGCCCTCACCCGCCCGCCGTGACGTCACCGCCGTCCCCTCCCGCACTCCCGCTGCCTCCGCCGCGCCGTGACGTCATTACAGCCCCGCCCCTCACTCGCTTACTACCCATGACGTCACAGCCACGCCCCCTCAGTGACCGCCCATCCGAATGCTTACGTAACACAATTCAGACCACGCCCACATCCCAGCCCGGAGGGGCGTGGTCTCTACGTTGGCCACACCTCCTCCGGCGCGCGCGCGCGGCGGCTACGGCGGCCCTGAAGGCTCAAAACGCCTCCAAGGCAAAATTGCGGGAGCAGGTTGAGGGAAAGGTCGCTGAGGGCCCGATTTATTTCTGGAATTAAGCGTAAAATAGGCCGTGCTGGCGCTTTAATGTGAGATTTTTGTCCGCGTTATGGAACTACTACGGGATTTCCATTACGTGGGGTAAAAACCCACCCTGCTCTTTGTAAAATAATCCCTCACGTTAATTCCTGTTCCAGTTAAAATTGGCTGGTGGTGAATAAAACAACATCCAGTTCCTCATTTTGCCGGCTTCCCAAAAGTTCACCTCTCCCTCGCCTTTAATTGGATAATAAACGATTTGTTTGCACGATTTATTATTTATAGAATTAGTTGCATCCTACTGAAACCAGCCCAAGGAGAGAATCCCGACATTCCTGAGGGGTCATGGGAACAATGAAACAACCCAGGTTTATTTTAAATAACAGTAATAAAAAAAGGGGGGGAAATGTCTCCAGAGCCTGGGTGCTGCAGGTTCTTGTCCCCTGTCGGAGCTGTGGCTGTGCCAACCCAAAAAACCCCAAAAAACCCAAAATTGGGATGTTCCTCCCTGAGCAGCTGTACATCCAAACTCTTTTTCTGAGTTTTTTTCCTCCACAAAGGCCAAGACTCTGTCGAGTTCAGGAGTCTTTTCTCCTCCAGCTCCGAGCGATTCCCAAATTTGGATCAATCCCCTCATATCACAATCACCTTTTCCACTTGTGAGCATCCGAAAAATAATAATAAAATAATAATAATAAAAAAATAATAAAAAAAGAAGGTTTGGAGGGCTGGGGTTTGGGAAGAGCCTTTGCTGCTGGAGCCAGTGGGAATCCTTCCAGGCACAGCAGACCACCCGTGTGGAGCTGGGCCGAGGTGTTTGGAGCTCATTCCTGAGCTGAAAACTCCCGGAAAATTCCTGGTGACTCCTCTGTCCTTGTGGGGAGATGGAGATCTGCCCTCCATCGATGGGGTTGGGAGTGCCAGCACTGCCCTGCCACTGTCACCCAGTGTCCCCACCCCAAGGGAGGGAGAGCAGTGCTGCTAATTAATCCATTAACGATCAAGAAGGGCTGAGATCCCTCTAGACCACCTACATCTCTCTCCAGCAAAGCTGTTCCTTCCCAGGATTTGCTTCCAGAAAAGAGGGCCCGAGCTGTTTCCTAAAAATCAGGGTAGTCTTCTTTTAAAAAAATTAGTTTTCTCATAAGTGGCATTTTTTTTCCTGCTGGTTGAATTCTCTGGTTCGTCTCCACAAGGCTGAAATTTGCCCCCAAATTCCTTTTGTAGGGTTTTCTCTGTCCCTGCAGCCTGGAAAAGCTCATACAGGTGCCACGGGAAAAAAACTCTTTTCTTTGGGAGGCAGGCAAGGCTGCCACATCTTTATAAATTAATTTAATCTTTAGAATCGCTTCTAAAATCCGTTTTTACCAAGCTGGATCAAAATATGTCAGTGGAAGAGGTTAAAAAAGGCTCTGGGATTTTGAAACAAACAAAAAAACCTGCAGCTCTGCCTCGAAACACCCACAACTTGTGAAAACACCTAAAAAAAGGGAGGGACAGATGAATCAGATAAATCCAAACCCAGGGAAAAATGCAGAAGGAAACTCCTTGTGCTGCAGGAATCATTCCTTGGAACTGCAGGCTGAACGTGCCAGGAGAGCCACAAAAATCAGCCCAAAAATGCACCCAAAAAGGAGCTTTAAACCAGCCAGAATTCTCTGCTTGGGCTTCAAGAGTGAAATTTTTTTAAAGGCTGCAAATTTTAAAGGGAAGCATTTTAATGGCGTTTTCATTAATGAAAGAAGTGTGGATTTCCATGTATGAATAAATAGTGAATTGTTGTGTTTAGGAAATAACCCAGTGAAGGAGGCACCTCAAGGCAGGTGGGGCTGGCCTGGGCTGGCCTGTTTGAGCCCAAAAATGTCTGGAAAATTGGGATGGACCAGCCCCCTGCAGCCAGAGGTTCCTGTTCTCTGCAGTGCAGGTGCAAAACTGGGAGAAATTCATGTGCATCAATGGGGTCTTGGCTGGACTGGTGCCCGACAGAGCCTTTCCTTTCCTTTCCTT
>VWZU01013444.1:1304405-1319025 GCA_013397095.1 Sterrhoptilus dennistouni | reverse complement strand
CTCCCTCATGCTCGACTCCCAGGTGCACGGCAGGCTCTACCACATCGGCATCCCCTTCCTCTCCTGCTTCCCTCTGCACTTCTCCGAGGCCGTGTTTAATTTCCAGTAGTTGTCCCCAAAATTAACGCGTCCCCCCCTCCCCGACCCCGAGCGCTGCTCCGAGATGGGAGGGAGAGATCGGACTCAAACCTCACCGCCAGGGTAAAGATCTAAAAAAAAAACCCCACCCAAAACCCCCCAAAGCGATGTTTTAAAGGTGACTCAGGATTTCAGGGCATTTTTCAAGGCTCGTCTTGCTGCGGATTCTCTTTAGCGGGTGCCTCTCACCCCCTGCCAGAGCGACTTTGGAAGGTAAAAAAAAAAGCGTTTTTGTTTTCCCGTGCTGGGCGGAGGTGGAGGCAGCACCGGAGGGATGCCCACGCTGCCCCCAAGCCCCCTGGGCTTTGCTCTGCACCTTCAGTCTTTGCATCCCTCAGGTTTTCTCTCGAGCCCTTCAGGTCTTTGTTTTCTTCTTTTATTTTTCCCTTTGAAAACCAAGCCCCATCCCGGGGGGAGGAGGAGGAGGAGGCCGAGGTTTGTTTTGCCATCGATACCCACAGGAATTAATAAACGCCCGTGATTTTTGCCATGAATGCCCACAGGCACATCATAATTCCTGATATTCCCCCCTGGCCCAGTCCTCCCAGTGGGTAACTGGAGCTGAACTGGTGACAGACCAAGCAATTCTGGCTCATCCTGAATATTCCTGCTTGCTTGGGTCCAGCATGGTGTGGAACTGGTTTCCTGCTCAGCGCTGGTGCTTTGGGGTATCCCCACGGAATTTCTGCTCATGGATGTGGCCAAAAAGAGGGGGATAGATGAGCAAACACAGAGATTTGTCCACTTTCCATGTCTTAATGGGATTGTTTGCTTCTGACCTAAAAAGACTGAGGCAGGATTGTGGAGGCCGGGACAAATACCAGGGAAAAAAAAAAAAAAAAAGAGACATCAGCTATGTTTCTAAAGTTTTCTTTTTATTTTGTAAAGCAGGAAGAGTCCCAACATGTTGCGAGAAATCAGGAATATTTTGTATTTTTGTTAGAGGCTTTTTGTATATTAGTGGATAAATGCCCTTTTGGAAAAAAAATTATATATATTCTCAATTTTCATTATGAAACCAAACTTATATCCAATAAAGGTATTTTTGTTCAAGAGTGTGGCTGGTGTGATGTGAGGCTTGTGCTGGAGGATGGAGGAGTGGGGCCTGCTGCAGGATGCAGCAAATATCCTGGTGCTGACATGATGGGCCACAAAAACATGGGAGAGGCAACAAAAACTGGGGATTTACCTGTTCCTTGAAACTGATGAAACCTTTCCCAAAATTATTGTTCCTCTTTCTCTTCCCCTTCTTTCATCCCACCCCATCTCAAAAGCAAAGCTTGCTGTTAAATGAGCACCTGGATATTGGAAATCTGGGGTTTTCAGGTGAGCTTTGATGCAGTTTTTGCAGAGGAAGGTTGGCATCAATTCCTTGATATTTGGACCAGGGTTGCTCATTCCAGCCCAAGGCAAAGAGCTCTCATGTGGGGAAGGACAGAAAAATCTGCAAAAGGTGAGAATTGTGATTTAGCTTCCCCAAAAAACAACAAAAAAAGGATGCTTATAGGCAGATCCCTGGATAGGCTAAGCTGGAGCTTCCCAATCCAAAAAAAGAGAGGAAAAAAAAAAGAGAGATTTTTTCAAAACAGATTTCCAAAATAGGCTTTATTTTAATAAAATCCCTTATTTGCCTTATATTTCTGACAGCTGCTGTTTGAATATCCACGGAGTCCATTGCTTAAAGTTCTGGCACTGAAGTAGAAAATTAAGAAACACCTGTAAAAGGTTATGAAGGTGCTGCTCAGTCCCAGGGGGCTGTGTGAGTGCTGAGAGGGTTAAATGTCCCTGTGTGCCACCCCTGGCCCTGCAGTGCCACTCCTGTGTGACATTAGGGACAGGTACCAGTTACAGGGATCATTCCCAGGGCTGGGTGAGTGCTGAGAGGGTTAAATGTCCCTGTGTGCCACCCCTGGCCCTGCAGTGCCACTCCTGTGTGACATTAGGGACAGGTACCAGTTACAGAAGGGGCCGGGAGGTTCCATTCCAGGCTGGCACTGACATCACCGGCCCGTTTGGGGTCTGGGAGGTGACATCACCCACAGGAAGCTGCAGGGGGAGGGAAAGGAGCCCAGCAGAGAGCTCAGCTCCTCTCTCCACCCCCCGTGTGGTGATTTGGGCTCAGGGGGAGGGGGGAGGTTGATGCTGCCTCCCAGGATGTGTTTGATGGATCTCCATCAAGCCCTTCCCACAGGGAGGGATTCTGCATCCCCACTGTCCCCACAGCCCGGCCCTTGGAAAGGTTTGACCCACCAAAATTGGATATTTATTCTCTCACTCACCACTTTTAACCAGTGTCTTCAGCTCCTCTCTTTCCCTTTCTCCTAACTCGGCCTCCCAGCTGTGACCCCCAGGTTTGTCACTTCTCAGCTCCTATTCCAGCCCCCCCAAAACACCTTTTTGGACCTGCAAACAGGGCTTTTATTCCTTTCCTACTCACACATGCAGAACCTCTCCCCGTCTGATCCCTTTCTGCAGATTTTAGCAGTGAAAAAAAGTTACTCTCAGTTTAATACACAACATATATTTTTATCACGGATTTTTTTTTTTTTTTTTTTTGGAAACCCAGTTTTTTTTCTACGCAATGGGAATTTGTTTCTTCACGAAGCTTTGCTGTGACATTTGATCTTATTTCTGTTTTGGTGGAGTGGAGTGGGACCAAGTACAGCTGCAGCCTTTAAAAGCCACATTGAGCTCGATTTTGGTTTCGCTTGAGGGAGTGAAATTAGTAAACTTCACATGCTCTGCACAAAAGTGACACTAACTCCAATGAGCTCAGAACCCAGTGAGCAGTTCTGAGGGGCAATTTGGAATTAATTGGGATCAGGCCAGTGCTGTAACAGGGGAGGAATACCAAGAAAAAACCTCATTGCCAGCGGGGCTGGATGAGTAACCACACACGGCTTTTGCACGTCATCTGTTTATAGAGAGCGGAGAAGTCATGGTACAATAAAAACATACAATAAAAACATACAGTAAAAACATAAAATAAAAGCACACAGCAAAAGCAGCAGCAGAGCAGTGAGTGTGCAGCCAACACACCAATTCCTGCCCTTTGGATGGGGATGAGCATCCTTTAATCCTCTCCATATCCTTGTGAATTTTGATGCTGTTGCAGCCAAAGGTGCCACGGGAACATCAAGGACCTGACAAGCTGAAAGGAGTTGGTGCCAATGGTTTCACACCTGCCTCACAAGCCAAAAAAGCAGCTGCCAAGCACAGGGCTGCCACCCAGCACTTCACTCATCCCTGGAATCTCCCTCCTCCTGGCTTTCCCAACCTCTCAGGGCTGGCTATAAACACCAGTCTGGAATAGTGGGGAGAAGTGGAGAAAACAGCCCGGGATGCAGAATAAACAGCACACTGCCTGTGTGGGCGATGGAGATGCCTTCCCCTTCCTCTGCAGAGGAATGACCTCTCCCAACCCAGCAAGGTTTCCTGTCTCCCAGCTCTGCAGCCAATTTTAACTCCTAGGAGCAGGGCAGATCACAGAGTGGGAGAGACTCACAGAGGAGTTGTTTGGTTCCCAGAGAGGTTTTGCTCCAAAGGCGAGTTTCCTATGAGGGGAACTGAAAATTGGGCGTGTTAAAATAATTCCGGAGTTTAATTTCTCATAAATGGGGCTTCCAGTCTTTAAACAGGCTCAGTGTGTGTTCTCCTAAAGTTGGTCCCATAGCAGGTATAAAATATAATCAAGGGGTTTTGAGTGAGCAGGAGCCACTTTCAGGATTTGCCACTCAAGTTGTGGCTGTCCGTGACTGATTCCAAGGTGACATAAATCTGAGAGACTCTGTAGCCTCTTCTCCTTCCCCTGCCCCATTTTAGAAGTTAATTCCCTTTCCATTCTTTACCACAGATCACACATAAAGGAGGCACCATCCCTTCCCACACCAAAACCCACTGGCTTCCTGCTGACTGCTCCTAAGCCTGGTGTGAGGAGCAGCCAATTCCCAAAGAAAAGAGAAAAAAAAAAAAAAAAAAAAAAAAAANAAAAAAAAAAAAAGGGAAGAAGGATCTGTTTCCTCACTTGATTCATAGCCCCACACACCCAGAGAAGAGATCCCCCAGGAGACAACACTGGGGATATTAAACAGATCACATATTTGATTTGAAGTGAAAGACCAAGAAGACAAGATCACAGAATGAGAGAAGTTACAGATGGAAAAGGTCTATGAGGTTATGCAATCCATCAGTCTGGACGTTGCATAATTGCTCCCCACAGTATATTTTTAGTGCTTTATCCAGACAAATCATTAAGTGCTTTAAAATGGGCCAGATTCCTCAAACGCAGTGCGTGCTAAGTCACAGCTGATTTCACTGAGCCTCGCAGCTCCAGTGTCTAACAAGACACCGAAAAGGAAGTTTTCTGTGGTCAGAGAGAACAGAACGGGCCCTTCCAGAAATAATCCAGGCCTGATTCTCTATCCCTCACAGGAATCTCTCCTAAATTGACTGAATTAGGCCTCTAAAATCTCATTTTCGGATTATAGGGAGTAATACATTATTACTTATTCAGATGCTCGCTTAGGCCAAAGTCAAACATTGCTCGTGTTCATGCGAACACGATTTGTTTTAAGCCGGCTTCAAAGCCGGCTCAGCAAAGCGTAAAGAATGTTTATTTAAAATATAGTTGCTAAATTTAGCATGAGCTCGGTTAGCCCGAATCTCAGCGACATTTTTAGAGAGCACATTGCGAATCAGGAATGCATGGAGAAATAAATAAACTTTCCCACATTTTTTTTGGAAATCGGAGGGCGAATTTGCGAGCTCCTTTCTCGCACGGGCGATTCCCGTGGATTGGAAAAGCGTCGCGGAGGACGTGAATTTCCCACTGAATAGACAGCTGGAAACTCACAAAGCTGATCATTTTCACTGCAGTTTGGTTTCAAATAATGCTCCCTCGAGGAGGAAACAAAAGCTGTCAGTTTTGTTGTGGTTTTTTTTTTTGTAGAAATTACGCAGAGCACCAACATGTTTCAATATTTACCCAAGCTCTTTGCGAGACTCAGAGAAGCAAATGGAGCTGGGCTTGGCCACGAGCCACGGCCAGAGGAAATCTCAGGTTTGGATTAGGTCTGTGACCTTTCCCAGTGATCCTGATGCTGGATTTTTACACCCACCTCTTGCACATTGGTTCAGACATCCTCCAGCTGGATTCTGGGCTAGGTGAAATGCCAGCTGGCCTCTGGGTTGGATATTTTGACAGAAAATTTTTATGATTTTCCTTTTCACTTTCCTAAGATTCCACAGCTTAAAGTGGCACATCAGGGTCACCTTTGCCTCGAGTGATGTGTCCTGAGAGACCTGAGCAAACCCATGGTGGGAAGATGAGCAGGCATGTGATAAAGAGTTAAATTCTCTTTTATCTGATGATAAAAAATTTATCTTTTATCACCTCCCTCCATCCTTTGGTTGGTGTGAGTGGAGTGTTTCTGCTCCTAAAGGGGAGGGATTCCAGCTGTGCCCCTCAGGGGGCTGCAGGGCACAAGGGATATGTCCAAATACCCCCTTTGGTGGGATTGGGATCAGCTCCTGCCCAGGCACACAGGTGGAATAAGGGGACATGGAACAAAGCACAGGGTTGATTTCTTTTCCTTCCAAAGACAGAGCTCCACCACTTCCACTGGTTTGAGCGGCTTCCAGCACCTCCATCCCGTGACTCAGCTTCCCCTGCTGGTGCCAAATCCCACCTGCAGGCCCATCCTGCCCAGCCACCTCACATCTCCCAGAGCTCTCCAGATGAGGCTCTGCAAATCCACTGCCCCAACCCAGTAATTCCCAAATCCACAGTGAGCTGGACCCCTTAATTCTTCACTATCTACCTCCAATTGCTTACTGAGTTTCTGTTTTCCTTTGAAGAGCAATATGTAATAATAGTTGTTAAAATAATTGTATTTCTGTTTTTACATCTGTAAAGATTAAGTTAAACAGTATGAAGCCCATTAAACTATTTCATGTCATGCTGCCATAAATTTCCTCCATTCCCATTGCTACTATTATTCCAGAGTAAACTCTGAGATCAAGCTGCTGCCACAGAGAGTTATTTATAGGAGCTCATTCATCAATAAAAACTTCAAAAGAAATCTGTTACTCTTCTATTGGGAAGCCAAAGAAAACTAACATAAAGACAACCCTGTTAAGAAACAAAGCTAAGGAGACCACAAGACATTTAGTTAAGGAAAATCCTGATTTCTAACAAATGCCATGCAAGGAGGGGAAGAGAAAAAAAAAAAAGAAGGAAAAGATTGTTGGCAGCATGAATCCTTTTAAGTTGTTTCACTCTCATTGGATGGTTAAAGTAAACTGTTAAACAGTTGTATCTGGCCTGGCTCAGCCCCCTCATTAGGCTCCATGTGATGGATTTGGGATCTCACAGTGTGTAAGGAGCTCTTCATCCCTTGCAAAAGCTGCTGTTGTCCTGCCACGTGTCCCAGCTGCTGCTACACCCGTCCACCAGCACAGCAGAAACACAATGAGAGGGATGACAACATCCGAAAGCATCCACCTCCCTAAAGGTAAACAGATAAAACAGGAGAAGTTGTGTTTCCTCACCTCTGCTTTCTCTCATTCCTTGTTGTGCCTCTCTCTGTGCTCCTGAGCTGCGCAGGGTTGGGTCTGGTGGTCATGGTGGTCCTGCAGAAAATTAAATGTAGGAGAGCTCCAGTGCTGCCCTTCCCTGTTCCACCTGAAAATCAATCTGAGAGCAGGAGAAGGGAGGGGAATTCTGCTCCTCTGCTCTGCTCTTGTGAGACCTCACCTGGAATCCTGTTCTGGCGGCCCCACAATAAGGACATGGAGCTGTTGGAAAGAGTCCAGATGAGGCCACACATTTGATAAGGGGGCTAAAGCACCTTCTCTATGAAGACAGGCTGAGGAAGCTGGGACTGCTCAGCTTGGAGAAGAGAAAATTGTGTGGAGATACCACAGCACCTTCCAGTATCTGAAAAGGCTACAAGATGCTGGAGTGGGATTCTTCATCAGGAACTGGAGTGACAGGACAAGGGGAAATGGCTTCACAATGGAAAAGAATAGGCTTAGATTGGATATTAGGATGAAATTCTTCTTTGCCAAGCCCTGGAACAGGTGCTCAGAAAAGCTGTGGCTGCCCCTGCATCCCTGGAAGTGTCCAAGGCCAGGCTGGATGGGGCTTGGAGCAGCCTGGGATAGTGGAAGGTGTCCCTTCCCATGGCAGGGGGGGAAGGAGAAGATTTTTAGGTCCCTTCCAACCCAACCCATTCCATGATTCTGTGATCTCTCTCCTTTTGGTCCCTGTCTCATCAACAGCTCCACAGGAGTGAGACCCCCCTGGAGGATCAGGCACTCAGGATCAGCCACATCACGGGAACAAGAGCCTCAAACTGCATTTTTTGAGCTCAGCAGAAACGCTCCCTCGTTTCTATCACAGGGATCTGAGTCCTGAGGACAGCACGGACCCACAGCTCCTGGCATGCACCGAGGGATATTTTATAATCACATCCACAAACACTAAAGCTCCAAGGTGAGGATTCTGTTTCTCAGGGATCTCTTTCCATCCTTAGTCATGCAAAGCTGGGCAGGGCACTTTGCACAGGCTCACCTCCATCAACACTCCTCACACAACAGCTCAATCCCTGCTCTGAGCTGGCCATCAAAATTATCTCCAGAATCTGCCAATTCTGACACAAAACGCCTCAGAGGGCTGAAACTCCCAACCATCTGATGTTCAGTCTTTGGTGAGATCACTCTTTGGTTATGTGTGATGCTGGATAAAATCTGTGGTTTAGGGAATTAGGGGAGGTGGAATTTCACTTGCAGCAAATGCAGCTTTTGCCCTAAACTGTCCTCTCTGCACTCACCCAAAAGGGTGTTTTATGTTCATTACAGGCTGTTCATGGCAGTGCAGGTGAGGCGTCCCTGCTTTCCTTGTGCTGAGGATTCACAGCAAGAACTCCCAAATCCCAGTGATGTGACTTAAAAGCAGCCCCAGCACTTCTTCCAAAAAACTGAGGTAAAAGATTTTTTTTAAAAAAAATCTGTCAAAACTCCTCACATTAGGAGCTGAATAAATCCCTTTGCCCACGACATCTGAAAGAATTACCCTCAATTTTGCCCATCTTTGCCTTGCTCCAAATTGAGGCTCATGTAGGCAGTTTGAAACTGATGTAATTATGGTTGTTCAAAAACGAGTGGCAGAGCCAAGAGTCAGTCACAATGACTCAGCCGTGCCAAAAGGAAAGTTTTTATCCATTGCTACAGCTCAGATTTGGAACTGGTCTAAACACTAAACACAAAGATTTTTAATAAACATGCAATGTCTCTCTGTGCAAACCAGATTTATCCCCATTTAACCATGCTTACTGTTAAGTAGAATTGGTTTGTTATGAAAAGGGCAAAGAGAAGCCCTCAGTTGTTGTGTCTGCTTTCAGATTAGACGCTACATAATTTCTGAGTAACAATAACAGCAATTGTGACCCACTTCTCATGGAGTATTTTTCACTGATTTCTCCTAAAGTGCTTTGCGGGAGAAGGTCAGTAGAAAGACCCATTGTAAACACGGGGAAATCTCCTGATTATTTGTTTTGGATGGTTAGAGAGGAAATTGCATATGCTTTCATGGAAAAAAAAATCCTCTATTATTATCCTCTGTCCTAAAAAGGTGGTGGTGGGGGAAAAGCCTGGTGACTCTGATCTAAATTATCCTAAAGCAAATTTCTGGCAAACCAAATGAAGCCAGACGACTCTGGATTTAATGAGGGTAAATAGTAGCAGACCAAGCTAAAACTTGAAACAGGGCACTCAGCTGCTGCTCTGCACTGCTCTGCTGCCTGTCTTGAAGCCTTTGATTGCCCAGTTTTATTTTCTTAGCTAATTTCAGAGATATTTGACTTCGCTTGAGCATCAGCAGGTCAGCTGTTGGCAAAAGCAAGTGGCAAAAAGCTGTAGGCGTAGTTTATAGACAATTAGGAAAATAATTGTGTTGAGAGTGTGAAATGCAATCACGTAGCCAAACTTGCCTGATAAAGGCTTGAGGCTGAGCAGAGCCAGCCCGAGAGCAGACTGAGCTGTGATTCAGCCCTTTGAAGCCTCCTCATCTAATTCTTCTTGTACCCACACTTGATTTCTGTTGCTGGGGAAAACAAAAACCTCCATCCCAAATCCAAAAACTCCATCCCAAATCCAAAAACGTCAAGTGCTCTCCTGTCTCTCCAGAGGGCTCTTGGCTGTGGAAGCTCCAAGATTCTGGTGTAACTCCCTGGGGAGCAGGAGGGGGTGTCTGGAGGGGGTTCTGTCTCTCAGGGCTCAGCCAAGCTTTGCTGAGTGTTTAATTTGCAGCGCTCAGGCTTTGCCTGGGCAGGCACCTACCAAGCTTTGTTGGGTTGGCCTCTCAAGGCTCTCTCTGCCTTGCTCTTGTCAAGCCTTTCATCAAGACAGGACTCGTCACACTCCACCCTAGTGGCTCAGCAGAGACCTTTTGGCCTTTCCTTGGGTTTCCAAAGGTTGTGAGAAAAGCTGGGTGGAGGGAGGATTCCGTTCCCACTCCTGCTCCTCAGCAGGGCCAGCTGGTGGAGGGCTTCTCTCAGGGTTTCCAGGAACTCAGAAGTGCTGGACAAGTGGTCACTGCTCGTAGATTGTTGCTGGTCCATCCAAACTATGTGAGGAATTAGTGACTCCATGGCCTCTTCCAGTAATTTGTTAAGATTTCTTTGTTCACATCTCCAAATGAGACACACTCCCCTCTGTTCTTACCCCTGGTTGCTTTAAAAGGGATCTCCTTTTCTTCCGTTAAAAAAAGAAATCAATAGGGGGGGAAATATCTTTCAAATGTCGAAGGAATGAAGTTTCTCCTTGAGAACGTTAAAACTACAGAGGAAACGTGAAGAATCAGCTTTGACACACATGACAAATATTGAAAGGGAACTGAAGCTGAAAGGCAACTCCTCGAAGACTTTGGATCATTAAGAAAGTACATGAATGAGTTGGAAACCTATCCCAGGCTTACTCCCTTGGCTCAGAGCCAGGGGCTCTGTGCTTGCCTCCCAAACTCTATTGCAGTTATGATGTCTGAGGGAAAATCCATCTCCTCTGATTTCCTAAGGCTGGGCAGGATCAGTGAGCTGATGAGTCAGGGGGTTCCTGTGTGTTCCTTTTGGGGCCTTGGAGCAGCCCTGGGAGCCCATAAATCCTGGCTGCCTTTGCCCCAGCCTGGGTAAGACCAGCAGCTCTGCTGTGGCCCAAAGGGCGACCACCAGAGAGCTGGGCTGGGCTGTGCAGACCTTTCCCAGGCTCAGGGTCTCCCTGGATTGCTTTGTGTCCACTGGGATACAAATCCAAGGTTGTGGCTGCCCAGAGTCCCATGTGGATTCTGTGGCTGTGGCATAGGGATGTGAATGTGGAGTTCTTCACAGTGAGGGTTGTCCCTTCAGGGGATTCCCTCTGTTCTTAAGGAATGCTGTGGGATTGAAGGTGAATCACCCACCTTCTGTCCAGGGCAGCTACACCCTCAGCTAAGGAGGCTGGCTTCTGGGAGCAGAGCATCTCTCCTGGGTGGCCTGAGCAGAGCCTGGCCTCTCTGCACAGCTCCCCCTGGCTTAGGCAGGCGTGGGAGCTGAACCCTGAGTGGTGTCCAACACAGAGGATGACCTTATGGGCCACGGAAGCTCCACATGAGAAATATCCGAGCCCACACTCCTTCCTGTGCCTCCACACAGCTCCCACACAAAGTCCAGCGTCCCTGCCTCACACAACAGCACCACAACAGCACCGAGGTGACCCAGCTGAGGGCCCACACTCGGCTCTGCAAGGGGAGGGGAGGCTGTGAAGGAAGTGGGTTTGGGGTGGTTTGGTGCAGGAGAGGAGGGAGGGAGGCAGAGGGATGTGGAGCTGAGCTTTCCCATGGTGGCTGCAGCAGAGTCATCTCCCAGCACTGGGCTCCGTCCCTTGTGCCATCCACATTTTACAGCCAATTCCCAACTCATTTTATAACCAATTCCCAACTTGTTTTACAATCAATTCCCAGCCAGTTCCCCAGGAATGGCCTGGATGGGAACTGTCCCAGGCTGGCGAGATAACGGCGCGATCCGCGAGCTCCGAATTTCACAGCTGTGGTCAGACAGCCTTTAAAATCTCCGAGACAGAACTGGCCCTGTGCAGAGCAGAAATTGTAAGTTTTGGCCCTGAATCTAACCTTTGGAGAGCTGCCCAGCTTCTGACAGTCTGTGATGATGTCTCTGTGGAGGAAATCCTACGCTGAAGAAAAGCATGTTGCTCTCTCCCAAAGTCCTATTCTTCCTTTCATTCGGCCACCATAAAGGACACTTTGTCATCTTGGCAGATCCTAAATATTCCCTCCTAATTTTATGGGAGGCAGATATAGGGACAAAAAAATTGAGGATTATTCTGGAGTGTTATTTATGGCTGAGGATATGAGGGGTTTCAATGGAAATAACAATTAAACTCAAGAAAAAATTCACACTACAGGTCACTGCAATCCCAACTTTTCCCCTCGTGAACTCAAGCCGAGGAGGTTTTCTTCCCCTTTGTGATTTAGGCTTTGCTAAACTTCTCTGAAAATAGTTCATATATCACAGGGAGGAATTTCCATGGGGAACATAAATACATCCGTGGAAAGAAGGGAAAATTTTTCCTTGTCTCTGGGAATGGATGAGAAAGAAAGACAGTTGACGCCAGATATTAATGATGAGTGGAGGAAGCCATCCAAAGAAAAAAACCATTGAGAATATTAAAACTACCCCAAAGTCATCACAGGCCTATAAAAATCTACTATGGAACAATGACTTTTCCACTAATACAGGCTTAGATTCAAGAAAATATTTAAGCACAGGCTTAAGCTGGTCCCAGTTTGGAACAGCTCTTGAGTTAAATGGGTGAATTTCAGCTTTGTGGATGTGTTTTTCAGCTCTGGGATTCCCAGCTGGCAGTAAACCTGCCCACAGTTAAATCCAAGCTTAAGGACTCTTGGGAGGGGAGGTTTTTTTTCTTCTAGTGGGACCTCATAACACAATTTTCAGTTTCTTTGGTCCTGCAGGAGTTTGTATTAAATTCACAGTTCAGGAGACAGTGTTAAGGGCATTTTGAGCTCACGGATTTTGATCAGAAGGAAGTTGGATCAAGCTGAAGGAAATACAAACCACGATATTCAAATATTTGTGGTTGATTTGCTGAGATACAAACATGGGTCCATTGTGTGGGGGGATATGTGGACACATCCACACCTGTGCTCTGCAGGCTGCTCCCATCCAGAGGGTGACAGCCACAGAGGAGGGACATTAACAGCTGATCTTTCCCAGCAAACACACAGCTTTTGTCATCCCTTCATGGACAGGAATGGCTGGAGCCTCCCAGTGGGGCAGGGAAACATTCCTGCCTTCCTGAGGAAAGCAGAGGCACAGTCACCACAGCCCTGCACAGGCAAGTCCACGCAGCCCTGAGCCCTGGCACCTCCTGGATCCCCAGCCTGCACCTTCCCCACCCGTGAACATCCTCCTGCCATCCAGGCAGTGCCTTTTCCACAGAAATTCAGCTCTTTGCAGCCCACTTGCCAAGGGTAAATCAGTGTTTGTCACCTCTGAGCACGTCCCACACGTGGCCTCGCGTGTCCCCGTCCTCCTTCTTGGGTTTTGGTTTCTCTCACTCCAGATTTCAGGCTGGTAGTTCAAGTGGGGGTTTTTTTCTGCCCTCTGCTCTCTCTGCTCTCTGAAGGCTTTGGGTCTGTGCTTGGCATGAGAATGAAGTGGAGTCTCAAGGTCTTGGTTTTCTTGGTTTCTCGTGTTGTTTATTAATTCTTCTCTTACAAGTTCTTTGTGCCTGGCCAAGGTGTTCACAGCAGCTCAGACATGATGTGACTGCCCCTGTGATGGGAGGTGACTCTGTTTTCATACAGATAATTATGTACTTATTATTTACCATTTCATACCAATGCCAAACACCTGTACTAGAAGGGTCATTTCTGCTTTGACTCAATCCCCTCAAACTCCCTTGTGCCCACATCACTACAGAAAATGGATGCCAAGGGAGAAGAAGAACTCAGGGTTCCACCCTAATTCCTCCATCTTGTCCCCTTGCACCTACATTCTAAAAATTCCAAACTACAAAATCTTTCTATCTGGCGATAACTACACTACTATCTGTTACCCATTTGTGACTTGCAATTCTTCTCTCTGTTGGAAGGTTTTCACATGGACCAAAACCAAAGCCTGTGTCTTCCTGGGCTCTGTGCCAGGGTCTCAAACCCCCCTGCACAGACCCCAGACCCTCTTTCTCGGGTCCCAGGCCTCTCTACTGAGATCTGCGACCTTCCAGGGCGCTCAGAGGGATGCCCTGGACTCCAACACTCCTGACGGGGGTGAGGACACAGTCAGGGAGCACTGGCAGTGTTCACACCTCCATCCAACTTCAGATTTTAGCACTTCGCCCCCTCAGCCCTGCAGAAGAGCCCTCTGGGGACGAGCTGGCCCTACGTGTCAGCCATGGGGACGTGGCCTTTGTGTGCTGCAACAAGGCCCAAGAATTGCAAAGCAAACCAGGCTGGCCTTCCCCGAGCACTGGGATTTGCCATAGCTGGGTGAACAGTTTAATTGGGTTATTAACACGTCTCCAGGCTGACATCAGGAGCATTAAGGGCTGTGTAAATAGCCCAGGACAAACAGCCCTGCCCAGGCCCTCCGGGAGCTTCATGGTTTGCTGCTGTCTTTGCATCCCTGAGCTCCAAGAGGGAGCTGGTGGGAGGCAGAAGGGAAAAATCTCAGCTCAGGATTTGGTCCACACCAGCCTCATGTGGCTTTATTTTTTTTTTTCAGAGCATTCTGGGAGTTGCACTGGTGTGTCCTAGAATAGTGTGGAGAGCTCATTCCCATCACAGCCTGCTGTGGGTGCATGCCAGGAGCTGAGATGGGCTCCACAAACATCACCAGTCCTGGGGCTGCTGCACCCACTGGGGTCCTCATCACTGCTGGGGTTTCTCCTCCTTCTCTGGGCTTCTTCCTCCTCACTCATGGTAGAAGCAAAGTGTTGCTTTCATCCTCTTTTTCAGCCAGAGTTGGGATTAAATGCTCGAGATGGTATTTTGTGTTTGGACTCAGATGTTTATTAATTCTTATCTCCATTACAGTCTCACAAGCTGTGAGTTTTACAGCACTTCCAGCTAATAAAGTAAAAACTGAGCCGTATCTATCCCTTTACACGGCCTTTTAGGGATAAACTGTCCAATTAAGAAATGACACCTAAATTATTTTTGCTTTTAACCCAGTAACCAACCACCCGTGGCCCGAAATGAGGACTTTTCTACCCAATTACAAAACACCACCCAGACCCATGAAGAGGAAGGTGAAAAAGAAGGACTGAGCTCTGCCTTAAAACCTCCATCTTGCTTTATATATATATATTACTATATTCTAAACCCTTAAACTCTAAGTTTTCCACCCTGTGATATTCTATTCTATTCTATTCTATTCTATTCTATTCTATTCTATTCTATTCTATTCTATTC
>VWZU01013444.1:1258018-1304367 GCA_013397095.1 Sterrhoptilus dennistouni | reverse complement strand
TCAATTTTGGGAGCCTTTTCCACGGCCTCAGGTCTAATGCAGTGTTTGCTTGGGGGTCAGTGCCTGTCAGCACAGAAAGGCTGAAATTCTCAGTGACCAGGGCTCCAAAGGAATTATTATTATTATTATTATTATTATTATTATTATTATTATTATTAATTTTTTAAAAGGGCTTTTTGGCCACTCTCACTCCATGGGCACAGCGTTGTCCTGAGGCAGCAGCTCCTCCAGCACCTTCACTCTGAGCCAGAGCCAAGATTTTGGGTGAAGCTCTGTGGTTGTCACGGCTCACAGCCCCGAGGGGAGGAGAGGATTAACAGGGCACTTCAAAGCGTTGTGTAATTGCACTTTCACTCAACTCGCAAAGGCTTTGTGCTGCTTGGCTCCCAAACGAAATGTCAGGCGAGCCTCCAGGGACAGGCGAGAGGATCCCTCTTATGGTGACACCGGGTAGAACAGAGCCCGCACGTCCTGTCCCCATAAGGGATTTGGGATCTTCTGGTGCCTGAGGGAGTGAGGGTGGATAAATCAGCTCGGGATCCAGCCCCTTTGGCCTTCTGAACCTGCAGCAGGGAGGTCTGAGAGCTGCTCCTCTCTCTGACTGAGAGGGTGAGAGCTGGGTCTGTGCTCCCCATTCCCCTCCAGCCACCCCACAGGGGATACTGCCCTGGGCTCAGGGACTTCTCCTGCCTCCCTGACCTCACACTCAGAGCTGATGTCTCTCTTCTCACACACACTAAATTCCCTTTATTCTGTTCCTTGTGCTGCTTCTGAGTGCCCAAAGCTTGGGGCAGAGGGGTCTGGAGGTGCTGCCAGCAGCTGGAGGGTCAGTGCCCATCTCTCCTCCTCCTCCATTCCTAAATGGAAAAAGTTGTTAAAGAACATGAATGCTTTGAGAGAACAGCAGAACAGAGATGAAATCAGATTCCCTTGGCTGTTATCTCATGGACTTTAATGGATTTACTCCTTGGAGTAGCTGTGCCCTCTCTCTCTGCAGTCAGAGCCTGGCCCAGCAGAGCTGCAGTCATCACCACGGTGGAACAATCAGCACAGGGGTCTCTGACCTGCACCAGGTGCTGTGGGATTCACATTTTACAGGATCTGATGTGGAAACCAAATCATCCACCTTCGGGAGAAAGTTTTAGGTGTTTCTTCAAAAGGTGCAGATTGTGCAGAAAGTGACTGGGGGGGATTTCACACAGGCACAATCAACCACTTCAGGTGATCTTTAAGTCAATCCTGTCTTAAACTTTCTCTGGTTTTTTTTTTCCTCTTTTTCTTTAGCTCTGACTTGAAATCATCCTCTACCTTCCTCGATTTCTGACAGTTCATCCACTGACCAAATCCTGGCTCTGGGGATGTCCTCCACTCTTGGATTTAATCAATCTTCTTTCTGGTGAGTGGGTTTTGAAGAGAGAATGAGCCATTCACTCAGAAAAATGAAACTGGTGCATCACAGAAGATAAATATTGGGAACTGGTTCATCTGGTTTGAAAATATGCTCTGATTTTCTTCTCCCCCTGTTCCTGGTGAAGAGTGAACTGTTGTCTCTGACGCTGCTCTAGGCTCTTCTCATCTTGGTTGGGACTTAGAAGTGAAGAAATCGAAAAGGAAAAAAAAAAAAAAATAAAGCCCAAAAAGAAAAACAAGGGAATGTTTTGAATGTTGGATGTTTTGGTGGGATGCCAGTCAGAGGTGCTGGCTGAAGGCAGGTGATTAAGGGTTTGCCTGGCTCATCCCCAGACATTTTGTTCCTCCTAAATCAGCTCTGCCTCTCCTGAGTGTCAAGTGAACTCTGGGCTTGTCTGTCTTCAGGAACACCACAAAAACTCCTCATCTGACAAAGGTTTTCTTTGCTAACAGGATCGAGTCGGCTCTTGCCATTCTGACTCATTAAGACACAGAAATTTGAGGGGTTTTGTTACACTAAAGGCTGTTTTTTCTGCCTGCAGATCTCTGGGGATCCCACACCAGGGCTCAGCTTGTGGCATTTAAAAGTGGGCTTGCAAGTTGAGTTCAGCCATCAAGGTGGGACCTGCTGCCAGAAGGATTTGAGAAATTCAGGACAAGAACACATTTTCTTATGGTTTCCACCTTTTATTTTCTCCTTCATTTCCCTTTCTTCTCTCCTCCCTGTTTTCTCAGCCCTGGTGCTAATAAATTAGATTATCACTTGCTCTAGACCCTTTCATCCTTCAGGGAGCTGCACTGGGAGCTGAAATGCTGCCCCAGTTGGAGGGTTGTGATCTTTTCTCAGGCAAAGGGAGGGGGAAATAATTTGATTCTCCTTCTTTAGAAAACCCTCATTTGAAGAAGTCACAGGGTTGTATGGTGTGTTCTCCCATTTACGTGGGAACAGCAGCACAGCCAGCATTACCCTCAGAGTCAGGAAAAGATTTCTTCACATTTCCAATTCTGACCAAATGGGGAAAAAAAATAAAAATAAAAGCCCTTCCCCCTTGTTTGTGTGGCTGACTCTAACTCACAGCATTTGTGAAGGGCCAAGCAGAGACAGAAAAACATCTCCCTGCAGGTGCTGTCACACCACAGCCACCCTTGGGACTGGCAGCTTCCCTTCCTCTCTTCCCAGGCTCCCAAAATGTGTTGGAGCTGCTTCCCAGGGGGGCTTGGGGCAGGAAAACTCATCAGTGCCCAGCCCTGGGGAGAGGGGGCTCATCACCACGATTTCTCACCAAACAGATGCTCAGGTCGATAAACAAACACACAAATCTGCTCAATTGATGGAGTTTTTGGGAGCAGAGCTCCCACAAAAAGCAGAATTCAGTGTCTGTGCAGCTTTGCCAAGGAGAGGGGATACTCTGCTCCCATCTGATAAGGTGAGAGGCTGTCCAAAAACAACACTGCCAGCCCCATGATCTCATCCACCCGACCAGGAACAGAGCAGAGAAGTGAAAAATTAATGTGAAAAGAGAGAGGGATATCCAGGAGACAAAAAATAATAAACCCTGGGGAACACCGGAGTCACTGAGAGCAAGAATAAAGCAGGAAAAACAAAGCTGGGCATTATGTGAGCTCTGGTCCTGCCTCCACTGAGCAATGGGAGTCAGGATTGTGGCAGGAAGGCTGCAGGGTCAGGATGGAACTGTTTTTAAGGAATTTTCACTTTGTAAGAACCTGTTTAGATTTTCAGAGCAAAATTGTGCCACACAGAGGTGACACTCATGTGGCAGCATCACCTGCAGGACAGAGCAGGGGCTGGGAATTGCCAAATCCCAGTGCAGGAAGATGGATGGGAAATGCCCTGGATAATGAGGAGAGCCAGCAACTCTCTGCTCCCCACATGAAAAGTTTCTTTTTTAACCCAAATTTTAACAGAATGAACAAAAAATTGGAGCATTTTCACATTTGGAAACCTCAAACCTGCTTCTTGTCACGGCAGTGACAAAGTCCCAAGTTTATTGTTGGTGTGGAAAGTGAAGGATAAGGAGATTAAAAGATCCAGCCAGAGCCACAGTTGGTAGCAGAGTTCAGAAAGCTGAAAAACTTTTGTTAACTGAGTGACAAAATCATTCCTGTTCTTGTGATTTTCATCTTGAGAAACCCCAGTAAATATTAGGGGAACAAAATTCCTGAGACCCTTAAATACCTCATTAACCCACATTTGGTGCCTGTAAAATCCCCTTTCAGCATCAAGTTTTGTGCCATTCCCCCTCGGTTTAGGAAATACTGACAATAACCAAGCACGTGTAAATAGAGAATAAATAGAGATTTTTTTTATCCATCATGTATTTTTAATGGTTGCATTGATCTGGGAGGGTTTGTGGGTTGTAACTCCTGGTGCCTGCCCAACAAGAAGTAAAAAAATCAGCCAGCAGCAGTGGATTAATATTTGCATCTTCAGCAGAGATGTTTGTGAGACTTGCTAAAAAGATTGTTGTGCCACAGAAGGGAACAGAAAATCGACACGCTTTTAAAGGCCTTTTGAACACAAGACAGAAAACAGCAGGAGAAGAAGGGTGGAAAGTTTATACAGAAATTACTTCTGAGAAGTCTGACACTGGCAAAACGAGAAACACATTTCCTTGGTGGAGGGAGGGTTTGGATTTGCAAAAGAGAGTGCACCAATTCTAATGAGTGAGGAAGAAAATGATGCGTTTCTTGAAAAGAGAATAAAAACACAACGAGAACTCTCACTGTGCCTGGGATGAGAGTGGCCTAAAAGCGACCAGGGAAAATAAGATGTAGGTGAGAATTCCTGGAGGAGCTGGGGATGGGGAGAGAAGTCCAGCTGAGTCCAATCAGCCTGGCCAGGACTGTGCTGCTCCTCCTGTCAGGGGCTGCTCCTTGACGTGTCTTATCTTCTGCATCAGCCCCACCGAGCTCTTAATGAGCTGATTAATGAGACACTGAGAGCTGCGGCTCGGGGAGAATATTGTCCCTTCAGAGACCCCATTTTTCAAAGGGAACAAATGGCCTCTGGAGCTGCTGGTGACTGGGGTAACGGATGAGCTGTCTGAAGGCTGGTTTTTTTTTTTTTTCGGGGCATGTGTGGAAAAAGGGATGTTTTAAATGAGCTCTGATGGCAAGGGCAGGTACTGCTGAGGCTCTGCAGCCGTGGGGATGGGGCTGACCCCGTGTCCCGCCTGATTCCCGTGAAGAATTGTCTTGGGATGAGCATCTGGGGATGGGTCTCACTGCTGCTGCTTGCTTGGAAAATCCTGTCATGGAATCATCATGGAATGGTTCAATTGGAAGGACGTTAAAGCCCATTTAATCCCAGACCTGCCATGGCAGGGACACTTTCCACTATCCCAGGGTGCTCCAAATCCCATCCAACCTGGCCTTGGACACTTCCAGGGGTCCAGGAGCAGCCACAGCTTCTCTGGGCACCCTGTGCCTCACCACCCTCAAAGGGAAGAATTCCTTCCAGATATGTGTCTGAAATTTCCCCTCTTTCATTTAGAATTTCACTAAATTCTAATGGTGTGGTGTTCTTGCACAGAGAAATCAGAGAGCCTCTGGTTAATCTTGAGCCCCTTGATTCTGAGCTCATGGATGAAGGAAATTCTCCCACACTCTCCTAAAATATTGGAGCTGTCTGCGTGGCTCCAATGACATAGTGGGGAATATTTCCTTGCAAATATTGTGAAGCTTCATCCAAGTGATAGAGCAAATGGGGCCAAACTCCAATTTGTTAGATGGGATGTTGGGAATAAATCCTTCCCTGGGAGGGTGGGAAGGCCCTGGCACAGATTCCCAGAGAAGCTGTGGCTGCCCCTGGATCCCTGGAATGTCCAAGGCCAGGTTGGATGGGATTTGGAGCAACCTGGAATAGTGGAATGTGTCCCTGCTCATGGCAGAGGTAGCACTGGATGAGCTTTAAATTTCTTCCAACCCAAACCATTCCATGATTCCAAGACAGTGCAGTCCCTACTGGAGAGGCACAGCTTCGTGGACACACTTAATTTCCTTCCAGTCCGCAGAATTATTGTAGCACTGGGTTTGAACAACATTGGGAAGATGATGCAATGGATACTGCAAAAGCTCCAGTTATCCTGAAGGGATTTCCATGTAATAATATTCGACACAATCAACAGAAATCTCTGAACCGTTCAAATTTCAGCCAATGTGGGCAATTAAGAAATCCTACCAAGAAATGTGACTTAGCTCCTTATTAGCACTTGGATCTCTATCAGGAACACTAAGAAAAAAAAAATAAACTACAAAAAAAATTATACCCAACAGCATTTTTCAAATTAGCAGCCTTGAGGGCAACATAATCTGAGTTCAGGAATAGTTAATTTAGTTCTAGGAAACTTAAGAATCCCTCATCTCCTCATCAGCAGCAACTGGCTTGTTAAAGGAAGACAAATGAAAAGGTTAATCAGCAAAGATTCGCGCTGGGGGATTGCCTGGAATGAATCCCTCCTGCCCGAGGTCATGGTGTGAGTACCCGGCTCAGGGATGCCCTTGGAAAGCCCTGCCTGGCACACAACATCTGTCACAGCTGGACACAGTGGCTCCAGCACCGTGAGCAGCTCTCTCCGTGCTGCTGGGGCTCTGAAAAGTGGTTTTTATTGCTCTCTGTTTTATCCAACTCTCGGCTGGGGCTGATGAATGTGCCCAGTGTTGGGTCTGACATTGGTCCTGCAGTGGGTTTTTGGCCGGGATGTTGTGCCCTCCTGGGAAGGGGAGGCAATGCCCTCAGAGCTACGTGGCCAGGTAAACAAATCACAGGGCTTTGAAAATCTTGCTAATTTTTCTTTTCTCTTTTTTTTTTTCCCGTCGTTTTTTAACAGGCGAACCAGCTCTGGCTGGTCCTATGGACCAGAGATTTAAAAATAGCTGGGTTCCTTCCTGTCTGAGGTAGAGAGAAAGATATAAGCCTGATTTATTGGCTGTCCAGTAGACTTTATATTCAATTTCCTCTTGTCACATTCCTATCAAGTAACTGCAGGAGTGGAGCAGAGACAGGGTGAGCCTTTACAGAATAAATACATTCATTTACATGATGAATACCCATATTCACGTGGATAAAAGTCCCTCTTCAAACGCTCCCAACACAAAAATAGCAGCCAAACATTGTCAGCAGCACATCGGAGCAGGAAAGCAATCTCATGGATTTTAATTCAGTATTTAAATTCATGTATTTAATTCGCTTTGGTAGGGTGGACATGGGGGATGCAGTGAAATTACTGTCCTGCCACATCCCTCAATGGAATGAGGGATAAATCCTGATTTCTGGGATACAGAAATTTTCTTTTCCTTCTTTCTTCCTTATTGTGCCTGTGGTGGTTGATGCTGCTCAGTAGAATCGTTAAGGTTGGGAAAGACCTCTAAAATCCTCAAATCCACCCCTCAGCTCAGCACCACCACTAAATTGTGTCCTCCAGGGCCATATCCATGTGGTTTTTTGGGCATTTCCAGGGATGGTGGCTCCAGAACTTCTCTGAACATCCCACATGTCCTGGGGGTGAAAAACCTCCCGGTGGGGTTTGGCTTGGGCCAGATCTGCTCAGAAACGAGGCTGAGAAAGGGAAAAGAGAAAGAAATGAAGTTCTAAAAAGTTCAGCAAGTGGGATTTAAAGCTTCTCTCCAAGCTCACATCCCAGTCTGGGCCAAGGTTTGCACAACTTCTGCTGGTTGAATGCAGAAGTGGATTTTCCTTGTGGGAAGTTTCCACAGGGACGAAATCTTTGTTTGGTGTCCAGAAGGTCCAAGTGTTTCTCCTTGGCCCATCAAGCAGGAGCACTGAGAGCTCCATTTTACATTTCCAGGAGTTCCAGTAGCTGCCTGAAGCTCCCATAAACCTCACATGGCCCATGCAAACAGCTCTTATTTTTCAGTTTCATCATGCCTTAAAAGTTTTTCTTCTTTTCGGAGCAAACTTGGCCTTTTGAAAGGTTTATGAACTCACACGTATTTATGGAACTGGGACAGGGAACTGACACAAAATGTTCTCAGGATGATGGATGCAATCCTGTCTCCAGGGGGAAAAAAATTAGGAATTCAACCAAAGCAAAAACACTCTGGAAAACTTCACATCAAAAAAGGAAATGAAGGAGTGAGAAGAAATGAAACACGTTTTGAGATTATGAAAGGGGGGTTAGTTAATGTCTGAGTTTAGTCTGATGCCCTGGTGATGGCCATCAGTGCAATCAGTGTGGGGACTGATTCCACTGAGGAATTACTCAGGAATAATTCCAGCACCAGGATAAAGGCCAGCACAAGGATCACTGCAATGGTCAGGCTCGGGCATTGAAATGCATCCAGCTTGATTTGCTCCAGCAAAGTCAAAAATCCTTTCCCTGCCTTGCCTGAAACATAAACAAAGCCTTCACTTCCATTGCATATTCCCCTGTACAAGAATGTTATTTTAATTTCCCCCAAGAGCTAAAAAAAGAACCTTTTTTTCCCCCCTCCTATTTTTATTTGATATACATAATGTAGGCTGGCAGTATTAGCGTAAGTGTTTTCTATTCATGGCTTTCTGAAACTTTCTGTTAGAAGTCTTTGAAATCAAACACCCTTCTTTTTATCATATATTACTTCCTCCCTGGGAACTATTCCCTCTCTGTGCAGCGATCCCATTAGACTTTTAACTTTCAGATGTAAAATAAAATAATAAAAAAAACCTACCCCAAAACCTGTGATAAAAATGTATTGATGTTTGAACACCATCCAGCACAGGCGACTTCAAAAAAAAACAACACGCAAATTTTCTGAATGGAAAATGGGAATTTGATTTGCTGGGAAGGGAAAAGCTTTTCCATAGGTATTTCTGATGTTTAATGGGCCATCTATTGATTTTGGGCTTGCTTGGTACCGCTGGTGTTTGAAACAGCATTTAAAACCAAATTTCCAAAGGAATGGGCCACGATTTTATGGAAAACCACAAGCGACACAAGTGACTCGTAGGCTTGGCTGTGTCTGCAGAGTTGTTTATTCTGCAGAACTCACAGAGCCCAGGATGGCTGTGGTCCTCCTTGCAAACTCTGAGGAGGTATCAAGCAGCAAAAAACAGATTTGGAAGACTTAAAATTATTGGACATTTTTAAGAGCTTGAAATTCTGAGCTGAAATGGATTTTTTTTTTGGTGTTCAAAATGCTCCTTTGGATCAAATTTTATGACAAATTTGTTTTCAGCCTCACTCAGGTCTGTTCTCTCATTATTGAGCATTTCAGTAGATTTAGAATATCCTCTTTGAGTGGCTTTTCATATTTATGAGATAGACTTAGTTAATAATAGAAATGTTGTAAAGTTAAAGCCATAGATCTGTTCCATCTGAAACCAGCCACTCCTCACCCAGACTCGTGTGCATCCTGAAGGGCCTGGGCAAGAGTTTGGGGTGTAAAAGGAACCTCTGAGGCAAAAGAGATGAGAAAGAGGAAGAGCAGAGGTGCCCAGACTGAATTATCTCAGCATGTTAATTATTGGAGCATTGAGGGGTTAGGGATTTGAGGGATTTACCCCTCTGGAATGAGAGGAGCAGAGGACACACCTCACCCTGGGCTGGCTCTTCATTTCCAGGCTGTATAAACGCCAAATTTCTGGCAGTGGTGATGACCCCAAAGGTGTGAGAGGCATTTCTCCCTTCTCATTGCACCCTTAATTCACCTGATTTATCCCCAAGTTGCCTTTTCTGTTTCCCACAGGAACCACTCCAGGACAGCAGATCACCCTCACTCCTCATCCTCAAATGTCTGTGTGACCATCCCATGTTCCCCACCCGAGACACCTTGGCCAGGCCAATCCTGGGATGCTCTTCCAGTTCTTTGACTGGAAACTCATCCCAACTCTGCCTGGAGGAGCACAGGGAACCCCATTAAATTAACACATCCCTTCCATGCACACCTGCCCCCCAAAACTCATGCAAACACAGTGATAATTTAGAGAAAAACCAAGTTCAGGATCCTCCAAAGTGATTTAATTAAAATCAAACAAACTGCTGGTGCTTGATGTTATTAAGGGTGTTTGGTTTGGCTGTGCAGCAATGAAACCAAGCTCAAACAGAAAAGTGGTTGCAGCTTTTGTCCCAACAAATATGAAGCATCATTTATCCTCCACCAGCTCCGTACCAATCCTCTTTCCGTTCAAATCTTTCAAACATTTCTTCTTTCTCCCTTTTCCTGGCCCTGTGGAGCCAAAAGAAATGTTTGACAGGAATTAATTTTGAAAACAAATGGTAGATTTTCAGCTCAGCTGCTGACGAGAAGGCAGAGAAAAGAGCAAATTGCAGCTTGTTTTAATTGCAAACTGGGAATTTTATAAACAAAATCCACGCACGTATCATTTATAATCATGATCCGGGCCAGAGCAATAATGATGATAAATCCTTTGTCAGCCCTGCTAAGAAGTCTTTTATGAAGTAGTGGGGAATTAATTCACATTCTAGACAATGGCTCAATAAAATGCTTTCCAGCCTCTCTGACATATGGAACTCCACATGGGCTGCAATCAGATGTTCCCCAAATCACACTTGTTCCTTGCTTAACTCCTTGACAGTTTAACATAAACAAGCACTGAATTCATTAAACTGCAATTTTTAAGCCTCCCAATTAACTGAAACAGCTGAAGTTTGACTCTTCAAACACATGTTAAAGGCTTAATTTTCAAGACATAAACCACTGGGAGACCTGCAGTTTATTAACGTTTGAGGTGTTCAACGAGAACCTTCCCTCATGTCGTTCTTCAGGGTCCTGCAAAATGTAGAATTACAATATTTTAACGTAAGGTAATTAACAAAATACCTCATTTTTATAACAAAAGGCATTATTGGTTTGATTTGGAAACAGAATTTTTGACTCTGTGATCCCTGGTTATTTTGTCCACTCTTATCAGACTGTTTTCATTTCTCCATTAAATGTCCAGTGGCTCCCTAAACAGCATTAAACTAAACTCTGCTAAAGGTATTTAAGATTATTCTTTAAAAATCGTGCATGTTTCTGCTCCATGAAGTTCCTGCCACGTTCAAGGCAGTCCATTCAATATTTTGGATGCAGCCTCGACCCAGAAGAAGCGAGTTTTAACCCATTAAACTCTTTTAAGCTTTGCCATGACTTGGGAAATGTGCTTATGGAAGCACTTAAGTTTTAATCCTTCAGTCTTAAATATTAAAAAAAACTTCCTTTAAACTGAGAGGGGGAAGGTTTGGATTGAATATTGGGAAGGAATTGTTCCCTGGCAGGGTGGGCAGAGAAGCTGTGGCTGCCCCTGGATCCCTGGAATGTCCAAGGCCAGGCTGGACAGGGCTTGGAGCAGCCTGGGATAGTGGAAGGTGTTGGGGTTGGAACTGGATGATCTTTAGGGTCCTTTCCTACCCAAACCATTCCATGATTCTGTGCTTTACTTTATTACACAAGAATTGGGAAGGTCTGGAGACTGACAATCCAAAATCATCCCAGTGTGATCCTTCTTGCAGCCAGGTGAGGCCAGAAATGCCCAGAACGCTGCAGAAATTTGGTCGCTCCAGAGGTGTTTCCAAATCCAACCCCTTGGAACTTGATTTGGTCACCTTTTTATCCTCAAATCAAGGTAAACACAACAAAAGCTTCACTTTAAATAGAGGCAGACACAAATCCTCGTGACTCGAGGCCCTCTTGGCCGTGACACCGTGGCAAGGACAGGATCAGAGCTGGTGGAGGGGAAAAAGCCCTTTTAACTCTCCTTATCCCACCATTTATGGATGGATCCCATTCCAAACGAGCCTGACATGACCTCTGCCATTCCAGGAGACACCCAGTTGTGTGCTGGGACTGGGATGATGATCCCGTGTAGCCCTGGTTTAGTCCCTGAGATGTTTTGGTTTTCTGAAATTCCCTTCCCGGGGAATTTTCTGTAAACAAGAGAAATGTTTCGTAAACTCTACCTGTGTTTTTCATTCCTTTTCCTAGGAGGGATTTCTTGATATCCCTCTGGTCTGACCAATGTGACTGAAGAGGTTGGTCTTTGTTTCACCAATCAAATTGGTCTGTGTTGAATAGTATAAAAGGGAGACACATCCCAAAAATAGAGGAGTCATTTTCAGCCTTCTGAAATCAGAGTCTTTGTGTCATTGTGTAAAATGTCAATCCTGGATCCTGATGATCCCATTCCAAACAAGGCTGACACGACCTCCGCTGTTGTAGGGGACAGCCAGTTGTGTGCTGGGACTGGGATGATGATCTTGTGTAGCCCTGGTTTAGTCCCTGAGATGTTTTGGTTTTCTGAAATTCCCTTCCCAGAGAATTTTCTGTAAACAAGAGAAACGCTTTATAAATTCTACCTGTGTTTTCAACCCTTTTCCCTAGGAGGGACTTCTTGATGTCCCTCTGCTCTGACCAACGTGACTGAAGAGGCTGGTCTTTGTTTCACCAATCAAATTGGTCTGTGTAAAATAGTGTAAAGGGGAGACACATCCCAAAAATAAAGGAATCATTTTTCAGTCTTCTGAAATCAGAGTCTGTGTCATTGTGGTGTGAAACATCAATCCTGGATCCTGATGATCCCATTCCAAACAAGGCTGACATGGCCTCTGCCATTCCAGAAGACATGCAGTGGTGTGCTGGGACTGGGATGATGATCCTGCATCCTGATGATCCCATTCCAACCAAGCCTGACATGACCCCTGCTGTTGTAGGGGACACCCAGCTGTGTGCAGTACTGGGATGATGATCCTGGAGGCTGAGCTGTGCCCTCTCCTCTCAGATGAGATAATAAATGTGACCCAGGCACCAGGTGCTCTGTCCTGCTGTGGGGGGTTCACGTGTGAAATGTGGAGAGAGGAGGAAGTGACAGGGAGCAAAGCACCATCAGCACAACTTTCATGTGGGTTTTGTTCCCAGGAAACCACTTCCTCTCTTTGTATGGGCTGGAAGGGGATGGGACTGCACAGGGGCTCTGGCTCTCAGCTCATTTAGCCAAGCCAGAAAAGCCATGGCATCCAACTAAAATCAAAGGAGGGATTCTTTTTATTATTATTAACCTATGTTTATCTGGATTCTGCTGTTTTTGTTGTATGGGAATTCTCCTCCTCATCTTTTTCTTTTCTTTCCCTCCTTGTTTTTCCCCTACCCAAACTGATTACAGCAAAATAATTTTTTAGTTTTTCTCCTCATCTTTTCCCTTTCTTTCCCTCCTTATTTTTTTCCTTACCCAAACTGATTACAGCAAAATAATTTTTTAGTTTTTCTCCTCATCTTTTCCCTTTCTTTCCCTCCTTATTTTTTCTTACTCAAACTGATTACAACAAAATAAACTTTTGAGTGTTCCTTTTCAACTAGAGTAAAAAAAAACCCCTCTAAACTCTTGTAAATGGGGAACAACACATGGATTTACACCAGGGAGGAACACAGCAATGCACAGTTTGACTGACATTTGGATAAATTACATTACTTACATGACATTTGGATAAATGACATTACATCTCATCCCTCTTTTATCTACTGAGGGTGAGGATTTTTCCCAAGGGAAAAGGTCCAGTAGGTTTCTGGTAAAAATGTACCTATGTTAATGTATATTAATATTTAGTAATGCTTTTCTTTTAATTATAAATATAAAAATGTATCTAGTGGGAGGAGGTGAAGAGAGATGTGAGCAGTCCCAGCACTGTTTGATTTCCACACCACCGAGGAAATGCTCAGCTCTTTCCTGAGCTCGTTTTTCCCTTGGCCAACCTTTCCCATGGCTCCAAGGGGTTGGAGAACAGAACATAAAACCTGAATTTTCACCATTTCAGCTCCTGCAGCAAAGCTGAATGCAAAACTCCTGTCACAAAACTCCTGATACAAAACTCTCTTGAACAAACACAAACCACCATGATGCTCCTGAGGAAAATACTGTCACTACCACACTGATAACACAAAGACCACAGAAGCCAAAGGAAAAAAAAAAAAAGAACTCTATTATTTTCTTTGTTTTCTATACACAGGCAATGACACAGCAAAGAGTCTAAGCTTGGCTTTACTGTAAGGCTGGGAAAAGTTCTATTGAAATGGAAAAAAATTAAATTTATTGTTAAACTTTTGCATTTGCTTTGCTGAGTCAGCACTTCCATGCCATTATTGGACAATGGAGTGAGGAAATGAAGGTATTAATTAATTAGTATTAATTAGTTTTCCATGATGGAGAAGCTCTTGAGGAAGAAGCTCTGTTATCCCAGAACATCAGCCACGGAAACAAGGGTTGAAATGGATTCTCTGAATATGAGGATCTTCCTGTAAATCTCACCTCATTAAAAAGAAAGAAGTGAAAATAGTTTGAATTCAGTAGTACCTGATTTACTGTCATAAAAATTTTTCAGTGCAGAGGAAGGTTCCTGTTGTTTCTGAAGGAAAAGATAAAGTCTTTTATGCTTTGATTCTCACCACCCCTACAAATAATTCACTTTTAAACCAGTAAAATTCTTTGTTTCTTGTCTCATACAGAGAGTGTTGAAGGCTTCTGGTCGCCCCTGACTCCAACTCATTGTGATAAGTGCAGCTTCAAGGGTCAGCCTGGGAATTAATGGATCTCCTGGTCTTGAGGGGTGAAAACTGGAGTGGGTTCATGAGGAATAGAGCAAGTGGGCTGCAGTTCCCACAGCCAGAAACTGGAGAAGGTTGTGGGAAGAAGAGGAATAAGTAGGAAGTAATTTTATGGGTCTGTAGCCAGTGAATTTGCGAAAAAAATTTAAGGGGGAAAAAATTGTAAAGGTGGTTGGGGTAAAGCCTCATTTTAGCTGGTAACACCCCAACATTACACCAAGAAGGTGAAGAGGAGAAATAATCCTTAAATAGAACAGGAAGCTCAGGGAAAGGTGTCGCTGGAGCCTCATGTCCTGGGATTCATCTGGAAAAGCAGAGTGTGGCACTGGCCTTCTGGCAGGATGTGGGTCTGCCCCAAGGCTGGGAATTTCTGCCTTTCCCTGCTGACCCAGCATCCAGTCCCTGGGGTGGTGGTGTGTCCTCAGCACAAAAAAAAGCCCTGCTGGAGTGGGAAAAGGGAATTGCAATCCTGTCACCTGCCAGCTTGCAAAAAGCAAAACCCAATCCAAGCTGCATCCCGGGGCCCAAAGGCTTAGCAGGGTTAGTCACCAGCAGCCAGAGCATCCCAAAATAAACATCTCCGTGGTTTTTGTTCCTCACTTGGATGGTTGTGCCCCTCAAGCTGGAATAACCTTCCTGGAGCATCTCAGGACTTGGTTTGGAGTTAAAAGCAAGGCTTTAAGTCAATTAACAGCTGCTGGAAAAACCCATGGTAGGAAAGACATGGGCACGTTGTGAGATCAGGACCTGGGGGTGCACCTCAGAGCAGCACAGAGAAAACCTGCTCTAAAACTGCTGCTGCCCCATCCTGTCCCACCCTCCCTCCTCCTGCTCCTCTCCCTGGGGGTGTATCCGACCTGGAGAGCAGAGCAAGCTACCACCTGCTGCATTTAGAGGGCAATTTTGACCTCTTTGTCTGCCCAGGGGCATTGCCAGGCCAATCCCTGAGCTCTCAAAGGGTGTTTGAGGGACATGATTTGTGAGATCACAGAATCACAGAATCACAGAATGTGTAGGTTGGAAGAGACCTTCAAGATCATCGAGTCCAACCCAGCCTTAACACCTCAACTATGTCATGGCATCAAGTGCCACATCCAGTTTCCTTTTAAACACATCCAGGGATGGTGACTCCACCACCTCTCCTGGGCAGACGATTCCAATATTTAATCACTCTTTCTGTGAAAAATTTCTTCCTAATATCCAACCTGTATTTCCCTTGACCCAGCTGAAGACTGTGTCCTCTTGTTCTGTCAGTTGCTCCCTGGAAAAAGAGACCAACCCCCAGCTGGCCACAACCACCCTTCAGGAAGCTGTAGAGAGTGACAAAGTCACCTCTGAGTCTCCTTTTCTCCAGGCTAAAGAACCCCAGCTCCCTCAGTCATTCTTATGGCTTGTTTTCCAATCCCTTCACCAGCTTTGTTGCCCTTCTCTGGACACATTCAAACATCTCAACGTCCTTCCTGATGCCCCTGCAGGTGTTTGTTTGTGCTGACTGTGGGTGGACAGGCACAGTGCAGCCTCTCTGCTGCTCAGCTGGAGGAATGTGGGCCATTTCTGGTGTGAGCAGTTCCACTTAACAGCACAGCACTTTCATTCCCTGCAAATGTGTTGGTGGAGGACAGAAATTGTCATTCCATGGACATTTGCTCTGGTGGAATCCAAGGCAAAACAGTTGATGGGGACAGCAGAGCTGCCTGGGGAGCCAAGGGTGATGCTGGCACTGCTCCAGCCCTCTGGCATTGTCATCACATCCACTCCCAGCACCGTTTTCCTTGTTTCTTCACTGTGATGGAGAAGAGCTCCTCAACTTTGGGACAACAAAATTTTGGTTTGGTTTCATCTCATTCCTAATTTTCCATGGTGTGCACAGTAATAGTTTAGGCTGGTATGGAAGTGCAAAGACGTTGATAAAATGGAAAGATTAAATTCCAAATTGTGCCAAGGAGCTTCCCCGACTTTGAGCCATTGCTGGAGGTGGATCTGACTCTCCCCACCATCCACAGCCTTCCCCTCAGCCAGGCTGAACACAGGAGAGTTTGGTTTTGACATCCATCGATTGCAGCTGATTTTGGAACAAACCTCACCAAGGTAGTGAGAGCAGAAGTTCAGAAGAGATTTAGAGCATTCTGCTTTCTTTAAAAAACCCCAGAATTTCACGCAACTCTTCTCTTTGCTGTGCTGCCCTCGTGGACCAGAAGTATCCTGGGTGAGGTCTTGTGGTTTTGCTAAGAACAACAGACGTGGGATAATTGCACAAATAGGTCCTGACCTCCAGCTCTGTCTGATCTCCCATTAAATCCAAATTGTTTGGATGGGGACCAGCACAGTAATGCAGGTTGTCCCTTCCCTCTCTGCCACTTGTGGTTCTGCAGGTGTTTGGATAAGGAGATGCTTGGGAGGAGTTTTTGTTGTCTGAAATCACACATTGAGAAGAATAAGGGGAAATTGAAGAACATTCCAGAGCTTTAATTATCTACATATATATCTATAAATATAAATTATATATATTGTTATATTAATATATAAATTATATATATATATTATATATATAGATGTATTTATCCACAAATCTTTAATTGTATAAAGATCTCTATCTTTAATTGCATAAAGATCTCTATATTTATTAATAATTATTCTTTTTAGAAGAAGAAAATGCTTTAGAAAAACAGCAACAGGTCGGAAATTTTAAATAAAATTCTTATTATCATGTTTATTTTGCCTGCTTAAGCTCTTTCACCTCGGGCTATCTCCACTTAGCCATGGAAATGCAGGTGGACATTATTTTGGCGTTCAGGATTAAGATTGATGTTTATCATACAACTACAGACCTGATCCAAATCCACTGTAACTGACAAAGCCATCAAATCCACCTGTCATTATTTTCTGAAGAGAAGTCCCCAACACAACCTCCAGGTACAATCCAAGCTCTGGGTGTTGGAGCTGCATCTGCTTCAAATTATGGATGGGCATTTTTCTTTTCTCGTGTGGGAGTTCAAACAAACATCACAAGGGCTTTGGCACTGGAGCAAAATAATGAGAAAGGACCAAAAATGTGTGAGGAAGGAGAAAATAAGTAATTAGGCTGGAAAGCAAAATCAATCATTCCCTTCCTACTGAACCTCTCTGTGGATAAATCTCTGAAAAGAAAGTGAAGTCACCACCCCAAAACTCGAGAACAATTAATAAGGGACAGCATCTTCAAACTGTAAAATATTTTGGGGGTACAAGCACCAATTTGGCTCCCAGAGAGACCCCACAAGGCACTCAGAGTGTCCCAGAAGGTTTTACCTCCATTAAGGACCCGTATCCCTCACTGGAGCACTTCTGTGAAACCGCCAGTGAAATGTAATGAGTTCAGCATTTTCATATCATTCCCGTTTTCTGAGCTGATATTTGAGATAAAAGACAAAGCCTGCCTTGGTTTCAGTTCAGAGGACATTCTGTGCTATGGCTTCACTTTGCTGAAATCCTGATCAAAGCAGAGCTGTGAAATCTTACTATCCCATTGCTGACTGCACTGTTGACTTTATGCATACTTCCAAAATCCCTGCTTCCCCTTAGACCTTTTGACCACCGTATTAAAAGGAAAAAAAAAAAAAAAAAAGGGCCAGATATTTGCATTTGGTACTGTTCAGGACTTTCTTGCTAGCAACAGCCTTGCTAGAGAGGTGAAACAGAATTTTCCTGTTCTGTAATTAAAAGAATAAAGCTTTTCCATGATTTCTCCAAGGCTGCTCTGCCCTGAAACACGGGTGGGATCATTTTGCCCACTGGGAGGGATGCAGTTCATTAACCTTGGAGAAACCCCCTCATCAAAGAAAGGAACAAAACGACTCACCAGCTTTCTCAGATTCCCTGATTATATTAATCCCAGAAGATCTGAACTTCATTTTTTTTTTCCCATCTGGGATGAGAACCCAGCAGGGAGAAGTTCAGGGTGCCCAAATGTTTCCGTGAGTGTCTCAAATAACTTTGTGCACTTCACTCAGCAGCTGTGTAACCAAGAGCAGCAGCCTGGGGCTCCCCATCAGCCTCAACCCACCCCTGTCCCTGGGCTCTCCTGGGACAGAGACCATTCTGGGGGGACTGGAGGGTGCTGGGACACCTCACCCATCACCAGGTGCATGGACATACCTCCTTCACATTCGTCCCAACAGTTTTCTCCCTCCAGGATTTAGATTTTGGAGAAAGAAGGGAAGGAGATGTTGGTGCCATGACAGAGTCAGAGTTGTGGCTGTCTGGGACAGTGTTTTCCAGGCAAGTCTCCCAGCAGGGAAGCCACCAGCTGGACCAGAGGTGGTTTGAGGTGACACTGAAACAATCCTGCTGTTCCTGGGAGGTTTCACGCAGTGGCCATGGGGATTGCAGACCTCCAGGAAACTGTAATTTTCATTTCAGCAAGTTAAACACCCCGGGGACACCCTCGTTGGAGGGGGGAATGACACTTCAGGAGCTGGATGTCAGTGCCAGGGAGAGTCCATGGATTTTGGATGGGCTCTAACACCACAGCTGGGGTGCCTGAGAGAGAGCTTGGGGCACAGGGACATCCCCACCCAGAGCAGGGCATTGGTGTCCCCACGTGTGCAGGGGGGACTGGGGGAGCTGATGCCCTGCTCAGCTCTTTTCTGTGGCCTCTGAACATCAGCCTTGAAGTCAACCTTCTTTCCTGGAGGAAAAAATAGTAGTTCTGACATTCCAAGAAATCCCAAAGGGAGAAATACTGAAAATTAAATGGGTTGGTCTGCGTCCAACTCACTTACTCAGGGGAGATAAATGATTTCGTATGCTAATGACCATTCCCTCAAATCTCTGACATTTTCTTACAATGTACTTAAGTACAGTTTGTTTTGCTTTCTGTCTCCACAACAATTACAAAGATTTATATTTTATTGCTCCGGTTGTGTTTGCCAGGACTGCACTTCCTTTCCTTTTTAAAGGCGCAGGGATATTGTCTGGGACAGCGCAGAACGGCGCTTTACGAACAGCTACAAGGAAAATAAACAAGGCTGAACTTATCTGGTGGAAGAGGGCAGACACTTTCACTAGGCACAGCAAAGCCAATAAAGGCTTCTGGCTCTTTTCTCCTCGACAGATCAGTACACACAGGCTCAGCAGCAGTTCATAAGCAAGACAACTCTGTCACCTTTTGTGATAACTCCAAATTAATTCCTCCTTCCCGTGCGATTATGAAAGGCTCAAACCTGCCACCTTTCCTGGTGCTTCTGGTGCTGAGGGCTAATTCCCTCTGCCTACTGTTTGGCAAAGGAGCTGCCTGGGGAGGAGGGACGCCTGTGTTGGCTCAAGCTGGTGGGAGAACAAAGTGCCACTGTGTCCAGGGGCACGGAGCACAAACGAGGATTGTTTCTGGTGACACCTTTCCTTGCCTCCTCCACCCATCTCCCAGCACTGAGAGTGACTCACAGCTCCATTGAGGAGAACTCACAGCGATGCCTCAAGTTTTAACTTTCATGTATTTCAGGCTCTGTGCTGCCCAGGGGTGCAGTTCTGGGCTCACAGTCAGTGTCACTCACCTCTGCACAGAGCAGGGACACAAAACAAATCCTTTTCCTGCTGGAGACTGAGGACAACTCTGAGGTCCAAAAGCACAAACAAGGGTGGACTGAAGGGAGGAACAAGAAGGATGGGACCTCACAACTTGAAGTTGGAATTGGACAATTAAACCCCAATATGCAAATGGACCAAAACTTATAAAAATACAAGACCTCATGACCGTTTGTCCATTTTGTGACCATTTTGGGTCCACCTTGGGTGTAGCCCTGGCCAGGCTCTTGTCCTGCCCAAGGTGTATCCTGGAGGCCTTTCAATAAATATCTACTTTATTTTCCAGCTCTGTCCCAGGTCAGCCTTCCCAAGGCATCAACAGGACGAGGAGGAATTCGCTCCTGACTCTGCCAGCCAGAATGCTGCTGCTGCTACGTGAGCAGTGCTGGGTTAAGGCTGCAGGGAAAGGAGCTGAGGTCACAACTCTAGCTGGAAACCAGACAACCCTGGGCTGCAGTGGCACTTTGCCCACAGCTGAGGAGCCTTTTCTGTCACCCTGTGTGTGCCCCATGAGAGGTGCTGAGCCCCATGAGAGGTGCTGAGCCCCACGGTGCTGCTGCCTCCCACTGATCCATCCCTTGCTCTCATTATTTAATGCCCCATGTTGCTTTAAGAGCACCAACCCCTTCTAGACCTGCTGGCGTGGCAGACACAGGGTGGTCAAGGATGTCCTGACTCACTGACCTCACCCAGGACTCAGGACTGGCTGCCCAAGCTCTGGGAAATGACCACAGGAGCTTTGCTGGTCCTCTCCAGCCCAGCCCTCATGAGGGGTGGTCGTGTGTGGGAATTGGCTCCAGCCAAAATTGGGCTGCAAACGGTGACCTCACAGCAGCTCCTGTTTGTGCAGACACAAACAGGGGAGAATCCTCTGATTGTGGCTTGCTTGGGAGTCATTTGCAGTCTGTGAGTAATGTGGACCACAAGACGAGAAAAAAAAAACCCTAAAAGGGGAGTCTTAAAAAAGAAAGGAAGAAAGACAGTGGAGTCAGTGTTTTCTGCTCTGTGCTCTGGACATCTTGAGCAACAGCATTCCCAAAAGTGTCTGCTCAAATGAGCTGGACCAGTTTGGAAATGGAGAGCCTGGTGAAAGATGATGGTGAAAAATCCCTGTCTTTCAGGATCGTCACCATTTGCATGGATTCCAGCAGAAAAATGCAAAGTGATGGTGATTGCAGTGTGATAAGCATTTGTGCTTAATCATTTAAATAGTTTAAAGCACTGCATGAACACTGACATTAGCTGGAAAATTTCCACAGCCAAATGCAGCTCTTCCTAACTGCCCTCCATCTAAAATTACTTAGGCTAAGGAATGTGCATTGTGGATCCCCTACCCGTTATTATCATGTTCTCTATGGATTGTGGTGATGGACTCAGAAATTCAGGTTTTGATTCCTGTCCCCATCCTTAAACATCCTTGGGAAAGTCTCCTTATGCCTCTTTATCACTCAGCACTTTGGGAAAAGGAAATAAGAGCATGGGATCCTCTTTTGTGGGATGCAAACCAGCTGATTGCCAACATTTGTGTGAGAAAAAAATTCCCATCACTTCCACAGCTGATGAAAGAGCAGAGGGACGCCATGAAACACATTCAAAACTTTAATAATTCCCAATGGTTCTGGAGATATTTTGGGTTTCTCACCACTAGTCAGCCTTCCTCTGCCGTTTGTTCCTGGTGTCTTCCAGCAATTCCTTGTGCAGTGCTCATCACAGCAGTCTTCATCTGGTGCCAGCTGAAATATGCAGCCATAATAAAGACATTTGATTTCAAAGCTTCCCCTCTCTGCTCATGGCCAGAACGTCTGAGTATCTTCCACCGTGCTTCTGCTAACAGCAATAACAGCAGTAATAAAAAAGGGCAAATAGCAGAAGAATTCTCAGCTTGTTGCTTGGTCCACACGCTGCTTGTTTGAGCTGGTTTTTAGGAGGAGAGAGGATGTTGCTGATTGGATGTTGGAGTCCTAGAAAATTAGAATTTGGGGTTTTAGTGTACAGTAATACATATGAGTCAAGATGGAGGATTTGGGGTGTTGTCTAAGTCCTTCTTCTTCACCTTCTTCTTCCTTCTTCATGGGTTTGGGTGGTTTTCTGTAATTGGGTGAAAAATGTCTTCCTTGCGGGCCTTGGGTGGTCATTATTGGGTCAGAAATAGAAATAATAGAGGTGTCGCCTTGTTGTTGAGTGATTAGTGCTTAAATAACCTTGGAAAGAATTAGAAGCTCTCCATTTAACCTTATTTTCTAAGAGCTCATGATGCAGTGAGTCTGTAAATAGATAATACTGTAATCTGTAAATACTGTAAATAGATAAGAATTAATAAACATTCCTAGTCCTGACTTGAGCTTGGCTTTTCCTGAGTGTTATTCACCCTGATTTTGACAGGGAAGAAAAGAAGCCCAAACTGTCACCACTGGATTCTGCAATTCAAGGTGTGAATTCAGAGCCCACCTGCCCATGGGACAGGCAGGGGTTTGGCTGCAGCCCCTGTGGCAGGACCTCCAGGGGTGCCCATCCCTGTGATGTGGCTGTGGCTTCCTCTCCCCATCCTCCCCCTGGGTGGGAGCCTGGCCAGGCCACCAGCGTGGGCAGCATCTCCTTTGAGCAGAACAATAAAAGTCTGAGCTCCTGTTCCCCAAGGGAAAATGTAAATTGTGAGATCTCGCCTGAAAATATGGATTATGAAAGTTGCATCCATTTCTATTGTCTCGGGGAAACATTGTGTGAGCTGAGCTTAATCAGACACACATTATTTGTCTCTGTGGATGGAATTCTCTGGCCTGTGCTCCCCAGGTCACAGCAGATGATCTAATGGTCCCTTTGGCCCTAAGATTCCCTGAAACAATGAAACATGGGTTTCACTAATGGAGCTAGACTTTTGGAAGAGTGACATATGAGCTACACACATCCTAATAATGTATCTTTCAGATTCCTATGGAATTTGTCCATCTCTTTTTGCCAGACTGCAGCTTGTGGAGTGAGGCAGGGCACTGATCTCTCTCCCTGGGGAGCAAAGTCCTAACCCAGCTTTGTCTATTGAAAGGCAGATGTCTCTGCATGCACTTGCAGGACGTTTGATCATCCAAAACTGAGTCTCTGGAGAACCTTAATCTCCTTTTCCCTCCTTTCAGCCGTGGGTTGTATAACTGCTGTTGTCCATTATACTCATTGTGTCAGATCCCAGACCAAAGTCCTGTTCCTGTGGCTTTAGTTCCTCCATTCCCTACAATGACCTGCCCTGACATCAAGAAAGGACAGGAGAAGGCTTTGGGGTAACCAAATTATGGGAAATTCTCTTAGGAGTTGGACTTGATCTTTGTGGGTCCCTTTCAACTCAGAATATCCTGTGATTCTGTAATTGTGCAGCCTTCCTATACCTGAAGAGAGCCTACAGAAAAGATGGGAGAGAGATGTTTCACAAGGAGCTGGAGTGAAAGGACAAGGGGAATGGCTTCACACTGGCAGAAAATAGGCTTAGATTGGATATTAGGATGAAATCCTTCCCTGGGATGGTAGGCAGGCCCTGGCACAGGGTGCCCAGAGAAGCTGTGGCTGCCCCTGGATCCCTGGAAGTGTCCAAGGTCAGGCTGGACAGGGCTTGGAGCAGCCTGGGACAGTGGAAGTTGTCCCTGCTCATGGCAGAGGTGGGACTGGATGGGCCTTAAGTTCCATCCAACCCAAACCATTCCATGATTCCAAGACAGTGCAGTCCCTACTGGAGAGGCACAGCTTCGTGGACACACTTAATTTCCTTCCAATCCACAGAATTTTTACAGCACTGGGTTTGAACAACCAGATAATTTGTAAGATCCCTTCCCACCCAGGCAATATGATATGAACCACCCCAGGATGATTCTGGGGTCGGGTGATTCCTGGAAATACAATCCCTGTGGATCTTCTTGCACGTGATGAGGAGCTGCTGCTTGTCCCAATATCCACAACCCTGCAGAACCACACCCTGTGTTCTCCTGGCTCATGAGGTAGGGCAGGAGCAGAGGAGGCAGTTACAGCCTGGCACACGGGAGGTTAAGCACGAAGACATTCAGCAGAGAATGCCACCAGCCAGAGATGGCACCAGGGGACATTGCAGCTGTCACCTCAGAGCAGCCACATCCGCAGGAGCCAGGCTTCTTCGTCCAGCTCCAACCCTCTCTGACCTCCCTGCTGAATGCCTGTGGATGTGCACAACCACCGTGGAGAGAGTCTCAGACTCAGGAGTTATCTAATTTGTGTGAAAGACCGAGAACAAAACAAAACAAAAGCTGCAGAAAGATTGAATTGCAAAAGGCAGCCCCCCTGCCCGGCCCGGGCAGGCTGTGATTACAGACAATACCTTCCGGATTTCCAAGAGGGAAGTGATATATCCTTCCCAGGGCAGGCCCAGGACAGCTGTCATGCTTTGTGGCTGCCCTGGGTATGCAATGATGTCATTTCAGAGAAGGAATCAAAGATTGGCTTCAGTGCAAGGAGGTTTAGTTGTTTTGGTGTTTTTTAAACTTTGCCTTCATTTCCTTTTTTTTTTTTTTTTATTTTTTTGCTTTAAAATTTCGCCCAGAGATGTTTCCAAACCCCAGAGCCTTCCCTCCCTTCCCCTCTCACTCTTTCCCTGCTGTCCCGTGCTGGCGCCGGGCACTGGATCCTTACTGGGAAATGGGAAGGTCACACGGTTTACTGTCAGCCACAGAGACCTCTTCGGTCACGGTGTGAATCACCCTGGAGAGAGGCTCGTTTTCTTCTGCACCACCTCCCGAAATGTCAGAGAAAAATAAACCCCACTGTGCGACTGCAATGAGGCATATTCCGGGCCTGTTTGTTTTGTAGGCAAAAAGCCACCGCCAGCGAGAGGAGTGAGCTATAGGCTCCAAAAAAATCTCCTTTACCAAGGGTATTGTATGTGGAGGAGAACTGCCAAATTCTCCAGGCTGGAATGCCTGTTTTCCAAGGAGCAGGCTCTTCTGGCACATCCTGAGCAATCCAGAGTCAGATGTGCAACCGAGGGAGTGATTCAGAGACCCAGCGCCAGCAAAGGGAATGTCCCCATGGCAAGGGGGGAAATCAGATATAACACCAGCCCCACTCCCCAAATTCATTAATCTCCTGAAGGAGAGATCCCCCCAGTCTTGGCCTGGTGCCCAAATCCATCCTGGTTTATCACCCAGCCAAGCCAATCCATCAACACCAGGAGTTTCCATCTTCAAGGATGGGCTGCAGGGAGCCGAAATCTGTCACCTCTTTCCTCTGCCTCATTAGATCCTGCCTTTCACAGGATGCTGGAATCAAGGTCCATGTGTTCACGGGCAGATAAATCCCCTCAGACCACCAAACAACGGGGATTCTAATACAAGGGTCTATCTGTGGGCCTGATGTTTTCACATTCCTGGTAAAGCTTTACGAGGCGGGAACTGCGATAATTAAGGAAATGTTTTACAAAAAAGCATCAACTCGCTTTTTAAAACTGGGATTTGTTGAGCCTCAGCGTCAGGGTTTTAATACTGGGAACTGGGGACAGCAGGGCTGCTGTGAAAGGAGGGATTTCCCATCTCACCTGTGGGGCTGGAGGGCTTTGATGAGCACATTTCTGTAATTCAAGTTAAAGTTTAGCCACCAAAGCTCACCTGCAGCTTTCAAATTGGAATATCCAAAACATGAACCCCTTTGGGAAGCTTTATTTAAGTTTTGTAGGAACTCACGAGGCCGAGAGGGTTTGTTCAGGTGGAGGATTCAGCTTCACCAGCTGATGAAGAATTTGACCCCAAATTACACGATGTAATCACACCAAGTTCGAGCAAAGCGTCCACACCAGAGTCATATTTCTGGCAGCAGAAATATATAAGAAAAATACACTTAAAATATATATATAAATAGGGTGAAAATGTGCAAGGCTACCTCTAAACTCTCTCACAGCCTCCAAAGTTATTCCTTTTGCAGTAGGTGATTATGTGTGTTTGTGAACCTTAACCCGCCGTTGGCCTGATCTTGGCAGAGCTGAGGTTCTTTGCTCTCCACGACTCCAGCATTCCCGTGCTGTCCCTCTGGCTATGGGAGCAGGGATCTCCTCTGGGGTCCCTCCATGAGATCATTGACACATTTGCACTTCTGTTCCCAGATTACTTCAACACGGGCCTACCTTAATCAGCGGAGTGTCGATTCCCACACTTGGGAATGACAATTGCTGTGGTAATTTTAAAGGTATTTTTCATCCTCGAGGAGCCAAGACTTTTTTTAAAAGCAGCGACATCAAGGGAATATTTGTTTTAAAAATTTCAGCAGGAGGGGGAATGGCTATTTGTACACTTTCTGCTTCATTTTAACTTCAGCTCCCTTTTTTTTTTGCCCTTGCAGGCAGAGTTTTCTGTGCAAGCAGTTGCTGTGTGACTCGTTTTCCTCTTCCCTGTAAACGCTGGGCACCTTATAGACCAAGAAGCCACAATTGGGAATGCATTCAGAGACCATTAGTACAGGAAGTCGGGTCAAATCCAAAGAAACCATGAAGCAGTAAGTTGGAAAACACGGGATGAATGGCCTTTTCATACCGCCGCTTTCAGGTGGAGTTTGTTTTTGGATTAAAGGAGTTTATTCAGGTATTCACAAATATCCCAGCTCTCTGAACTGGCTGGAATGTGGAAACCTCCAAGTCATAATCAATTGCCGTAAAAGGGGTTGGCGTGTTCTGACTAGGGAATAGAGGGATGAAAGGGCCCTAATTAGGTGACACGCCTGCAAAACGGGATGAAAGGCCCAAAACATCCTCAAAGACGTGAGCAAATACCAAAATCTCAAATCACCTCTTTCTTCACTGGCAATCGCCACGCTCCAAAAATGTCGGTTTCAGATGTTTTTGTGTGCACCGAAATCCCACATCATTTTTTTTCCCCCCGTTTTGCTCGTCTGGCTGGGGAGTTAAAAAATAAAAGGCCCCAACATGAGTGAAATGTGACAGAACCTTGTTTTGTCCCCTCAGAGGGGCTGCAGGAACTGGCATTGTTGTGTCCTGGGTAATATAAAAACGCTCCAAGGGGAAGTTTGGATGGTCGAGGTGTGATGCCATGGAAAATACTGTCTTTGGCAAGTGTGCTCAGAGATGCATCTGAGATTTTTCCTTCTGGGCACACGAAAGAGGGAAGATGCTAACTTGAGTTCAGTGAGATTAGGATTAGAAATCAAAGCAGTGGAGTGGTGATCACCACAGGCATCAAATAAGGATGAAAAACATCCTCGGGAGAGGAGAAAATGCAGCTTTTCTTTTTCCTGATAAGAGAAGTGTGTGAGTTATGTCCTTCCTTCCCACCTGAACTTCCAGGAATGGCACCTTTTAGTGACCTGCAGGTGATGACCTTGATGTGGCTCAACAAAGACCTCAATATCTCCAGCACAAACCACCTCTGGCTGTTTTCAGGGCTAACCCAGGTCACGTTTGCTGAGCATTCTGGAGATGAAATTTGCAACAGAAGTGTGAATAATTATCTCTGCAAAGCAGCTGAAAACGTGGATTTAGAGTCCATTTTCAGGGCTAGGAACTAAACATCAAGTTGAGTTTTTCTGCAGTCATTAGGCTCAGTTTATTTCAACCCTCCTCTGCTTTGTGCTGCTGTCAGTTAAAGATTATTGTCTCCCAGCTCGGTGTTAAAAGAAATGGAAGTTTGTTGGGAACTGGCAAGGTCTCTGGAAATAAGTGAAACCTTCTCCCCTTCTCATCCTCAGCACATAAACACCCCTTATAAACAGCAAATATAGCGGAGGAAAATCCACATTTTATACATCCTGAAGCACTTGAGCCTCTGAGGGCTCTGCATTCAGAGAAACAGTCAGCATGGCTTCAGACATCCTTCAAAATAAAACCTACTCCCACTCCTATTACATAGTGGCAAATATTTGGCACTTACTAGTAATGCCTAAATCACCTTTTTTTTCTCCCCCCACATGGCACACACCTCGTCCTTCAAACCTCACAGAGTGTCCTTTTCCCCTCCCACAGGTGCACAGACATGGAGGGACCCAAGGATTCAAGCACAGCCTTGGAATCTGCTTTGAATCTGGGCTGCTGCTGGCAGGAGAGCAATATTTGAAAGGATATTATTGCTGAATTTATTACCACGGGGTAGGATGTGTGCGTTTTTATGCAGGGCTTTTTTGCTCTGACCAAGATGCTGACCCAAATTCCATTTTGGTTCTCGTATCAACAATTGTTGGGTGCAGCCAGCCAACATTTTTTTTGATGGAGCAATTTTCTACCCGCACTGGTATGCTGTCTAAATTACATATGAAATGCAGGAATTTGGGATACATTTACAACTCCCCGAAAGGTGAGATATCGGATTTTGGCTTTCCCACTTCTTTTTAATAATGGCAAAGTCATTTTAATTTAGTGCCGCAGAGACATTTAGTTTTGATTTGCTTCCTTTGACTCATTTGGGTCAAGCAGTCCATTATATTTAATAGCATATTATTTTTACATTATGTTACATGTTCCCGGGGCCAACACTGGCACGCAGGGTGGAAACTTGTCCCTTCCACTTCTCTGCATCCTTTGGTGGTTTCCATTAGCTCCACACTGCTGAAAGCAGCTCTGCTGCTTCCTTTGCTGGGGCTTTTGAAAAGATTTCCCTCAGAGATGCTCTGCTGCACTTTTCCAAGGCTCAGCTGTGGGTGGCTGGGTCCAGCTTGGCAGAAGTGGAGCGCTGGTTCTTGAGGTGGGTGTTTAAACCTCCACAAAGATGCTCCATGTTCTCCCTCCTGGATTCACAGCTGGGGCTGAGCTGACTATGGACCCTTTGGAAAGATTTTTTTTCCCCCCCACACTGGCTCAAATCTGGTGTAAGGCCCTGCTTCCTGCTCCTGCAGAGTTAAAAAATTTATCTGGTATCTCCTTCCAGCTTTACCAGCAGGCTTCAATGCTATGTTGTCCAGCATGAGTGCCCCCAAAATACCCAGATATCCAGAAAAAAGCTGGAAGAGGAAAAAAAATCTCAAATCTGTTTGCTAGTGATGAAATCTTTCCAAACTCTGCCCTGACATCCTTGTAGTATTTTTCTCCTTTTTTTTTTTTTTTTAATTTTTTCTTCTCTTTTGGAATCATCTCCTTTTCTGCCCAAGCTCCCAGTGCCTCTCCAGCTCTCGCAGCCCCAGATTTGAACTGCTGAGTGAATGGTCGTGCTGAAAAGTCTGAGCTTCACCCCTCTCTGTATTTCATGTGTTGCTAAGTTTAGGAAGTGCCACGCTCAGCCTTTCCAGCCCTACTGTCACCTCCTCCTCCTCCTCCTCCTCCTCTTTGGGTCACTCGGCCAATCCTGCTCTGCCCAGGGAGGTGCGCGTTGGCATTTCCTCCTGCACAGGAAACTCTTCTTATTCTTTGCCTCTCCCAGGAGCTCCAGTTTTGGGAGCTTGTTGCTGCGTTCTGGGGGAATTTTCATTCTGTAACGTTCTATAAATGGTCAGGTTGTACAAAGGACTTATTCAAGATAAAAAAGCCGCGCTTAAATAGCGGCTTAGGTTGGATTAGGGGATACGTGAGGAAAAACAAAGGCGTGCATTTTGTCTGAGAGGGAAATAAAAATAAATTCGTGCCCCGGCTGACTGTGCATTGAGATCACTTAAATGCTGCTGGGTTTTGCACACTGATGGTGGCTGTGTGAGTCCTTAAAAGCAAAAGTTGAGACCCTGCTCTTTTTGAGAGGAATTGGTAAAAAAAGACAATTTGCTTCCTTCAGGAAAGAGACAAACAGAAAACAAAATAAAACAAAAAAGGGTAGATAATTTTCCATCTGCTCATGGTGCCCACAGAGGAGTTTGCAAGTGTTAAGAAGAACTTGGTGGCTGAGAACTCTGGAGATTTTGGAAACTGCACTGAAACTGTTCTGGAGACAGCTCTGTGTAAGGATAATACACCGTGCTGCTCTGAATTCCTCAGGATTCCTCGTGCTTCCCATGGGCTCTGGAAAATCCATGGGGCTGTCACTAGAGCACCTAATTTCTCTGCAGCAAAAATCACTCTGAGAACAGAAATCCAATTTGTTGAGTTCCCGTTCCTTGAGAGTTTCTTGAGCTTTGTGGAATTAGTAAAAGACCCTTTCTGACAGCTCTTCCAACACCATTCTGTGAGAACAGGTTTTACTGAGCGAGGACCATTTGCTATTATTAAATTAATTTACATCATAAATGTGGAAAGTGCTACTCGATATTTCAAGTCCACTGAAATACTTCATGGTGAAAGAACAGATTTGAGTCGAAATCCCTTCTAACACGGACCTTCTCCTACCCCAGGTTGCTCCAACCCCAACCTGGCCTTAGGCATTTCCAGGGATCCAGGGGCATCCACAGCTTCTCTGGGCACCCTGTGCCGGGGCCTCCCCACCCTCACAGTGCTTGGGGTGCAAAGTTTGCAGATTTATGGGCATCTTAAAAAAATTTGAGACATCAAATTTTATCTTAAAAAATTTTTGGTTGTGCAGGTGGAGGGTGGAAATGTGGCTTAAAGCAGCTTTACCCCCCTACCCAACACCAGCAAATGGTGCACGGGCTCCTTGCCTGGTGGGAGCCGTGTCCTGCCTTGCTCCAGACGTGGAATGTGCAGCCCAGTTGGAGCAGAGGGATGTATAAACACAGCAGGAGGCATCTGTAACGTGAAAATGGGGGGTTTAAGGTACCTACAGGGCCATTGTGCATTCAATGCACTGTGCTGGCTGGGCAGCCTGCATAATTGCACACATTGATATGGGGGAAACCAGCAAGGCAGGCAGGGGTTTGCTTTTAATGCAGACCAACGGCTTCCTGTTTTGGAAATCTTGCCTCTTCGGTGCACAAATGCATAGTTTTGTATGTGCATAATTTGTGGCTGTAATTTTAGAGCCTCATTAAATAACTTGGCTGTGGAAATCAAATTGCCTTTCATCAAAATCCAGCGAGAGCTGGACCAGTTCTGTCCGTCACAGCAGCCCTTCTGGTCTTCGTTACGGGGCTCAAAAGCACAAAATGCAAATGGGGCTGTGGGTCTGTAGCACGGGAGGGAGGGAAAGGGAGCTTGGAAGAGGGAATGGTGCTGGCAGCAGGTCTCCAAGAGAGAGCTGGTCCTCTGAGGAGAAATGAGAGCTGCTCTGTTTCGCTGCCCGGGCAAGAAAGCAAAGGAAAGTCTTGAGTGAAGGGTTGGATTGGGGCTGTCTGGGATCCTGTGACACGTCCAGGGGCCCCACGGTGCCCTGCAGTGCTCAGGGGACCTTCTGCCATCTCTGCCCAGCTAACCCAGGCCTGGCGCCTGAGCACTGAGACCCTGCAGGTACCATCCACCCAACACTTCCATTTCTGGCCACCCCGAGTAACTGCAGAGGAGTTTTCTGGTCCCGGGCTTGGTGCCATTTCTGGGGTTGCTCCCTTGGTGTTGGAGAACACTGTAAAATAACTCAACAGCTTATAAAATTCAGATTTATTATCAGTGTTACGTGGTAGGAATGAGAATGAGAAACGAGAGCAGATGAAGATGGGGAGAGACAGAAGATCTTTGATGTTCCACAACATTGTCCAAAGTCAAGCGGAGATTTTTTCTTTTAAAATTTTATTTTAATCTCTATAGAAAAGTGTTATCCCATTGCTCCTTTTTAGTGGGATTGACACTGAAAGGAAGGCAACTATGACACAGGAAGGGAAATCTGCTGCAGCAGAGCTGCTTGGTTTGTGTCCTGTGCTCCTGCAGCTGATCAAAAACTCAGGCATTTTCTGGGACTTCATCATTGTTCTTCACAGCAGCAGTACAGCCTCCTTCCCTCTCCCACCCTCCCTTCTGCGATAGCATTTATTTGCAGGAAAGTGGATTGGAAAGAAGGAAAAAACAAGATGCCATTTCAAAAGGTCCAACATCCAAAGGAAAAGCTTGGAAAAGGGAGATAAATAAAGAGATAAGACAGATGCTGTTTCCTGTGGAAGGGGAGACGTCTCTTTGGCAGCTGATGAAGAAGAGGTGGGATTCCCCCCGTCCTCTGATCCCTTCCATTTGGGGTTTCAGGTGTCTCCTGCAGAAAGCCAGAGGTCACTCAGGGGACGGGGCTGCCAACGTGTCAGCGATTCAAAGACCTCTGACAGAGATAAGAATGCGGCAGAGGTGTGGCTGCGGTGTCACCTCGGAGGGAGCCACTGCAGCTCACATCCACTTCAAAGGCAGGCGGCAGCAGGAGCCAAGCAGGGAGGTTGAGAGCTTGATGATGAGTCCTCGTGTTCCCCCCTGGACGTGTGAAAATGGGCAGCAGGGACCCTCACACTGCAAGGTGATGGTTTAAAGGGATGTTTTCCCTCCATAGGGGCTGATCCACTGGGAAAGCTCCTTCACAAAGCCAACAAGGTGTCCCACTTGCCAAGGGACAGAAATCCAATTTGTTGAGTTCCCGTTCCTTGAGAGTTTCTTGAGCTTTGTGGAATCAGTAAAGCTGCACCGGCCCCACGTCAGCAAGAGACTGAGATATCCAAGAGATATCCAAGATATCCAGACTAAGATGGGAAGGAGCTCACAGGGTGCCTTGTCTTGCTGATATCCATCAATCTGAATGGAATAACTCCATGTTTTCCTGGTGAAACATTGAAGCTGGTGCCATTAGAGGGCTGCAGGACATGAGAACTTGTTCACCGTGGTGAAGTCACCAGCTTTCAAACCAGAGGAGCAATAACTCCTGTTAGCACACACCCAAACTCTTAATTTCTTCCTATTTTCATTTCTTTCCCCTCTTTTTTTTGTTTTGTTTTGTTTTGTTTTGTTTTGTTTTGTTTTGTTTTGTTTTGTTCTGTCTGTGCCAAGTACATCCCTCAGCATCTCCATGCTAGCCCCTGGACTTTTCCAAAACAGCAAAGGAAGCAGAAATGGCTCCAAGCTTTTATCTGTGCTTTCAAAAGAATGCAAATCAGGAAACTCAACCTCAAAAGCTCGGGCTGGAAAGAGCATCCTCCCCACTGCAAAACATTTCACCTTTAATATATTCGAACCAGCCTATGAGACCATTTCTCCTGCCAAGACAACTTTTCCTCATTAACTGTTGTGTTCCAGGAACCTCTTGGCTTATTCTGAACTTTTCAGCACTGAAGCAGAACACGAATGTCCAGCTCACACAGATGAGAAATTAAATCACATTTCAATACCTTGGCAGATGCTGAATGCTGATAAGGAGGCAAATCCTCTGAAGGAAATACCACTGCACCAGGGATTTTTGAAAGCAACCTGCAAAGGGAAAATCCTCCTGAGGATTGAGTTTACACCTGTCCCTGCCATCCTGAGGCTCCCATGGAATCCTGGTGCCATATTAATGCTGGCCAACATGGATTTTAACTCACACTGATGCTGTAAAGTGGGGATGTCATTGACAGGCCAAGAGATATTCAGCTGTGAAAATTTAATCTCCACGTGACAGCTGATCATGGTGCAAATCCAGCTGATCAGTGTGTGAGGTTTTACCTGGATTTCTCATCAGCTCCCATTTGCCTGGGCTAAGAAAATGGACAAGAAACTCTTCTATCCTCCTAATAATGATTTATTCCCATTGACACTCAGATATTGGATGATGTCAACTCTATTGTAGCATGAGGGGTGAGTCATAGGAGGAAAAGGACTGAAAAAAAACCAGTCATTAAAACCTGATTTCTAACTCTGAGACATTTCCATGAGTTACCTACATACCCATGCAAGTTTTTAGTCAATGTCTTTATGCTGGTGTAGAAATACAGCCTTGACCAGCCAGTCCTAAAAACGTTGAGCAAAGCATCCCTGCACCTCAATTTCTTCCCCAGGTGAAAATGGGGCAAGAAATAGAAATCCTTGAGGTGCAGGTGCTGTGGAAATGCCTGAAGGGCTGGGATTGTGGCTGAAGTGTCCCTGCTGTGCAGGAGGGAGGCTTTAAACCAGGGCAAGGCAGGAAGCTGTGGGAAGGCTGAGTTTAATCTGCTCCGTGTGTGAGTCAGAGCCTTAAATCTCCACATCTTCCGAGGGTTTTGTGCTGCTGCCACGTTGGCCACGAGCAGCCAGCTCTGGGCTTTGCCCAAGCTCCATTTGTGTCAGGGCCAGGTTGGGGCTTTTTTCACATGTTCTAATGGGATAAAAGTGGTTGGGGTTGCTGCATCCCTTCCCAGAGAAGTTCCAGGGCTGCCTCCATCTCTGTTTCCACCTAGACAGCTCTTGTCGAGGAAAAGACAAAGAGAGAGTTTGTTTAAAGTGGAGAAACATATTAAAAAAAATCCGTGGAAATAAAGAAATCAAAATGCCAGCAGCCAGCGAGAAGCCTTTTGCCGTCCTCTCCTTTCTTAATCTGATTTTGCAACTGCAAAAAATGTGGTGGAAATGCGAACCTGGCAAGAGGCACAGGCTGAGTCCCTCAGACAGGGACTGGGAATGTCTGCACCATCAGGGCTCGATAAATCTCATTGTGTCTCTGCTAATTACCCCAAGAGGAAAGCAGTTAATTGTGTAACCAGGGCACCCTGCCTGCCACGGGCACACAGCACTAACCCTAACCTGGTTATCTGCCTTTGTTCCTGGGCTGGTTAAATATAGACCAGCCAGACTGATCTGTGTGTCCAAACAGAGAACACTCCTGTGGGAAAGTAACCTGGGCTTGAACCTGTCCCAGTGCTGCCTTGGAGATGGGTTTTACACCCTCTTTCTTCCTGATCAAGTGCAATTTGTTAATTTGATGTCATTTGCTTCAATTTTTTGTCATTTTGTTGTTTACTTCACCAATTTTTGTTTTCCACATTCAGGACTGGGTGTGATTTATTTCTGAGGGGTGTTTTCTTCTGCAGATTTGTCCTGCCTAAATACAGCTTTTTTTTTTTGGGGATATTAGATGGATGTAAGTCCATGAAAGAAGCAAAAAAAGCCTCTTTTCAGCCTTGATTATGGCCCTGATCCCAATTCAGTGTTGTCAGGGATGGGACGTGGCACTCAGTTGACAGATTGGCCATCAAAGGTTGGGCTCGGTGATTTCAGAGTCCTTTTCCAACCTAAAGGACTTTAGTTCTGTGGTCACACTGAGGATCTCAGTTTGACCCTGCTGCATTTCAAGGGCTTTAGATGGTCAAAGAGGCATTTTGGCAGCTCTGGGTGCTGAGTCCTCAGTGCCACCTGCTCTCCCCTAAATGTCCTTGTCCTGGGCTGCATTGCTGGCTCAGGTGTCACAGAATTATGAAATTATTAAGGCTGGAGAAGATCTCCAAGATCATTAAGTCCCAGTTTTACTGGGAACTCAGCTCTTCCTAGGTGTTTTATGGCTCTCTGTTAAAAGTTTCCCACTGACCCTGAATCCCAGCCCTGCAAATCCTCCTTCCCATGAGGATCCCAACCATCTCACCTCAGTTTTCTCCTCAGATGGATGTTAAAAGTGATTTACTCTGAAATATATCTGCCTGCAGCTGTATTGGAATTAATTTAAGAACAGGAAATCTTCCTAAAAGTACTGATACCTGACTGGTCAGCTTTTAGATTTTATTTTTTTTTGGCATTTCCCACTGCTCATATTCTCTGATTTATGGGCACATCCTGATGGATGTGGTGTAGAAGGGACCAAATTATTGAGATGACATATATGAATTAATTTATTTAACTGTGATCAGTGATGAGAGAGAGAAAATTGCAAAGGGATGCTCTGTCAGTTCAGTGTTTTGTGCATCCTCTCCTTCCCTCCTCTCCCTCCCCACATCCCCACACATGTTCCATACCCCCAGCCTGTGCCAGCAGAGGCTACAACCATCAGTTTGTATTTGATCCTATGGGCAATTTCTTGAAATTGTCGCTACTTTTTTAAATTAACAGAGCAAACAGGGAAAATCAGAGGGTTTGGCAGGGGACAGAGAAACCACATCTCTCCCTTCTCTCAGCTACATGTCATAACAAAACCCTGGGCCAGAGAATGAAGGAATTTTCTAAAACTGTCCCCAAGATAGTTGCCAGGGTATCTGTCAGTCTGAGCATACACATGAGCATATCTGCAGGAGTTGTTTAATTTAAATTTAATTTTATTTTAAAATAAACCCGTTCCTTGCTTTATAATCTGAGGCATCATCAATGGATGCTAAGGAAAACAAGATCTGCTTTTCCTTGGGAGATGAGGAACTGCTGTAAGTGTGCACAGAGATAAAAAAAAAGAAGGGATCTTGTCCCTTTGGAATGTGTTTTGAGGGACACCTGGGTGGGTTTAGCTGGCTGCAGATGGTCATGCAAAGGGTTAAAATGGGTTAAAAAGGTAAAAAAGGATTAAACCTGCCACCCTCTGAGCCACTCACCTGCAGGGCACTGCAAGCAGGGCAGGCTGTGCTGCCAAGGAAAGGGTTTGACCTAACTCAAGATCAGGAGAAAAACCTGTGAAATTAACTATTCCACTTTTCCAAGTGCTGCAATTATTTACTTTTCCTTTTCTTCAGTGTTTCTCCAGATGCACTGCTGTTCCCACCAGTGGGATGACTCCCCTCACACTCCAGCAGGTTTCTCCATCATCCTTAACTCCACACAGAAAATCCCATTACAGATCACACACACACATTATCTTTTAAAAAACTCATTTCAAATCCTTGGGCAGCACGAGAAAACAGGAGGATTAATTACAAAAAAACCACATTATACCACAAAATTCACTGCATTGCAATGAAACCTCCCCAGATCTCATCCTTGAGAGTGAACTCTGTGTCGTAACACGGCTCTGCCTGTCCCACAGCCAGCAGGAATCATCTCTCAGGAATTTATTATGAGTGTTCTATGCCCTGTAACTTTTTTTATGTCAGGTTGTTAATCGCAGCAAGCAGGATGTGTCGAAGGCACGTTTGGGTAGGAAAGATTAATTCCAGCCTGGCATTTGCCACTCAAAAACTTTGGAGGAGGGAAAATATCCTTATCTGATGCCATCGGTGCTGCTGGCTCAGTGCATCCAAAGGGATGCAGGAAACAGGACAACAATTTATTAAAGAAGGGTTTTGCAGTCAGGAGGTGTCATAAAGTTGTTTTTGGGACTAGCCAGGCACAGCCCCCACGCTGTATTTCTCAGTGCCCAGCACACATTTCCCTCTGATCCATCTTTCCGTCTGTCTGCTCGGTTTAATTGCCCCGCCGTGGGTTTCAGACTGTTTCTCACTGTATTATTTTAATGATCCTTTGACTGAGTCAGGCTGGAGGAATCCCATAAACTCCAGTGACACTGGGGGTGATGTGGATGGGCACAAATCAGGCTCCAGCCTCGCTCACAATCCTCCCCGGGACTCCCAGGGGAAGACAAACGGTTTTCAAGGTTTTGACCTAAAAAATTTGGCCGTGGCTTGAGCTGAGCCCTACAAAGAATCATCACAGATAGATCTCTGTGGTTCAGCTGATAGAAGGTTTCCAACAGCTTTTCCAGCTTGACCATGACCATTTTTTGCTTGGAAACCACAAAACATCTCTGGCAGCATCGGTGCCAGGCAGCTCTGAAGTGAACACTGGAGGTGGCAGTTACAGGGAGGAGAAGGACAGCCAGTTCCAACATGTTTTTCATCAGTTTGCCTGTCCAGACAGGGGACATGAATGTTACAGAAATTCACTGAGCCAACCCAGAAATCAAAGCACCTTTGGCAAGGGAGGGAAGGGAAGAAAAGCAGTTTCACCTGCTGCTCTCTTCAGGCCAAAGCTGTGGCACACTGGCACAGGCAGGTAAGGGCACAACTGGAGTTGAGGGACAGGTTTTGTTGGGATGCTCCTGGCCAGCTGTGGGGTTACACAGCCCTCTGAGCATGAATGCAGTAGCTGGGTGACTCCAGAGATGCATTCCTTGCAGCCAGGATGTGTCAGCAGCACCAGCTGTGGTGCCCAACAAGGCTTTGCTGTGCAGATTCCTCTGTCTCTTAGAACAAGCAGCTCTGTCACCTCTGCTTCTAATTATCTGCTCCTCCAAATAACTGGAGATGTCTGTGGAATGCCTGGGGTGAGTGCTGGGTCTTGTGCAGGTGATGGGGCAGGAGGGACCTGGACTGGTGCTGGTGGTTCCAGGAGATGTGGGCAGAAGGGTTGGCAGCCCCTGTCAGAGCAGAGCTCTGCCTGGATGTCACAGGGGAAAAGAGGGGACACTGCCACTGTGCCCTGTGGCTCCAGCCTGTGCAAGGCTCAGCCTGGCTCATTGTCTTGGGCAGAAGGTGAACTGAGATGTGGAGGGTGACACCAGCTTTGGGATTTCTGCTGGGGTTTCAGTGCTGGGTTAGTGCAGACAAATCTTGTGGCACAAAACTCTGGGCTCACAGGCTCCTGCTGGGCTGACAGAATAGTGGAGTCACTGAGGCTGGAAAAGAGCTCTGAGATCATCAAGTCCAACCTTTGAATGATCACCACCTTGTCAGCTGGACCAGAGCACATCCAGTGGTTTCCTCAACACTTCCAGGGACGGTGACTCCACCACAATCCTGGGCAGCCCTTCCTGTGCTTGACATTTTACTGGATTAGGCAGAGTTTGGGGAAAGGGTTTTGTGGTGCCCAGTTTGGGGCTGAGGCACCCCAATACCTGCAGAGACATTGATCAAGGATTAAACCCATCCCGGTGGGGTTTGGTGCTCGTTGCAGTCAAACATGATGGAGGGAGAAGAGGATCCAACCACGCTGCCCACCCTGGTGGAAGTTTGCCATCTCCTATTTATTCTGACACACTTGAAAATCAGGCTGGTTTATTCTGACACACTTGAAATCTGACTCATGGTTATTATTATTTATGCATTGGTATTAGCAGCAATTCTGCCTTTTTTTTTTTTTTCTTCCCCCTCCTGAAACTCATCCTAAAGAACAGAAAGAGAAAGATATAAGTAACACATTTTCAAATGTTCCTTCCTAGTGAATTACTTGGCCTGACATTGGAAATGAATTATTTTCCATTGTACCAGTGACCCCTGTTGTGTGTTCTATTAACACCACATGTTAAACTTTTATATTTTTAGTAAACCATGACCTTGTACATTCTCTGTCATTTCCCACTGGCATAAGTACAGCACATGTGGTATGAAAGTTAACGGTTTTCATTTGTACACAGAGCTTTTCTATCTCGGGCTTGTATGAAAACACACAGGTCATGGTAATCAGGGCATCCCAGGATTTCACCAGCTACAAACAGTCGCAACAAAGTGGATGTGTTTCCCAAAAAAACATATTTTTGGCATCTTGCTTTCTTCTGTGTTGTGCAAATCCAGATGAAAATGGGCTCTTGAAAGGCTGTGTTAAGTTTTTTGATCGTGCTAATCCAAACAACTGTCTCCAACACATGCACGAGCAGGAGGAAGTCTATAAAATGTCAGGTTTGGTCTAAATATCTGCAGAACAAATGTGGCTCAGGAACAGGACCAAGTGTGCAGGACTCTTTAGATAAAAGATGATGTCACAGAGGTTCGGTATTTTATTTCATCAAATGGTAACGCTGCCCTAGACATCGAAAAAATTATGGATGATTTATGGATAGAGCCCAGGCTATGGAAGAGAGAATAATTCCTTCCAGTTGCCCAAATATTTATTTGTATTTTCCCCCCCTTTTTTTTTCTGTCTTTTTTTTTAGACGTGAGGTTTAGGTGCACTGGAGTGTTCTCTCAGCTCATGCCTGCTCACACAGAGAAATGTCCAAACACTGACCTGTGTGGTCATTTGGGTTTTTCCCTGAAATCCAGCCCGTCCTGGTGGCATTTCCAGCCCTGATCCCTCGCTTTCCCTGGCCTGATCCACAGGGGTTCCTGAAACATTGTGACTGGCAGTAAGAACTCACCTCTTGACAGCTGCCCAGGGCATAAAAACCATGTGGATGTGGCACTTGGGGACATGGGTCAGTGGTGGCCTTGGCAATGCTGGGTTAAGGGTTGGACTTGATGATCTAAGAGGATTTCGACAGCCTTAAGGATTTGGTGATTTTGTCTTTTTTAAAAAAACGGCAAAGTTTGAGGTCAGGTTGAGGTTTCCTCGGCTGCTTTGCTGGACTCAAGGTCAAGACATGGAGCATCACCCAGCAAGGAGAACTTTGCAGGTTTCTACAATCACACAGGAGCAGTGAATGAAATGGGAAAATAAAGAGTAAAAATGTGGAATTTCACGGACTCACAGGATGGTTTGGGTGGGAAGGGATCTTAAAGATCATCCAGTCCCACCCCCTGCCATGAGCAGGGACACCTTCCACTATCCCAGGGTGCTCCAAGCCCTGTCCAGCCTGGCCTTGGACACTGCCAGGGCTCCAGGGGCAGCCACAGCTTCTCTGGGCACCCTGTGCCTCACTCTCCTGTCACACCTCAGCATTTCCTCCCCTTTCCTCGCTGAACCTCAGGGATTTCTCCACCTGGAGTTCTCATATCCCACACCAGGAGCTCCAACACCTTCCCCCATTGATTCTGTCAGTGTAACCACGGCTGGAGCTGTGCCCTTCCAGGATCCCACCTGCTCTTCTCCACCCCTCAGCTGTCAGCACTGGGGATGCTCTGGGTCACTGCTGGGGACAGGGACAGTTGTCCCCTGGCTTCCCAAGGCTCCAAGATGCTGTTTCAGACTTCCAGGCTGGCAGCTCCCAACGTGACATCATCCTGTTTGTGATGTAACTCCACGTCTGCCAGGACAAACTTCCAGTGTTTGGCCGGGCACCAAATTCTATTTATGACAAGTAACTATTGTCTCAGCAATCCCATAAAGATTTCTTTTTGTCTCCTCCTGGTGCCGTGGCCGTGACTGGGGTGTTTCTAACAAAAAAAAAAAAAAAAAAAAGGCACATTCCCTTGTAGTAAGACCTTAAAACAAATTGTGTTTGCCCTCATCCTCTGTGGTAAAGATTTTTTTTTCTTTGATTTGCCCTTTAGGATTTTATTCAGAGCAGGGTTTAATGTTCTCCCAGCACTCAAGTCAGAAGACAAGAATGGAGAGGAATGGGTAGGTGGGGAACAAATACATGTGGAAAAAATATATGGGGAAAAATCATGATTGCTCGAAGGGTTGTCTTGGTTTTGGAGTGCTTTCTCTCCAAATTTTTTGCTGCATTCATATTTATGCTTCAGATTTGCCAAGAAAATAACTCCTGAGTTTTCTTCATTCCTTATTCCCTTGCAGCCTTAGAAAGTCCTGGAACAGGAAAACTTGAGGCACCCATGGCAATAGCCAATAAAGCGGATTTTTTCAGAAAATATGTATTTTTCAGTTACATGTAATATATAATATATAATATGTAATGTAATACGTAATATGTAATATATAGTATACAGTATATAGTATATAATATATAGTATATAGTATATACTATATACTATATAATAGACAATATATATAATATTTTTTTTCAGTTATAAATATATAGAAGTTAATAAATGAAGGGATTTCAGCATCTCTTCTGCGCAATGACAAACAAACCAACCCAGTTCCTTTTATCTGCCAGGTTTGAAAGTGTGACTTGTCGGAGATGGGGAGAAATCTCCTGTCAGCAGAGATAATGAGAAGGATGGAAGGGAGAACACAGGCAGGAAGTGATGGGAGAATGAAGAGGAAATGTAGCACAGAGAAAAAATACCCAACAAACCAATCTAAAAAGAATACAGGGGGAAAAACTCTTGCAACAAAGCCAAGGAGGAAATAGGGGACAGAACTGTGGCCATGTATGAAGTGTAGGGGACTCACCCCTCCAAGGGGCATATTTGTGTTTGTAACAGGAATGGTAAAATTTTTAATTTCCAAACACGTACTGCAGGTTGCCTGTGCTTGGAAATTGAAATTACTGATTAAAAAATGAAAAAAAGAGAAAAGAAAAAATGGAACTATTGGTGGCAAAACAAAAGAGATTGGCTGAAATGATAGGAAAAAACTGTTTATTAAAGGGAGCTGCTCTGTGGGGCTACAGAAATCCTTGTCAGCTGTACCTATAGCAGGTGTAGCAGGGCTGGATATTCAGATTTAAAACTCCTCCGTGCTTGAGGATCTCTGGGCAGAGCAGAGGATGTGAAGATCTCTTTGCTGGGTCCGTTGCAGCCTTTCTGAAAGTCCCATCGGGAGCAAATCCACCCCTTCCCTACACAAACCCCAAACTGCCTCCATGGGCTGTGTCACCCTGGGGGCTGATGGCAGTGCTGGGCTCTGCCAGGGCAGGACCCAGAGCTTCTAAATCAAGGGGATCCCTCATTTGGGGCTTTTCCCAGCCTGGGGGAGGCAGATCCCTCCCCAGAGCATCCCTGGAGCACTGGTGAGCTCTCTCCAAGGGCAGCTCCCTGCCTCGAGTGACACAAACCACAGCAGGGCTTTGATGGATACCAGAGCAGCCACTCAGGCAGACACTGGCTGGCTTTTCCACTGGAGCTCTCCCCCTGCTATTATTTATATTCCATTTCACTTGCTCACATGTAACTTAAAACCAGCCCCAAAGTCAGCAGCCCCATCCAACCCACGGCCCAATTAGGCTGGAGTAGCCTTTTCTCCTTTTCTTTCTGCCTTTTCTCCCTCTCTCTGCCATGGTTTCTGCAGGCGGGAATAAGGCTGGCTATTGTTGGCCATTCCCAGGGGTGGCCCAGCAAAGGCCTGGGTGCCAGTTCAGTGGCTGAATGTGGGCCCTGTTTGTTCTTTTTTTTTTTCCACAGTGGCAATTTTCAAGGGGTTGGTTGGAAGGGTTGTTAAAATTAGCATCGAGAATTTCGAGCCGCCAGAAAAGGTTCCTTTCACCTGATTCTTCAAAAAGCCTGTTGTTTTCCCAGAGCAGCCAGCCCTTCCTGAAAGCCTCAATTGCCATCTGGGGATAAAAATCACCATCTTCAGACCCCAGGATGAGGCTTGGCCAGGTTTTGGTGGGCTCAGGCTCGTTTCCATGGGTGTGAACGGCACCTGCCAGGAGGGAGAGCATCGAAATCCATCCCTTGGAAAGGCTGAGCAAACCCAGCTGAGCTGGAGAGGGATTGGAGGGAGTGGTGCTGCTCCAAAAGGATGCCAGGAGGATACAAATCTCCACCTCAGCATCCAAAGAAATAAACATCCCCTTCAGGACTGATGGCTCTTGACGTCCCAGGGCCTGGGCAGCATCAGGAGGGAGGAAGGTGATGCTTTCTGACAGCTCAGCGTGACATCTGGCCAGATCCCCTTTCCCAGGAGTGGAAAGAAACAGGGATTCCCTAAATATTTGGCAGCAGTAAAATGGGATTCTTCATGACTGCTCCAAGTCCTTGAGCCTGCCTGTCCTGCAGGATCTGTACCAGGCTCTGGCTGAGCCCATGCTGTGGGCAGAGGGTTTTTTGGGTTGGGCTCTTTGCCGTGTTTTGGAAAACGAGTGGCAGATAAAGGAGTCTGGAGACTCAAGGATTAGTTCTCTGTTCCTCCAAAGCTGCTCGTTTAAATTCAGGCCAAGGTCTCTTGAGTCAGCAGAACTCAGTGGGAGCTCTCACAAAAATAGGGTCTCCTTTGAAAATCCTCATGCTTCCTGTTTGTGCAAACGCCGTGAGAACTGCCTTTCCCATGGCACGTCTGCGCTGGAACCAGGAAATAGATGGGAATTTGGGAACAAGGAATAATTGCTAAAAAAAAAAAAGAAAAAAGAGAGAAAGATAATCATATTTCTTTCTCCCTCTCAGGGTGAAAGAAAGCTTTGTGTGGTTTGGTATCCTGTTAGTCAACTGTCCTTAGCCAGGTTTGGACTGGATGATCCGTGTTGGATTTGGTGATCCATGTGGGTCCCTTCCAGCTCAGGATATTCCAGATCCTGAGGTGCATCAATCCAACACAGTCTGGTGCAAGGCAGTGCTGGAAATCCTTTAAAACATCATCCTGAGGTGTGTGACTGCCCATGGGTTTGGAACTCATGGAGAGAAAATCCTGCTCTGAGAGAGGATTCAAATTGAGATCATGGAGAGAAAATCTCGCAGTGAGAGGAGATTCAACCTGAGATCATGGAGAGAAAATCCTGCTCTGAGAGGGGATTCAAATGGAGATCATGGAGAAAAAATTCTCAACCACTTGGCAGAGGCGTTCAGCGCCACACCCATGTACCAGGTCACTCAGTACCTTCATTTTAAAGTCTGGGGTGAGAAAAGGAATTTCCCTTGGATATTGGAGGATATTTCTGCATTAAATATTCCCTGTTACAGCACAGCATTTCCTTCCACCACCTTCCCACGTGTGTAGAAAACAAAAACCTCAGAAGATTTCTGCAATAAAGAAGAATACAGCACAACCTAAACTTTTTTTTTTTGGAGGTTTAGAAGTCTGCAGATTTTGTAACATAAAAAGAAGGATTTTTTTGGTGACATTAAGAAGTTTTTTTTCCTAAAATCAGAGAGACAAAACACCCCCAGTGCTGCCCTGGCTGCATCAGGGCCATCGATTCTCATGGGGACAGTGTCACCTGTACCTCCTGCTCCACCCCGAGCCCTGCTCAGCCCATCCCTCTGTGCCTCTCCCCCAGGGCAGGGCTCATTTATCTCCCCAGGGGTCTGGCAGGGTGCAAAACTCCCTCTGGGAACTCTGCAGGCTGGGCTGGATGTGCTGTTGATGGATGCCCGCCACGGCTGAGCTATTTCAGGGCCTGGGGAAGGCACAACTGCACCCGGAGATAAATTGTGTGCTGCTGATGGGAGCTGGCTCAGAGCCACTGCTGCAGCTCCTCAGCCTGCCTGAAACCCTCTGCTCGTGTTCCAGAGCAGCTCTCCTGCCTTCAGCCCCTCCTGGATGTCATTCCCTCGTTCCTTCCTCAGGGAACGACTGAAGGAGCTGGGGTTGTTTATCCTGGAGAAAAGGAGACTTAGGAGTGACCTTATCACTCTCTACAACCCCCTGAAAGGTGGTTGTGCTCAGCTGGGGTTGGTGTCTTTCTTCAGGCAGCCACTGACAGAACCAGAGGATTCAGTCTCAAGCTGCACCAAGAGAAATATAGGCTGCATATCAGAAAAAAAAAAATTACAGAAAGGGTAATAAAATACTGGAATTGTCTGCCTGGGGAGGTGGTGGATTCACCATCCCTGGATGTGTTTGAAGAAAAGAGTAGATGTGGCACTTGGTGTCAGGGTTTAGTTGGGTTGGACTTGATGATCCTGGAGGTCTCTTCCAACCTGGTGATTCTGATCCTGATTGATTCTGATTCTGGGCTGACTTGAGTTTCTTTCATCTATTCCTGGGGTGTCCCAATCCAACCCGGAGCAGCCCTTGTGTCCATTCCTGCTGGGATATCCCTACCTGGAACAGATATTTTTGGCTCCTCTACAGCAGCAGCTGGTGGCCAGATGTTGTGTCCCACGGCGCTCCCAGAGCTCTGGGGACAGTTTAATCTTCTGCCACAGGCATTTTCTAGGACTTGTCCCCATCCTTGGTGTCAGCTCTGTGCTTCTTTCCCTTTCTCATCTCCCTGTATCCCAGCCTGACCTGGCCTCAGTGATGCACAGCAGCTGGATTTGGCTCACACAGTTCTGACAGCAAAGTTCTGCCTCTTCAACAGCAAAATTCAGTCTCAGTGAGCTGCAGCCACTGAATTTGTCTGTGCACGAGGGTTCTTGGGGTTTCTCCTTTGTTTGCATCCAAAATCCACTGTGACAAAAATATTTTTGAGCTCTGTAATCCCCCCTGGCAGTGATATTTGTCCCTCTGCTTCCAGCAAAATACCCCATTCCCATCTTGATTTCAAGCCTGTGGAAAAAAAACCCCCTTCCATCTAAGGACTCTCTGGGATTAGAGATCTCTAAAATGGGAATGAACTTTTCGAGCCTGTCTGCTTCATAAGGATTCAATCCTGCTCCCATTTGGGTCCCAGGGGGAGCTGGATTAGAGGGATAAAACCACAGAGTCCTCCTGCAGGCAGTGGAGTCACAGGAGTGCCTTCAAAAAAAGACCAGCAGAGTCCAAAAAACCAGAGCTCACCCTAGAGAAATAAACAGATGTGATACACATAAAGTTATTTTTTTTTCTCCTTCCCCACCACTTGTGGTGTTACGTGGGCACCACACTTGGAGAAAACTGTGGGGAGCTGAATCCAAGATGAACCACGACAACAGATTTGAGGAGAACTTCACCTTCAGGAGATGTCTGAGCTTTGGGTGATGCACTCCAGGACAGGAATTTTAACCTGCCAAGTGATCCTGGAGCCTTTTTGGCTCCCAAATCCTCATTTTTCTCATCTACTTTGTGAGGAGATCTGAAGTAGAGCCCAGATGCCCTCAAAGCTTTGGATTGCAGGTTTAAGGAAAGCAGAGGATGGGATGTGGAGCTGCAGAGAGCTCTGAGTGAGAAGGAAGAAGCACCAGGGTCTGCTTGGTCTTAGGGGGAGATATTTTTGCCCTCTAGAAACACCTCAGTGTTGAAAATCTCCCCTCAGCCAAAACGATCCCATAAAACATTTTGATTTAAAAATGCAAACATTTGTTAATAAAAGCTCCTTTGCCACATTGCCTAAACCAACGGGAGAAAACGATAAAACTGGATTACAGAGCCAAATATCACACAAATAACAAAAAACAGGAACTGGATGTCTGCAAATCATTTTGATCTCCTTCAGGTGAGATCCTGCACCTTTGCTGCTTCAGATTATTTTTGAATCCTTTCCTGCTCATCTCTCCTTTTTCTCAAGGCATCACTCAGGACCCACTCGAGGCATTGGGAGTTTTTCTCCTTGAACAGAAACTTAAACAGGAGCTGCCTTGGGTTTTAATGCGAAAGGATCAAAACCCAAAGAATTATAAACAAGCGCCACAAGGCCCCCAGCAGCTATTTGGTGACTCAGAGTATCAGATTCTGAGGATTTAAAAAAGAAAAAACCCAATTCCTGCAGCCACTTCAGCAACGTGGAGTGTGGAGCTGTTTCAGAGGCACCGAGGAATCTTTCTGTGTGCTGCCATCAGGTGTTTGGTTCTCTGTGTCAGAAACCAGCTCCAAGGTTTTTTTT